>QVRM01006220.1:0-15000 GCA_003439945.1 Dermanyssus gallinae | reverse complement strand
TGACATGCAGATAGGTGCATGAGAGCAAACGCGCGCTCTTATGCATGCTAAAAGTAACACACATAACTGTTTCAATTTCGTCCCATTTGCTAGCGCTGTATATTTGTCAGCCTTAACTGAGGTATGCTATACGCGGCAAGTAAAGGCTCTAATTTTTTCGGGCAGGAACAAAGACGTCATCTCTCTCACGTACGTTTTCTAAACCGTAGAAATGAGATGCAAGATATGTCTATCAATAACTTGCAGGGAAAACTGAGCCTCTGCGCCCTGATCTTTCCTCCTATTGAAGCGGCGCCTATCAGGATAGGGTATGCTAAAATATGTGTTTATCTCGACCTTTGTGCTTCCGGCGTCGCCGTCCTGTAGGCACGACGTGACTCGGCATAATAGAACAAGTCTTCTGAATGTATAGCTCGAGTTTCAAGTACATAGGTTATTAGGATTCTCTTAATTTCCCGAACGGTGTAGTTCTTTGCGAGTTCCAATCGACGGACACCTTGGTGATCACCCAAAAGGGCGACATTGCATTCTAGAACGACGAGCTTTAGCGGCTCCTTTTTAGCGGCCATGCACTATGGCTAACGTTTTTCATGGCCTTCGTCGTCCTCAAATTATTCGTGTGTTAAAAAAAGCGTACGCGTGAATGCGTGTCTTTACTCTGCTCTTTTCGAGTTTTTTTCTTATATATCTTTACAGGTTTTCTGTACTGTTGAGCTAGTGCGACTTGTACTACGATATCTGTATAATCGTCAGTGTAACAGTAGTCTGCTCGCGAACGTCTGCGCCGGGATAGAGAAACTTAGAAGTACAAACAGTTCGTCTTGATCTTGCTCAATTCAACAGGATTCCACGTACAGAAGCGGCGTTACCCCGCTGAATATCAAGCGACAGTTTCTGACGCTCGTGTCCAATCGCTCTAGTGTTATACTCGCATGGTTTTTGCATTTTTACAGCGTCAGTGTTATACGTGGCCATCTGCGTCGTGGCAACATATCCATCACGTGCATTATTTTACTTCGTGTGTCTTTTTCTCGCGCGGATTCTATTGTAACGCCCTGTCTAAGCATTCCGGTCCCACTAGATAATCTCGCATCCCAACTAGCCCTCCACCTTGTTGCATTTCTGTGCGGCTTGCTGGGCTATTCCTGGTCCAGTAAGATAGAAATATCCAGTTAATTGAAAGCCAAGAAAGCTTGTACGCGCAACTGCCAAAAAGCTTTAACCCTCGCTCGACCCTCCTGCACTGATAGCTAGCTTAAGATGTCCAAAGCGCTTATATGATGTTTAGCGTTACAGTGCTCTTTCTTGGATCCGTAATTGCCTCCCTCGGCACACATTGTCGTACGAGAAAATAGCTTCCGATCTGACGGATAATTTCTAACAGGTTTGGGGATTTTTAAATTTGTGTTCCCAACGATACGTTATGACTAAACGGTATATCCCTTATCTGATTAAAGCAATTTTTATTCCGGGTTGTCGCACAGTGTACAAGGTTAACCTGGAGCTGCTAGGTGAACCCCTATTACCGGACGGCATCGAGCCAGTCGAAGAGACAAATTTGACTTTGCCATAGGCAGACTGCCCCAAATGGGAGCTTACTGCGGCAAGTCTGATTAATAGAGCATCTTCCGTTGTTGATAGAGCCAGGCTGTAAGTAGTCATGGAACTGGGGCTTGGTTACACGCCCTCCCCTGTCCGTGAATTGGAACTCTTTTTGAACGACGAGAAAAGATTAAGCGCAGGGCTGCGGCTTGGTGTTGACCTAGTTGTGCCCCACCGATGTCGTCGTGGTGATTTTGTTGTTTTTGGTGTGTTCCACATTTTTGGGAACTTGGCTAACCGTGGGTTTGAGAACCCGTGACCACACGTTCGCGCGAAGACAAGTGTACACTCCGAAGCGCTAACATAGCAAAGTTATATATATATATATATATATAAGTCTCTATTCAAATGTGGTCACCAGAGGCTAGACCACAACTATCCCTCTGCTTCACAAGCCAATAAATTCGGTGCCTCCGTTTATTTTAATGCTGGCCCCTATCATCTCTGCCAACATTCGTAGTGTGGCACGGAGTTCGGCTGTCATTACAGTGTCTGTTTGGCCAGGTCTCGGGTCATCATCAAACATTCTCTGCCCTCACGAAAACGGCATCCGGCCAGTTAAACTCTTTCCTCTATCAAAAATCTAGTGACACGTCGCTGCTCTCCAATCTTCGAACTTTGCAATGGGAGCGCCATGATGTTCTCACACGCATTGCCTCGTCAATTGGACAAGAAACACAACTGCCTGTTTCCTGTCTCCGTCGTGCGTGCGAATTCTCCCGGGAATGCGCACAACCACGCCGGACACTCAATTTGTGTCTCTAGATGTGTCACTACGTTATCCCAAAGTCGGCGCATTTAAATTTGCAATGGTTAACATTAAGCACCACCGTTGTAGGCTCTCGATGGATTATGTGGTTCTCTTATGGCTACTACGATGGACAGTTAGTTTGTTAACCTATTATTTCTGATTTATAGAGAAGGCTCTGATCAAATTAGCCCACGCAGGGCTTATGCCGCCATGTCCGAAAACTCACCAAAAACAATTTTCGTATAGCTTTGTCACTCACTCAAATTGACAAACACAGAAGGTTGCATGTCAAGTCGTTGTCAACATGAAGATGTTACTGACCCACGCCTAATTCCCCTGGTTACGCTCTACTTTTCATTTTCGTTATATACATCACTTTTATCTCAGCAGTCAATACATTAATAATTACCACGGTGTCATAATAGGTAAGTACGGGATTAGTTAATCACAGTTGGGTGTCATTTTAGTCGGCAGCCTTATGTTCCCTTGTAGTGACCCAAGCTGGAAGCATGCTTATATATAGGGGCTGTATTTTCTATCATTGCCAGAATTACTCAATGAAACTGCCAATGTTTAAGATGTTAACAGGCCGGAACAAGCTAAATGGATAGTCTGCTGCTGTTGTTTTCATTGTGTTGCTGGTAACGTTGACAAACTGACAGAAATTGTTTCCGCTGTTTTTGCTGCTCCATTTTTGCTATGTGGTCGTCGCCCATGTGCTGCGTAGGCGGTTCGTTGTTGAACTACCTCCGACGAGACGGGCAGCGTCTGACCATACGAACGCTGATGAGCATGTGCCTCGACTGTGCAGCCGGTATGGCCTATCTGGAATCGAAGGGCTGCATTCATAGAGACCTCGCCGCCAGAAACTGCCTGGTGGGCGAACGCGATGAGGTGAAGATCTCGGACTTCGGCATGAGCCGGGAGGAGCACGAATACGTCGTCTCTGACGGAATGAAGCAGGTGCGTCGAACCACCCGACAGGGTGTGGCTAGCCACAGAGTAACACATCAGTAGGTAGTAGCAACGGCTGTAACAGCAAAAAGAAGATCGCTGTTTCAACTAAAATGAATCCATAGCCATTACAGAAGGAATGGGTCTTGCCTCAGCTCCTTATCGAACTATATGTGTTCTCACGTCTGCCAGTTACTGTTGACCAAGTCCTTTGTGTTCGCAATGTATTAGCACTAATTCAAAAGTTGCTTATAGTCTTGCAAGTCAAGCCAACGGCCTCCCCAATGGCAGGCCATTAAACATTGTGAACGTATATATACATATCGTAAGAGATAAAATATAATACACACATAATAATAAAAAGTCGCAGGGGTTTGGAATCTATGATGTCATGAGTTGGCATCATAGTTAAAGTCGTAGCACCTAGAATTTTATACATTGTTTTTTAACATTTAATATCGACTTTGATTAAATGCTTGAGTTTGATATACGTGAATTGATACGTTTAACATTTATGCATGTACCTGTATGCACACATATATACATACACATGGGTTAATTGGGAAGTATACTAACATTTTTAATATATCTCCGTGCTCTGAGGCTTCTTGCTGTTTTAAAAGTGATCAATAATAGAACACAATTGCACTAGGCATACGGTGTTTCAAAAAAGCATTACTTATATTAATTATATTGTATCTTTTAGTATTATATTACACCTAATGTACAATTTGCGTAGTCTTATTTGCCGCATCTTCTATGTGAAGGGCGGATGCAGGGTGCCAGGGCGGTTCAGCAAGTTGTAGTACGTTGATTTATGCCGCCAGACTGAAACCACCGTCGAAGCGCCATCGGCTACGCACAGGCAAAATTTTGCACCAATTGGTGGCGACGTTTATTGTTTGAGTTTTGTTCAAAGAAATGAAGAAAACGAAGTTTGACGTCAAATCAACTCAATTCCGCAAGACGCGTTTAACAATGTTTCGAAGAGTGAGAGAGAAGGTGGCATGAGTGGATTGCTGCGGGTGGGATCCACTGGAGGGAATAAAAACGCTTCGGAATATTAAATAAGTATTGTTTTTCATTTTATAAGAAATGTATCTATCCACCTTCGTAAATGCATATATGTGAATATATAATATAATTGCTTGTCACATACGTGGTGAACGACTGCTAGAAAGTCTAAAAAGAACTAAAAGATATATATACATCAGTTACGTACGCGAACCTCAGCGACGAAAGCAGAACAAAGCAAAGACAACGTTATCGCCGTCGTTATTCGAGCCGTGACTGCCATTATGATGACGACAATGATGTCTCTTGTCTCTCTCTCTCTCTTCTCTCGTATTCGTGTGGTGGTGGTGATGGTGGTGGTGTGCAGATCCCGATCAAGTGGACGGCGCCCGAGGCGCTCCACTATGGCAAGTACACATCGCTGTGCGATGTCTGGTCATTCGGCGTGCTCGTCTGGGAGGTGTTCGCGTTGGGCCAGGCGCCGTACGCCGGCCTGTCGAACAGCAAAGCGCGCGAGAAGATCGATCAGGGCTATCGGCTACCGGCCCCTGATCGGATACCTCCGCCGGTACGTCCTGAGCTGTCCCCGCTGTTCACGCGCCTGTACTTGGCGCTCTACTCTGGCGAGCGGCGTTATGGCCGCCGCCGCCGTCGCCGCCGCATTGTCTATGCGATTTTTTTTGCGCAAGTGTGTCCACCATTTCTTCTCTGCCCTTTTTTCCTTATGTTTCCTCCCTCTCTCTCTGTGTCCCTTTTCCCTTCTGTTTCCTCCCTCTCTCCCTCTCCCTTTGCCTATTTTCTTCCTGTTTCCTTTGCTTGCTCGCGAGTTCTTTCTCTCGGCGTTTATTCTCCGTCCCCCTAGCGTCTAGCTCGTTCGCGGCGTCATGTCTTCCCTCGTTCCTTCGTTTCGAATGCGTTGTCCTGCGAATCGGTGTGCTCCGCCGTGTGTTCTTGCCTCGTATCTCGCTGTGATCCTGTATGCTCTCACATGCGCCGTGTACCTTTCTCTCCGTCTTCTATCTCTCGTTCTATGGTTTCCTTCCTTCTGGCCGTTTTTCGTTTTTTTTACGTCGTTTTCATTCGAACGTTCTCGTGCCTGCTCCTCGTAAGCCCTAAGCGATTCGATCCCGTCGAGTGCCTGTTATCCGCCTCCAGCCACATTTAGCACTTCTCGTGATCTCCGACACATCTTTGTTTCTCTACCGTGCTCTTCTTTGACCTTCGATCTACCTTCTATCGGCATACGTTAGGGCTCATTCAGTCCAAATCCGCCTGTTGATAATCTTATATATATATATATATATATATATATATATATTGCTTCATACATTTTCTTTTCTATATATATATATATATCTATATATTTATATGTATATATATATATATATATATATATATATATATATATATATATATATATATATATATATATATAGCGTGTTATAACTACGCACTTACAAAACATTGAATTAAAATGTATATTATGAAACGTTTCAGGTGTATCAGTTGATGCTGAGGTGCTGGGAGTACAGTCCAGAGCGACGGCCGCACTTCGATGACATTCACAAAGCTCTACTAAATGTATTTAAGCATCTATAGGCACTACTTTACTTATAGTCATCTTCATGCTAAACATGTTTCTTAAGACAAGGTATATACAAAATGTAAGTGCAAATAAATGAAGCTCTGTACAGGTGCAGACGACTAGGCCCTTCTTAATACTGGCAGCGCTTTCCCTACAAAGCTTTCATTTTGTAGCATTAAACGCACATATTACTCATTGTATAAGTCCAGCAAATTGACTAACTGGCCATATTTAATACGCATGTTATCTCACACAAAATTAAATATGTTACACGTGATTAGTGTTATAATCTATCTATTATTATTATTATTATTATTATTATTATTATTATTATTATTATTTTTATTATTATATTTTTTGCTTAGAGCACAGATGCCATTCTTGACGCACAAATAATGTTGACGGTGGCTCTGCTGTGAGATCGTAGGCTCTTCTGTCCAGCTTTTTGCCGGCCATAAATATGTGATCATAAGCAAGGCGTGCATAGACGTCGCTTATGCACGTTTCGTTGGTGGTTTAGCTGAATCTATTTGATGACCACTCGCGGCACGCTATTGCAAATATATTTGAGACACAGCAGTCTCTGCAGTTGGCAATTAAATCACCTGGAGGAGTTTGCCTAACCGGAGTTAGTTCCCACGTTTCTTTCACACATTATCCTTAGATAGCCTTTTATCAAATTGACCAGAACTGAGACATCTAAAGCACAGCCTCGGCTGGCCAGGAACTACTCTATTCTAGTGAAACCCGAGCATCAGTGAGGTTGTCGACGGACCTGTGAAAGTAATAAAAATTACTAGATGCATTAGAATCTGCTCCGTCTTTAAGCTCGTAATAAAACCCGTGCATTTGCTGGTCACATGTGCGCATGCGGCTTACTAGTATATGGTAAAATATATTTCATCGGCTAATATATGCTACGGATTCGATTCACCCACTTTATGGACGTCAATGTGTATACATTGTCGACTGCTTTACCGCGGAATGTTTTTAGTACACAATTGCTTACATTTTATTCACATCGTAAGAGTTCTACAAGTTCCATAGCATTTGAAAATTCATATGGACAAAGATCAAACAAACGTAGGTATTTGCTTTGCAAAATATGTAATTTATTTTCTAAATCTTTGTGACAGACAGTTTCTTGCACACATGGTTTAAGCAATCTCCGTACGTAAAAAGGGAGCTTCTAAGGAAGCGGTATTTCGTCGCTTGTATGTATGTTTAAAGTGTAATAATCGTACGAACAACAAAGCTAAAAGATTTTATCCTTATATAGGTTGACTTCTGACTTTGGACAGGTGACGCTCGTTCTACAAAAGTGAATGACGCGTGTCCATAATGCCACAAGCAGGATATATATATATATATAGATCTATATATGTTTTTGCTATATGAAATAAAAATGCCACTTCCCCATTTACAAATATACCATTCAGGTAAGCTTGTTTCTTCTCCGTGGATGCTAATAACGGGGCGTCAAAACACTTTCGTACTATCACGCAAATATATATATATATATATATATATACCAGATATACACAACATCAATCACGTTAAGTGGCAAGACGGTATTTCACGTATTGCACGGAAGGATCATTCCATTTGTCATGTCCACCCTAACACGTCTAGGTGTTCAGATTCTTGCATACTGTGCAGCTCATTTAGTTACATCATATCTATTTCTAACGGTTTACGTTAATATATATATATATATATATATATATATATGAAGCAAATGTGATCGACACCACGCCGCGGTATGCCCGGCGGTTTGGTCTATAGCAGAACTAGCAAAACGCTAGATTGTTGGTGTCTCGAAACAGTTTGATGCAACATAAACACATTTACCCAGTTTGGGTGTTAATAAAACAAACGATATATATATACATGCTTGCATTAGTACGGTGGCGGGTTACCTATATCGGGAAATAATCGTCTTACGTCAAAAAAAAACTCAGTCAAAAAGTTCTTTAATATATATATATATATATATATATATACATATATATATATCACTTGTTTATACACGTTTGATAGGGTCAGTCGGTAAATTCATCTTCACCAGCTGCCGTGGCGGTTGTTGTTGTTGTTGTTGCCGCCCGTTCATCAGGCCGAGCGGTGAACGAGCTCGGCCTGGTGACATTCTCTCCAGGCCCGTGGGCCGTGACACGAGACGTGTGGTCTCGTGTGTAACAGCAGGCCGTGTGTAACGGCCTGCTGTTACACACGACGTACAGGCGACAGCAAAGGCGCATCAGGCGCGCTACGCGGATCAGTGCTTCAGCAGGTCAGCTCAGATCGGTTAGGCAGAACGGTCATCACGGCCTTAGCTGACGTCTGGAACCTGTAAGTCGAGGTGGAGCGGAGAAGCGGTGACAATGGGCGTCCGTCCAATGGGAGCAGCACCGGCTTTGCTTGGGAAACGGACGGGACCAAGCAGAGATAGAAACGAGCCGTCATGTGGTAGGAAGAGCAAGGAAAGAGTGTTGCAGGTCAGGACAGGGCTTCGGCGTTTCCGACATGAATGTGCCGCGCGAACGTGCACGCGATTCTTCAGCGCTTGCTTAGTAGCTAGGAGGATCTCTGCCGGCGTCTGCCGTTGCGAGACCTGCCATGCCCACGACGTTGCCTTCGGTCCTCGCGGGGGCGTTTTTCCGAAGCTTTTGATGTAGCAGCTCCTGTCAGCCGTGAGGGATCTCTATCGTAAGGTTAGGCCGCCCGGGAAGCATTGAGCGCCTCGCCTTCACTTAGTGCAGTATTCATCACTTCGGGAGAAGGTGGGGGGCGGAGAGAAGGGGGTGCATACATGCCCTTTTCCTTTTTACGTGCGCCGTCGACCAATCGAACTTCATGCTCCCCGATAATATATTGTTGAGCCCACGCAACGTACCAATAGGTCTACGCGACGGAACAAAGACATTCATCAAAGCATAGGATAGTCTCAAGGAACCGTGGTTTGATCACACATCCGAAGAACTACTCTAGTACAGACCATCAGAGCTGCAGAGATACGAAAGAAATCCGAATGTACCCGGGTGCACACAGTGCTGGTGTGGAACATGTGGGCAGATTATCAGTTAAGTGCGATACTTTTTTAAAGAATGTCTACACTTGTGACATACACTATCTACTAACTTTGCCTGTAACTACATTCAAATGGGTACCCGTAAACACTTGCAGGCGACCGACCTGCTGATGTCGTTAAAGCTACATGGATAGTCGCATTTGATATACGCTATAATATTACCATACTGCGCAAATGTCTCTGTGACTACTGAAACTTGACGGTTAGTCTGGTGTCGAGTACCTTATATTAGAGACACAGAGAAAAAGAAAGCATCACATACCATGTCTACATGCAGTTTTTTTCGTTGTTAACCATAGAGGCTCTACAAAAACGGAACTAGCCCTATTCCTGTCAGCCGCACTACAGTCCGATCAGAATAGCCTACACTGATATAAATTCGACAAACCTTGTAAAAATAACAGCCTACAAACGCCATTAGTATCGTACTGCATGCCACACTTGTTTTAATGTTACAGTATTGTTGCTGACATTGTTGACGATAAACCGCCGCTATATTTCCGTTCACCCGAAGGATGCCTCCTTCATTGTCACATCTACGAGGCAAACAGGAGGCGTGAAACAATCAATAAAGCAAATGACAAATCGAGGACAAATAAATACACATAATGCAAACAACAAGTACATATGTGTGTATTTATATACGCGTCGATGTGTGGGTATACGTGTCTGTGAGTGGATCTGTGTAAGAAGTACGAGTGAAAATACAGGAGTAGACAAACAGAGCCACAGGCAAGGGGGGAGCCCGTATCAAGCAGCAGAAACCGAGAGAGAGAGAGAGAGAGAGAGAGAGGGAGAGAGAAATGAGAGAGAGAAAGTGAGATACAAAGGTATCGTCCGCATGCGCTAGTATAACGGCAACACTGTACACAACATAGCAACAGCGACCTCGAAGCAAGCTATCCGAAGATGCCCGAGTATCGGCCGTAGAGGTTTCGAAAGGCCCAACGCCTTCTCTGTGGTGGTGGTGGTGCGCCCTGACCCGTAACCCTTCGTGCGGTCGTGCTCGTCTGCTCAGATTGCGTGGCCGCCGTCTGTGGGCGTTCCGTCGACTCAGCGGGCGGCGGCACGTTTAACTTACTGTCCGAGTTCTTGACGACGCACGCGCCCTGGCGACACCACTTTCCAGACCCGCACGATGTTCCGTCCAGGGCGGGATGCGCCGGGGTCGCCCATTGCCCTTCAAGGCACCACAGTTCCCTGCAGACATCCTACAGAAAAATACATGCAATACATAAACGAACTCATCCAAGCGATCATTACTATGAGAACTACCACTCCTGTAAGTGCAGAACGACTGAGGTCACTGCAAAAGCAGAGTCTCTATTTTTTATTGTTCCCGCACAATGAGTGATTGATAACGTCAAGGCGAGCATTCTATGCTTTATTGTATCGCTCACTGGGGAACTAGCGTACCCGAAAGTTTGGCTGTACAGTACGCGCTCTCTTGAAGCAATATCAAACTCTGCAAAATAGGATACAAACTGTTTCTTTCCCCTTCTGGTTGGGCGAACTACACTCCTTGACCTTAGTTGGGGAAACGATAAACATATGCCTACCAAATCATCTGAACATTCTATGCTATTCATAAAAGTTGTAAGTCAAGCCAAACCTGCCGGCCGGCGAATAAGCGTGTTCTATCAACTCACGTTGAAGGGTGCCGACGATTTCGTGTATGGCTTGTGTTTAGGACTGAGGGCCATTTGGCACTGCTGCATCGCCGGGTACTCTTCTCCCGGCAATTGGGCTAGCTTTTTTATGTCGACTGCCGGCGACGCTGGCTTGGCTTCATTGGCCAGACACCTATACTGTCCTTTGCTGAAATTCAATTGACATGCGACACGATATCGATTAGGCAAAGCAATATTGCTCTAATTAGCAGTGCCGCCTGGTAGCGCAGGCAAAATAAATGTGTCTAGATCTAGCGGCAAGCGTGGTTGCTAGCCTAGCTCCTATACGTACTGGGTTAAGCTTTTATTCATTTGGGTATTGCTAGCTTTATTGATGGATCAGTGGCCGTGCCAATTCAAATACCAGCCTACCTCGTTAACACGCCCCCCCCCCTGTTTATATTCTGATTGACTGCTATTATTACTGCGTGGAATACGTGACAAATTACGTGACTATTGCCGATTCGACATGTAAGAGGACACGCTATTTGGCTGGTTAGCGTTAGTAGCGGCAGCAGGCAGCTGGGGATTATGTCTGCAATTGTGCTGTCTACTAATTGCTTTAATTGAAGCCATGTAATTTGCTTGCCTATGTATACTTTTGGGGTTATGTTACAGACAAATGACGCACCGTTCGGCCTGCTTGACGTAGTCGTTGCTACATTTTGACCAGTTGACTTTCCCAGCTCCAGTTCGGTCAGACATGATGTATTTGTTGCTATCGCACGAATTTCCTGAGCCGTCGTGCTGCATGCCCAGGCTGGATCATCGGAACGTTTCCCGTTATTATTGTAGCGACCGACCAACCAACAACGATTATCATCCGACGAGCACAAAAGCAACAGTGAGAATAACAAGAAAAATATCGAATAACATGAGCACGCAGAAACAATGACAACACATAGGAGTTGATATCTAACTATTAATAATGAAACTATATCATTGAATTTCGAATTGAATAATGCGTTACTAAAACGCGTATAACGTAGTCGTACAGACGTTTGGTATACTTGGAGTATTTCTATTAAGAGGCAAACACATTTCTATTAAGAGGCAATTGTTGGGTAATACGACGATCAATCGCTGAAGTGCACCACGGATTTCTGGCAGGAAACTGCCATGCAACCCATTATTTTCACTGTCAAGAAAACTAAGCTGATATGGGAACGAACGCAGTACAGCCATTTATTAAATGCTAACGCTGGTAAATGGCTAGAATTTAAAATTGAAAATAGGATAAAGCAATCTAGAATACGTAAACGGGGGCGATTTGGTGTATTTTTAAGGTCGTTGATTGGTATGTGTTATTAAGCTAGGTGCTCTCACCTGTGTCCCATTTCGTGGGCGATCACGAAGGCAGCTTCCGCTGAGTTTCCCTCGTTTATGGTGCAACTGTAGGCACATTGGCACATTCCGTTTACCCATGCCAAACCTGAGTGGAATCAACTCGTTCAAATCACACATCTTTCTTACTTAAACGCTTTTTTTGTTTATGTGCATAATATATATATATATATATATATATATAATCACTTGCATGACAAATTTAACTAAGATGCTACTAATAAATTTCATAACTTTTGTCACGACTGAAGTTTAATTATGTTTATTAGTAGGAACCCAGATGCCATGTTCCCACCATTATGATTGATCACATTGAATAAACTTTGTTTAATTTTTAATTTGAATAAACTTGTTTGTTTTCTGGTGGGTCTGGAGCTATAACTTGCTTACTAACAAAGTATGTGAGTGCGTAAATCTAGCTACTGGAGACCAAGTACCCGAACCATTTTTCAGCCCAGCGTGTGTTAATTGAGGTACAGTAACACGCCGTAAAAAAAACAATAAAAAAGGAATAGCTTAACTATAAATCGAACCTGGGCCACATGCGATCTGTACACTATAACGGGTTATGTCTGCTGATCCTGTTGATACATGTGTCAATTCTAAATACTATAAAATTAAATTAACACATAAATAGGTGGAGATCGCACTTAAAATGTTCTTAGAGTTGTTTGCATGTTAAAAGTACATCGAACAAGCTACGATTAACGCGAGTATTCTCGTGTAGGCCAACGAAACCTCGTATTCGTCCTAATTCAAAAGGATACAGCAGTACAATCATGTTTATTTTTGAATACACGACGATATCATATTTTATGGGGTTCTAGTTATTCACGGTTGCTACATGTAGATTACCTACGGGCATATTTCATGTGATTCGGGAATAGACATATTTTTACGCAGCGCTATGACACTGCATTAGTCTGGTGGTGCTACATAGGTAGCATACAATAAAAGTTCGTTCATATTTTTCCTTATAACGAATTCTTGTTCGCGCAATTTTTTCTTACTCTAATATGAGTATCGACGTTTTTATAGTAAGCTTATGCTAATTATTATTACAGTTTTTTGCACATAGTTGCAATTATCTTAGTAACGTAAGTGCTCAACAGATCAACCAGATTTAAAACCATCTATTGTTTCCTACGCGCTTCCAGCAAACACCTGTATCAAGAAACGGCTAAAAAAAGTTGTTTTTTTTTCAAATTAAAATTTTCAAATTACTCACATGAAGTTGGTTGCATTTTAATTTTCTACGCATCGGCAACTTATAGGCAATCTGTTGACAATACACTAATTACAGCCGCTCTTACCGAGTACTTTGTCATTCTTGACGTTTCCCGACATCTTGAACATGTCGAGTCCGGTCAGCATAATGGCGTGATCCCAGTGGTCCTTGCTTCCAACAGACGGCAAACCGTTTGCACTGCCACGCGCAGAAGTTATCGAGGTAACGATCGATGTTACCCCCGCCTGTATTAGGCGATGTCTGTACAACCGGCAAACACAAACTTAGTTCTAGATTTGAGCCTCCAGGCCTATATAAGGTCATCAACGTGCCCCGCCACAAGTCGGTGACTGCTATCTGATGCCCTGAATATTTAATTGACAACGTTTTTAATTTAAAAAATTAGATATAAAGTTAAATGTAGCTACTACAGTAAAAACAGTAGCTCCTACAGCTTCCGATCAAGCCACGCTCTTTGTATGGAGATCGCACCTTTGTGTTCCTCAGGATTTCAAACTTGACAACGATCAGTTTGAAGTCGTAGGCCTTCATCGACTGGTACTCGTAGATGAGCTGAACCTGGTGCAGGATGGCCATCACAACGTTGACGATGGCCGCGACCGTGTTTGGCGGTTTCATCTTCTCGACAGCGTCGTACATGTGACGATCGACGAAAATGCCCGTCTCGATGTATTTGATACCGCCATCGGCCGCGCGCCGGCGCCGCCGCCGTCTTCGCCTCGCGTGGATCACAATGTTCTCGTGCTCACTATCGACATGCAGTGGCGCCTCGGTGGTGGTTGGGGGGGCCACCCGATTCATATCGTCCAGAGCCACCTCCTCTGTACAAACCGATAGCCGAGCAGACAGTAGCAGTCAACGCACGAAGAAACCGATTAAAAAAAAACCCGAAAAAGTCTGCGCAATGAAAGACACTTTGCTAGCAGCTTGCGTAGCGGAAGAGAGGAGTAGCCAGATAAAGAAAAGTCATAAAAAAATCTATTTGTTGTTATGTCTTACGCTAACGCTTTTATGTGCAAAAACCGTACAATTTTATCGCTATTGCGATTAGAAATGTACGTCCAAAAGACTACTCTGAGGCAATATCAAAATGCAATGCCCACCATTTTCGTACCAAAGTGATGGTGCTGCGTGGCGTAGTTGCCGAGTAACTAAGAAGATATGTCATATTTATTTATTTATATTGATATATTTACATATTTGGCGATTTACATACGACATCGGTTTACCAACGCTTCCAGGCATTCATAAACCACATACGTGATGTTAACTATGGAGAGTATACTAGCCGCTCTCGTGGTAGTTTTAGGACAATGCCTAATGGGCTTAAATTGAGCCTCCGGCACGACTTGCGTGAGCGGGGGTCGGCAACGGGGGCAATGTGGGACACAAACGTTAGAACGCATCTACATATTGATACAAAACCCTTGTTCAAAAAATATTATCGTTATTAGACCAACGACGCGATGGTGGTTCCCATCTTTAGAATATTGCAGCTTCGAGGGACTCAATAGGTAGTACCATTCAGTGTGTGCAGTCCGCAGAAATGGCTATCGCCATTGGCCGGAAGCCGTGTGAAGACGTGTGGTCGATCTTTTTCGCCTCTCCACTCGATCATGCGCGGCCTAAGGTAGAACATACCGCCATCCGTGATCATAATTGCGTACTAACGACGATACGTCCCCAACGTGGCATGCATTCATGACAGACAACGTATTTTATTTTAGTTTTAATATAGGCATC
>QVRM01006219.1:0-79872 GCA_003439945.1 Dermanyssus gallinae | reverse complement strand
ATAACACATCTGAGAAATTCCTCTTTCACGTTGCTGGCACGTTCGCGTTCTGTCAATGAATTTTTCAGTCACGGTTTGGAATCTTTGCGGCTGGGTCTTAGTAAGACGTGTGCGTCTAATATTCTCCTTCAAGGCTCGGGTGGTTAGATATATTGACATAATTTTTTTTCTCTAGAAAAAACAGAAAGATAGGTCCAATGGCGTTAACTCGCACGATATAAGCGGGTAAACTATTATTCAAGCGGATACTACAAGAACAGAGAATACCTCGTACTCCCTCAACTGGTTCCTCTAAATTCCTTAGCTGGACATCTCTGGAGACCGGAAAATAATACATGAGTTTGGGCAATACAACGAACCTATGTAATCGTATGTCGACCTTTGGATCAGTTATGATAAAACAACGCAAAGTGGAGTTGAAAATCAGACATAAAGTATTGACTAGCTGAGTGTCATAGTACTTAAATCAAAATTCACACACACTATATATAGGCTTTAGATGAGATAGCATTTCAGAAATTCGTAACCCAGAAACGTTGACGGGGATTATCCAGGAACATTATGTACATCTGTGATCTGTCGTAGGGATGCTCAGGGTAAAAGTGCAATATAGTATTAAAAAGTATTTGGCTAGGAACTTTCCTGATTCAATGGGAGTTTGGAGGAATCCAAATTTAGAACTGTCACAGCATTGGACTCTGATTTTAGACTCCTATCGACGTACCAAGAAAATGAGCAAGAGGTTCTAAAATTGTTTTAATTCAGTTTTGTGTGCCAGGGCAGAGAAGTCCTGGTTACCGGTTACTAGGCTATGCTCAATACCCAATTTTGTCCGTTGGCGGTTCGAGACTATGGGAGCTGCAGGCCCCCTTACGCTCAAGCTGATTCAGCGGGTCGGTAAAAGCCTTAATCTTTCAGACAGGAGACTCGAGGGAATTCGAATTCTTGCGTCAGAGGCTGTCGCTGGACATTCAACGAGGAAACGCAGCGTCTGTTTGGGGCACATTGTTGAACTGGGGCTAACCCTGGGTTAGAGAACCCGTGATCCACACGTTCGCGCGGAGACATTGTCCACTCCAAAGTGCTGACATAGTGAAATTATATAAATAAAAGTTAAGAATCTTTTTGGACCATGTGCTAAACAGCAACATGTAACCAATCATATTTTGAAGTATGCTGTTTTTAAGACTAAATAAATACTCCTCGGCTATCGAAAAAACTACTACTGCTAAGCTTAACTTTAAGCATTTTGAGCAAACACGATAGTAGCAATCACGCCGATTAATTTTGCCAATAAGCAAATATATTAAGGGTTACGGCTTATGTTAAAGCGGGTGTTTGTGTGGGCCGTTCTGCTTTATGGAAGCCAGCCTTCGTGCGCCACTGGCTTGATGCATACATTGCATGACGAATAATGAGATGGGGGAATTCGTATTGGGCATCCTTTTACGAGATGCTCACCATAGCTTGCGTCCGATAAAAAAGTCCATGTCCATTTGACACACCTTAGCTTCCCACTTCTCAGGGGCAATAATGGCGGAGCAGAAGTGAAGCATCTGGAGGAGGACGAGATGCTTCGGGTGATTAACACCTTTTTTCCTACAGCTACCTGTTCTGACCCGACAGCCTTTGAGACGCTAGCAGAATGTGGAATAAAGGAGACTGACGTTCCCGAAGTCACTCCCAGGCGAAATTGCTGCTGCTGCGGCGGAAAGAATAAAGCTTGGAAAGACACCAGGATTGGATGGAATACCGGCGCGAGCGGTACAATTTCTATTTAGACAGTATTCCTCGCTAGTGGCGAGGATCATCACAAATATCTCTCGTACGGGTAAGCTTCCCGGGAGCAGCAGAAGGCTGCGAGCTTTTACTGTTTGCCCAAAGGGCAACGGCAACATATGGCCCAATGTGCGTGTTGAGCACGGTAGCCAAAGGAAGCAAGGCCATTACGGAGGAACGACTGAGGACTTTGGCCAAGGGAGCTCAAAACTGTTTTTCAGCAATGCAGTTTGGGTTCCCAAAAATATAGGTCTGTCCTGCCGGCCATCCAATAAAGTAGTGGCAAAGGCCGAACTTATTAAGGAGTCGACCCGAAGACCAAACATTTGTTCCTAGTTGTGCTGCTGTATATAAAAAAAAATCCTCCATGCTCGAACAGAAAAACGTCTCACCGTATCTAGTGCGGTTAGTTTCCGATTACCTGACGAATAAGACGATCGGAAAACGGGCGCACCAAGGCGGAGATGACTGCCGGAGTGTCGTGGGGTTAGTTCCACTCCCTCTGGATTCTGGCATACGATGATGTCCTAGACATACAGCATTTCCACCTGGAGTAGAATTACTCGCCTACGAGGATGATCTTACTGTGACAGAGATGAGGCTAAAGCAGACGCCAATATCGATAGCTGGATGAGAAGTGCCGGCGTGACACTTGCCCTTCAGAAGAGTGAGGCGATCCTGCTAATCGGAAAAATAAATAGGGCCAATTAAAGCCTACGCTGTTCGGAGAAACATTAAGCATAAATTATACGGCGAGACACTTGTGTATATATCTGGACCGGGGACTGCGGGGAACCCCTCATGTCAGGATAGCGGCCGCAAAGGCGCAAAATACGGCTAATGATGTTGTCCAACACACGCTTGCCCCAGAGATAGTCAATTGATGTCCGTGCCCGAGTTCCATCATTTTTTTGGCTCGGCAGTTTGGATGTTCCCCTATGATGAACACAGACGCTACGACGAAGCTATTCAGAAGGATTTAGCGAATCGTATCATTCTGGGATATTGCACCATCAGTACGGCGGTCTCACTCGTGCTGGCAGAGACGGAGCTCTGGGACCAACAGGCAGCCGAACGTCACCTGTGAAATGACCCAGTTAAGGAATTCGGAGAAGAGCGCGAGGTAATACTCGATCAGTGGTAGAAGGAGTGGGACAGTATCCTAGACAGACAACCCAGAAGCGGCCGTGACCAACCTTATTCTGAACATCCGCCGGTAGTTAAATCGTCCCGGGGGTCGTCTCGCTTACCACCTGACCCAGGTTTTCACGGGTCATGGCGATTTCCACACGGGTCATGGCGCACATGCAAAATTATTCAGAAACTGGGACGCAGCTACAAATCATACTCTACGTATTAATTAGAGGCAAAGGAAGAGGGCCAGGATGAAGAAAAATGATGGAAAGCGTAAAAGAGTCGCTTGCCACACGCCACTCAACAAGCAGGACTTAACGATTTCAAAGCTTCCGTGCGTAGTTACTCTTCTGTGTCAAGGATCCCGCAGGCCAGAGTGTCATTCTAAGGGGGATATATATATGTAGGCACTGTCGTGCATATGGAAGGGTTTTAGTGGGTATTGCCTCGAGTCTACGGCTCGACTCTTGCCAAGCGCTTAGGCTTGCTGGTGAGACTTGCTGTTTGGTGGCTGAGTCCACACTGTCAGAGCGTAAGCATGTTAAGGGAACTGCCAATCCCCGTATGCTTTTACTTAGTCCTACGTAAATGTGTTTTAAACCCTAAACCCCAAAAAAGCTTCCCACTTTAGTAAATGCTTGTAATATTCGTGGGTTAGCCGCACGTTAAAGCAGCGCTGGAGGGTCTTCTGTGAAGGGTCGAGGGCCCGCAGCCAGATGCACTAATCCGTTTGTGGCTGCTTTGGTTAACGCCCATAATCCGTTTAATGTACGTTGCCTTCAGGCGATCAAGGCTCGAGGCCCTGAGATGTTCCCAGATAAGTTAGACCGCATAGCTTGTTGTAGGGAAAACATTCAGGTCAAATAAATTTAAAGCCGTCTGCAATGAGAGGAGTTGCGTATTATAAATTGAGTAAATGGCGATCAGCGCCATATGGACCCTTTTCTCTATATGACTGGAGAAGAAGGTGCCGCTGGCGTAAGTTCGCTTATTGGTATCAGCTGTTGCCAGGCGTCCTCCACGACGGAACTTTATTGCTTTTGTCTCTGAAATATTCATTTCCAGTGAGGTATTTGTCGCAAACGTTGCAAGAGACCAACGTCTGCTGAATGTGGAAGCTACTTTCAGAGTAGATAGCAATATCATCAGCGTATTGGATGAGTTGCACTAATGCTTCTGCTTCACAATCGCCAGCAGCTCACCGACAATTATGGAAAACAGAACTGGACTAAGGTTATCGCCCTGTGAAACACCAGTTGTCTGTGGAAATGTTCGTCCAGTATCACATAGTTCTTCTGAAAACTAGCCGCCAGTTGCTTGAGAAAACGTGGTAGCACACCCAAGGTTGTCATTTTTTAAAAGGGCAGCGTTGCAAGGTGCAGTATCAAAGACTGCACTTGATTTGAAATCCACAAGTATTGCAAACATTGACCGCCCGCGGCGGCTTTTTAATATCCTCAAGGAGCATTGCGCAAGCTGTGTGTGTTGACTTGCAGCGCCTAAATGCATGCTGTTTTCGGGTATGAAGCCCTATATTTCGAGAACATTTGGAGGAGCAACGATAATACTTTATAGATGCAGCTTTTCTTTAAACATTTTGCTCTAGGCTGCACGTCACCTTTGCATTTAGGATTCACGGCCAGTAGACAGTCTTGCCAACTAACTGGTTAAAATTATAATTAAAATGAACCATATTTGCTTCTTAGGTTTCAATATATGCGAGCGGAGCCTCTTTTGGGTATTAGAGTACCACTTGAGGACGCTATTGTAGAAATCGGTCATCTCAGGACGGTAACGGGCGAGAAAAAGAATTGCTTCACACACTTTTGAGCCTTGTTGCATTATCTGTTGAACCACGGTTTCAAGCGCCGAGTGGTGGACGGAGCTACGCAACTCAGGATCGTTGTATTCGGTGTTTCACAGAGATTCTCTATGCCGAGGTTACCTGAATAATAAATAGTCCAGTTTTCAATAATGCAATATGGGTCTAGTCAGGAGTCAATTTCCGACGTATCTTCTTTTTGCCGTAGTACCGTTTGTGCGTGCCTCTAATAGCAAAGTCACCGGCAGGTGCAGCCTACTGCCAACAGCTGTAACACCGATTGCATATCCGCAATGTTGGATGTCGTTCGGGTCTAGGTTAATTGCGAAAATGTCGATTGTTCATGATCCTTAGTGTCCTTCAAATGTATGTTGCGCCGGGTCTGTGATCATCAACATACCAAATTGATAGAGAATATCCAGTAATATCTGCATTCTTCGTGCACCTGGTTAGTCGAGACGATAGTTCACGCCGCCTGCCAAAACTGTTGGTATATTTAAATCAATTGCAGAGAGGACTTGCCCCAGTCTGTCGACAAACCTGTATCGGTCTTCATGTGGGCTAGAGTTTACGGCGATTTCATCTGCCTCGAGAACCACAGAGTTATCTTCACTTAATTTAGTTGAAACGGCTGTTAAAATTTGAATTTAACAAACTAATACTCCACTGCTGGGCCGGCCCCAAATGTGACGCTTAAGCGCTCGGTCACTAGCTGAGTAAAACCCTGAAAGGTCAACCCTATTAGGCCATGGCCCGGTTAGAACAATAAGATCGAACTTATTTATTTCGGACGGTACTAGCAGAGGTAAACCGTTACCAATGCTCTCGACGTTCCACTAGAGAATCTTAAATCGAGATTTATTGCAGGGGTGGACTTGAGTTTGAAATTGAGTGTCCTACATTTTGTCATATGATTTAAAATTGAGTCAACTATCATGCTGGAGCTTGCAGACTTGGAGGCAAAAACTTCTCTGATTTTGACGCTCGCCTCGATAGCTTCGGGACCGCGCCCATTCATTGTATCGAACTGACCTGCGTAAATAATTATCTAGCACATGCCAAGACTAGCGTCAATCGTTTACTCCGTTTTCTGAAGAATGTCGGCAACTCTTACATTTGAGTAACATTTAGACTGAGCATTTGGCGTGCGACCAAAATTCTCGCGGATCTTACTGCGCAGATTTTTGACGGCACAGTCGCCCATAAATAGAACCCTTGTTTCACCCGATAGTTGTTTAGCGTTCCCGTCGACCCGTAAACTGTCGGTTGGTTGGCTGCCACTTCTGCGTCGTCCATGCTTTGTGAGGCAAACGCGGTTCGCGTGCTAAGCATCTGGGACTGTGACTCGCAATGTGTTCGGAGAGAATTTACCTAGTGTTCGAGCCATGTGACTCTGGCGAAAAGAAGAGCAGTCGTCTCGCCAAGTGGCGCTGCAAGTTCTGATGACGCCAACTTCGAGAGCAGAACATCAAGCTTGAGTGCGAACTAAGAAAAAACTGAGTCACACTCTCAATATCAAGGCACCGGGCCTTTAGAAAGAGGAAATAAACATCACTTATTCTAGATTTCAGCAAGAGGAGCTATTTAAATTTGTAGACAAGAGGGGTCTAGAGAGGTCATACTGAGGTCAGTGGCGGATGTAGAAAAACGAGTTGGTAAATACAGGACTGCGCACCCTTGTATATCTAAATAAACACAAGCACTGGATTTTAAAATCTGCCGCAAAGCCATTGAGGCTGGTTTCACCCCAGCGAAAACGATGACGAAATACGTCAAAAGCCGTGCCGAGCCATTTCTGATCTTTAATGAGAAGATAACCAAAAGCAATACGCTGACATCATGTAAATGGAAAGATCCAGCGCGCGTGCGCTTCATTGAGCGTTTTCATCCCATTTTCGCAAACTGTAAAACGCCCCGCCTTAAGGAAAGGAAAGCGAACCAGGATATACGAAGGTTCTAAGAGAAGCACTCTAAGCAAGAATGACCAAATGAGGTTGTACCCCTTTGTCCGCAAGAAAAACCAAAACCAGCCACCTTCAATCAAGGTGCCGCGCACCATATCGATTAAAACTTTCGAACAGTTACAGCGGTCCCACTGATCAATGCTGTCACTGTTAGCGTCTTAGATGAGTTCACAGCCTTAAAAACGGTCACCTAACCACCCGCAAAACTTCTAACGGATTACGGTGATTGCTTTCAGCAATATTTGTTTCGCATTGACCAAGCTGACTCTCATTTATGCTCGGGACAGGCCGATGCAACTCGGGACAGGTCGATGACGTAAGACATTGCTACGAAAGTTGTACTTTTTCGGCGTTGAGGGAAAGCTATTTACTCAGAACTTAAAAAGTGAACGCCTGCCTACATGAAAAATATTTGCAGAGCCGCTGGTCAAAGGCTATGCGTCATATCTTAAACGAGAATAACCGCCTCACGGCACCAAGATCTTTAAGTGGAGCAGCCTCAACGGCAAGTAAAGATGGCCGTGTAAATAGATTTCAGGATGACGATACTGCGGCAAATAGCCAAAAAGCAAACAGTAAAGAAAACGACCGGATTTTACTAGATACGTCTGTTTCTTACTACCATGGCTTTAACAATGACGCCTGGCAAGCACAATGCACTTTACCAGGTAATAATAATATATATATAGAACAGGTATACAGGCCGTTGTTTTACCAATGCTTTCCTCTCATGCTGAGCCATCTATGAGGCATCTTATGAGAACTTTCTGGAAAATATGGCTGACAAAAGCGAATTGTTTAATGAACTTACGTCAATGCCTTCATTCAGATTCATTTCCGGTAAGAATGTGTGGCCGAATGACATTGCGCACTGCTGCACTGCGTTGTAGATTTCACCCGGCAGTCTGGGTAGACGATCGACGTCGTACGATGGCGATTCTGGCGTCGCTGTATTGGACAGACACATATACAGTCCTTCACTAAAATACGATCGACAAATATGACCCAATTCATATAAAGTAGTAGAAGTTGTGCGCTGCTCGCTTTCTTATTTCTTATTTCTATATATATGTATATATATACATGAGTATTCATACTTCTAAGGTTCTGTTTCACAAAAATGACGCACCGTTCGGCCTCTCTGACGTAATCGTTGCTACATGACGACCAATGAACCTTTCCAGTGCCGGTTGTCGGAGACATGAGGTCCGTGTTCCTGTCGCACGTATTATTGCTGCCGTCGTGGTGCATGCCCAGACTGGATTATAGGACCATTATAATTAATTGGTGGCATGATAAATAATTATTAGTGACGACCAAACAGCATTGGCAGAAAGAAAAAGAAATAACAGCAGTGGTAGAGACAACAACAGCAACAGCATGAACAACAACAAACTGGTTATCAACATTGCGTTGAAAATAGTCTTACTGATATTTTTCTGTATTATATATTTAGCCATTTGTTTTGCTAAGCCAAAAATCAATTCTTTCTGAGGGTTTGTATGTTGTGTGGGCAAAACTGCTATCGGATGCCTTCAAACCGCACTATGAGCTGCACAGGATTTCCTACGCGATTTTCATTATTATCCCGTCGACGGGAATGAGTCGACAGAACGATTAATGTAGTAGTGCCATTTCTTGGAGTTGATATAGTTCGAGAGTTCCAATGTGCGCACAGCCATCCCTGGCCGTTGCTGGCTTGCCACTTGTAATAATGTATGAACGTAACCGGTGACATTTTCTAATCCAGCGCTTAGCTCACAAACTTATCTGTGGGTATTAGTGGTGGACTGTGGAACAGGACTAACGCCCCGTTCCAAAAGCCTGGGATGCTTCCACGCATGGAATCAAATCCGCTCGGATAGAATTACTTTCTCTTCCTCGATTATGAATCCTGTTGAGCATTGTCCTGCCCCTAATAATTTATCTGGTTGAGAAAATAAATTGAAAGCACTTATTAGTCTTTTAGCACACGCCAAGATTAGGGATGAAGTGGTTCTAGAAGCACCTCCGCTCATGACGACTATGGAAGACGGCCACGATCTTACTGTGCACATTGGGTGTGTTAGGGGCAGACTCTGGGAAACACCAGCCGGGTGTAAACTCTATATATAGACATAGTATAAAACTGGATACAGAATACAACGATACGAGAATGTCTAAATTTGGGAACATTTTCGAAGTGTAGACACAGACACCATTCTGTGTGCGCGCCTTACTTGTGTCCAAATTCGTGAGCAATCGTTTGGGCAGCTCCGGCCGTCAGTCCCTCGTTTACGGTGCAACTGTATTCGCAGGTGCACATGCTTTTCACCCATGCCATCCCTGCGTACAATCGACTCGTTCAAATCACACATATTTCTTACTAAAGCTTGCATTTGATATATATATATATATATATATATATATATATATAAATGAACTGGCCATGGGTCACATGTGTTACATATATTAGAGCATGTCTGCGCGTTTAAAGTTGTGTGTGAATAAAAGTTTCATTTTTTTTATGACATTATTTGCAGTTCATAGGATTTGTCGACTTTTATTGTGCGCTATATGTAGCGCCATCGCACAGCCCCCGTCTAATCATCCCAGGTATAGCGCATCTCGAAGGCTCGCTTATATGTAAATATTTTTCGTCATAACTAAATTACACGCGTAATAAATTTTCTTCATCCACAGTTACAAGTAATTTACGAATATATACGCTAAACAAACCAATCGAATCAAAAACAAAGTTTTCTCTAAACGTCTATAGACTACATATACATTGCGATATGAGGAGCTTTAACTGTAGTTTTAATTAAACCTGACAGTTACGTTTCATCTTGACATTGCCGCATAGAAGCATAAGTGTAAGCCCTGCCGTTTTGTAAAGCGACGCAGAGATGGCGGCATAGACAGACTCTGTTAAGGAAGTAATTTTGGAAATAGCTTGGAAACGAGACTCGTGCACGACGCTGTACTCAGCTATCTACATATACAACCCAGTAGATCGAACCGCCTGTTAGCTAAGGTGGGCCGGCTAGAAACGTTTGGCCGATTTTGTCGCCTCTCCTGTTATTGTAGCTTTGCGGCCGCCTACTGGATTACATTTTTTTCATGCACTAGCGGCAAAATCAGATGTACGAGGATGAACGACCAAACCAGGGCACGTGCATAGGCGTGCGAAAAGAGAATTACAATCAATGCTCCATTTGCACACGAAGCCAAGAAGCGGCCACACCTATAATATATCGACTTTCTCGCTCATCGGAACCGCCTTAGAAAATCGTTAAGTGGTCATGGCCGACGACATGGCCGCAAAATAAGAGAGCGTGACACTGAAGGCGTACTAGCCGTGTCCTTCGACAAAAAGTGCCGAAACGTAAAGCCAGTCATCTGCATCTGTATAGAACTATATAGGATAAAAATCCTATAGCTAAGTACTCGTTTTTAGCTCAGCCAACTGTAGGAGTGCTGTTGGCTACATAGTAGGATATGAGGGATAGGAGATGAGGCGGTACTACGAGGAACAACAGTGGACTAGGCTAATCTCGGCAGGCGTGTAGAAACCATAGCGGCTGATTCTTCCAACGAGGCCCGACGTATAAATGTCAAAGAGTGGGTGGTTTACTTCATATATTTGTTAACGAGATTATAGCACTATATGCTGCCGCACTATGCTGCCGCTCTAAGCGCCCCTGATAAAAAAGGGTGACATGTGTATTTAGGTATGCATGCCAAGCGAATAATAAATCAATCAATCAATCAATCATATAGCCAACAGCACTCCTACAGTTGGCTAAGCTAAAAACGAGTACTTAGCTATAGGATAAAAATAGGAGATGAGGCGGTACTACGAGGAACAACAGTGGACTAGGCTAATCTCGGCAGGCGTGTAGAAACCATAGCGGCTGATTCATCCAACGAGGCCCGACGGATAAATGCCAAAGAGTGGGCGGTTTACTTTATATATTTGTTAACGAGATACATCGTATTAGAAGATGAAACCATTAAAATTAAGTTTCCGATTGTATGCAAAGTTAAACTCGCAGTTATATATAAGTAAAACGGAAAATCGGCAAAATTTAATCAACTTTTCAATGAACACCTGAAGTCAAACATCGGCGTTATGCGTCCTTATATTAATTAGCCTTGTGCAAATAACAAAATTCGGGAAAAACTGCGTTTTTTAGAAACAAGTGACTTCAGAGGCAGTTGCAATTTCTAACCATGCATCACACTGCATTTCTAAGGAGAAAATTACGTACGCTGTTAATTAACTTTTAAACTGCTTTCGATTGCTTTTGAGCCCGGTGGCGTGGTGCATTCGCCTGCGCCTCGTGACCCGAGCAGGCACATACTTGCGCGGGTTCGAGCCCCACCATTGCACATTTGTATTTATGAGGGTCCGTCTAGAAAGTAATGCGAAGAGCAGTCCCGTGGAAGCTAAATCTTGGCTGAGGGTCAGCCCCCCCCCCCAAAAAAAATGCTTTTAAATGGACTGTTTACTAGACAAGCTACAAACAAAGTCCAACATAAAGGGCGTACTTTTTAACTCCTCGTTCATATTAGGGTACAATATAATGTTGGTAAAACCAGCGGCCACTAAATATAGACGCTGAAAGAATAAAATGGCACGGGTAATAAAATAATATCACATTTTTATATATATGAATCAGAATTAATTTAATGCGCAATTCTGTGGTTGTGGCTTCTGTGGAGAACATCATATTATACGCTACGGCACATTTGTGTATGCAAACATTTGCGGGACATCTTTATTATTTAGAGTTACTTTTATTTTCTGGGACGATACTGTTACAGTGAGACACATTGTGAAATATGAATCTACCAACTACCCATTTTAGAGTGAAATTGAAAAAACTGAATATTGAATAATACCCGCATTGTGTGTCTGAATTGTATTCATCGTCGTTTTATGGACAATCTGTCAGTATGTGTGATTCCTGTTCTTACCGAGTGTGGAGTCTTCGGTTTCTCCATTTGAGTACTGCGTGAACAGGTCAAGTCCACTAATCAAAATGGCGTGATCCCAGGGCTCCCTGCCAGTAGTGGACTTAATTTGGTTACGCCTGTTACACTGCCACTGGCAGAAATTTTCGAGGTACTTATAGATGTTACCTCCGGCCGCATCAGGTGATGACGCCTGTACAACCCAGGAGTATATACTTCGCTTCAGTTCATTTGAGAAAACAAAATGCTGCGCTGGCCGATGGAACGAGGCGACAGATTCTGACAGCTGCTATTTAACATATATATATATATATATATATATATATATGTAACACATTATATGTATGTTACACATATCACGAAGGATTAGCCTATATATATATATATATATATATATAAACAATAGTCACATTAATTTTCCGTATAACACATTATATTTATGGTAAACATATCACAAAGAATATATATATATATATATATATATATATATATATAAACAAAGCGCCCGGTGTCATCAAGAATGGGCAACGCACTGATAAGCACAGTAATGAATGCACGGTATTCGTCGTAAGAAATAAACATCCTCAGAAACTTTTCTTGAACACCGTCATAGGGTTCATTCGACGTTGAAATTGCGCCGGCCTATTACGGCATATCGATCATATAGAACAGCAATGAGGTGAACAAATTAGACTGTTGTTTAGAAAGGAGGCTAAAACTATTTTTCTTTAGCATCAGAAAGGCGCATCTTCTCTGTTCCACCGCTCCCTTTATAGATGACCTAAAACATTAATTCCAGCTTACCAAATCACCTACTGTAAAATTATGGAGGGGCCCTTAGCTAGGATGACTGAGTTAGAGCTAGAACTCTTCGTGGCGCAATGGAATATGATACATGAAAAAGAGTGTATAAAAATATTGTTGTTTAGTAATTAGATTTGTTATGTATAGGGGGAGAACACGAGAGAGAAATAAATTTAGATTGTATATATATATATATATATGTATATATATATATATATTTTTTTTTGAGTAGAGACTTTATATATATATATATATATATAATATAATTTATTAAGAATACAAATGGAGCGACAATTGTCTCCCGAGAACGTGTGCACTGGGAATGTTACTCTATCTCATATAGAGTGGGTTGGGACCACTTCAGCAGCGTGCCGCGGACGGACGCCGCGTTTCCGCGTTGGACTTCGAGGTCGAGGCGCTGTCTCAAGAAAGCCGCGGATCTCTTGTCTCCGGTTGCGAGGTTCAGCTGCGTGCCGACTGTGGAGAAGTTTGCGAGTGAGGCTTCCTCGGCCGCCCAAAGTCTCGAAAGCCAGCGGTTGGAACTCATGTGGGTAACCTATTGAGGCGTACTTTGCGAGCTTTCTCGTTTCGGCCAGAATACCGGCGTGGCCTGCCGAGATCGCCCCGCCACCGACCATTGAAGGTGCTAATGAGTCGGTGACAGTGGCATCCCAGACAAGCATCCTGCCCCTACTGAAGGGAGTAAGAGTCATCCCATCCGGGCGCTTGCCATCGTCGACGGAGAGGCCCTGGGGCTCTAGAATGCAAGGGAAACCACTTGACCGAAGCGCTCGGCCGAAGGTGTCGCTGGCCCGCCGTCCCGCACTCATGATGCACGATAACCTGTGATGGGCTAATTCGTCTACGGGGTGGCCACATTTACACTGATGAGGGGAGACTAGGTCACATCCGAGACGAAGACCCACCCCGATTCGGGTTGTTTCGTCGTCCAGGAGGGTGCCCAGTGGGGCACTTGGAAGTGCATGTAGCCAGGCTCCAGATCCTTTAGCAGCCACAGCTCGAAGGCGAGCCTTTGTGGAGTCGTTGATAGCTCCCGCAAGTAAGCCGCTATACGCTTCGTCGTATAAGAATGTGCTCCAGTCATGTTGGCTTAAAGGGTTTTCCGGAGCGTCCCTGCAAACTATCTTTAGCTCCTCGTACAGGCGTCTCTGGTGTTCCTTGTACTGACAGATGCCGGCTTCGTCTAATAGTGCGATGGCGTTGTTCTCGCATCGGAAAAGGGAGGAAACTATCGCTGGCCCTGCAGATACGAGCGGATCCGGGACTCCCAGACCCCCCTTTGAGATCGGTAGTTGTGCCTGTTTTCGAGCGGAAGGCGCCAGCGATAGATTAAGGAGAGTCTCAAGGGCGTTTAGAGTTAACTCGTTTAATGGACGCAGATCGTCCAACCGCCCTGTTAGATCAGCTCCGCGAAAAAGGTGGGTGATCCTCGTAGCTGAGAACGACGATCGAAGTAAAAAGAGCGCGCGGTGGGCGCCGAGTGGCGCGAGGTTGTTTGCGACGTCCTTCAGCTTGTTCTGCCATCTTTCAAGTGCGTGCGCGGATCCTTCCGGTCGGAGAGGGACTCCCAAAAGCTCCAACTCATTGTCGTGAGTAACCTTACATCCGGGTAATAATGCTTGAAGGATGCGAAGGTCCGGGGCCTGTGCTGTATCACCTGTAACATAGATCTCACATTTCCTGGGATTTAGCTCCAAACCCGAGGTCTCACGAAAATCAAGCACGCGCCGAATGTCGTCGGCAACCACGTCCACATCGCCCCCCAGAACGCCGTCATCCAGATACCAAATGTTGAGTGGGCTTTTAATAGAGTCAACTAGCTCTTTAATGCTCAGGCAAAACAGAGGAGGGGGGGCAAAGCATCACCCTGTTGCAGCCCCGTGGCCGAAGCTATAAGATCATCTTGTAAGGCCAGGTAAGAAGCGGTGCGGTACGCTTGATTGACGTAGTGCGTCAGCTGTGGGCAGTGTGTCCCGACCGTCTTCAAGAGGTGATTTCGTCTTACAGTACTGAATGCATTCTTGAAATCAAGCTTCACGAGGACCCCAGGAAGCGTGCGTGATTCGATGTAAGCCCGAGCGGCATGCACCGCGGCCTCAGCCCCGGCTGGTATGGCAAAGCCAAGCTGGTGAGGACCCGTCTCCTCGCCAATCCTAACTCTGGTCCGATTACATGCAGTCTTTGCGGCTAGCCTGCGTAAGGTGGAGGAACAGGCAATCGGCCTCATTGACCCGTCTTTCTTCTGTAAGGCGAAAAACCTCGCTCCAAAGATTATAGGCAGCAGTTGCGATGGAGGGGCGCCCCACAGAAGTAAGTCGACAACCTTTGCCAGTGCGCCCGCCAGCCGACCGGCTGTATCCCCCAGAGTCGAAGATAGTAAATCCATTAGCAGTCGGGGTCGTATAAAGTCAAGACCCCCGGCGGAACTCCTTGAAAAGCTCTTGACCGCGGCCACAACTTCTTCCCCTGATGTGGTGCAAGGAAGTGGAAGGCTGGGAGGGACTGGCCAGTCTAGGTCTGTTGGGGCCGGAGGGTGTTTTTCGCAAAGGCCCGTCAGGTGATCCGTGCTGGGAGCCAGGACCTCCGACGATCCGATCAGCCTGGCGGCTCCAGATACGTCACCCTCGGTTAGCTTAAGAACGGTCTGGCGAACGCGATTATTCGTGAAAGTACGCTTTTGTGTGGGGACCGGAGTTATGATCTCGGATAGGCGTGCTCCGTTGGAGAATTTACGTAAATTATGGCGGATTATAACAGAGAGTGATTGGGTGTCGTTGCGGGTAGGAGGCAGACGGAGAACCACTGGCGCAAACGAGAAGAGTGCACACCATGTATCGTCGTTGTTATCGGCTGTGACCCTTAAGAGGACGTTTGTCAGGGCCTCCGCCACCTGCTTCCTTACCGGTTTTGGGACGATTCTTACAAGTCTCAACTTCTTGGCTGCACCTTGAATATCTTCGATGATGCGCGCGGGTTGCTGTGTGTTTTTGTCGATTGGTGTGGGCGTGGGTGTAGATATGTTTGAAGAGGCCGATGGGTGTTTGGCTGCTATATGTCTCGTAAGCCCTCTTCTTGTGTATTGTCCGTTACATAGTGGGCAAGTTATTCGCTGTGAGTGAGTCGATGACCCTGGCCCGCCACTGGCTATATTACTGGCGTCCTGTTCCGTCATTATTGCATTATATGTTTAAGGCTCTTCAACGTTGGCAGTAGCTGCAGGAGGGGTTCTAAAACCACAACTAAGGCCTTAAATTGACCCAACAGGCCGGAACCGCCCCCTGACACGACTTGCGACAATTGTGTTACAGCATCCGCCGTGGCGAGAATAGGCCGTGCGGGTCTAGGTGCTCGACGTACCGCGGCACGGGTTAATCGGGGCCGTGGGACGAGCGTCCCCTTGTTTGTGTAGGATCTTCCTGACCGTTTCTTGGGCTTCTTGGCGAGGAGTGGCCTCGGTGCAGGCAGTAGCAGCTGCGGGTCAGGGTCCTCGGGCGACTGTGAAATACCGCGGACGACGTTGGCGTAAGTAGGTGGCCCTCCTGGAAGTTGCGGCGCGGTGCCTGATTGCAATGTGGGGTTTGGCCGACTGCTGGTGATCTCAGCAGCCGGGTAAGTTACCCGAACCTGCTGCAGAGTTCTAGCCTCGAGAAATAATCTGTTTCTCTCTTTGAGATAGATCAGACGGGGGCAGGATGGCGACCCGGACGGGTGAGCTCCCCGGCAGTTGATACACCGCGTTTGATTTGTGCAACTTGCGGCAAGGTAGCCTGGGTTGCAGCATTTTCTGCAGACCTGCTGTTGCGTGAACCGTTCCGCGAAGTGTCTCGGCCGTAGGCATTTGTGGCACAACCTAGGCTGGTCGGGTTCGAGCACGACTTGGTGCGATTGAAATTCCAAGAATATTGATGTGGGGGGTTGTTGGGCAAACAACAGAATTACCTTACCCAGAGGGACCCTAGCCCCGGACTGAAACCGCGTAAGGCGCTTTACATGGGTGACCCCAAGCAGTGCTAATTCCTTTAACATCTCTTCCTCTGTAAGGCAAGTTGGGACTCCCTGAATCGTCGCCCGAAATGATGTTAATGACGGGCAGTGAGTCGACACCGCGAAGTCTCCAAGGTTGGTGACTGGTAGTAGCTTCTGGGTGGATTCTATATCAGAAAGCCACACTATGATCGACTTTCTGTCCCCGGATATCTTTGATTTGGGTGACAAGGCAAAGATGTGTTTGTAAATGGATAGAAGTGAACCCTCGGGGAAATCCGTTTTAGCACCTTCCGTCGTCTCTTTTCTTCTAATGATTACTTTGAACGCACCCACCGATCCCTTCGATAAATCTTCTTTAAGTTTCTCCAGGTTTCGTTGTTCTTTCGAAAGGGCCTTTGTATCCCTTCGGGATGTCACCGTCACAAATCCATTATTCGATGTCTTCTTCTGAGTTTCGGCTTCGCTTTCTGGCGGCGAAGCTGGCTTTTTCCGTTTGGCGCCAATGCTAGGCTTGTGTGCCGGGCTCGTCTCACATGGAACATGCGTGTCCATTGTCGAAGTCGATTCGACGTTCTCGGTCGTTCCCTCTGGTGCATGTTCGTTGGACGCCGGCACGGAGGACGCGCACTGTCGCAGGCGAGCTATATCCAAAGTAGGTGGAGGCAACGGCCCTCCCGAACTGCCGGGCGGCATCTTAGGAGCTTTCCGCAGAGAGTTCTCGCAGGAAACAACTAAATTAACAAAGTTGTACTCACTGGTGCGCTCCCACTAGCGTAGATAAAATAAAGCAATAAAAAGAGGGAGTAAAAAAAACACACACTGTGCGGGTTTCGAACCGAGGCCGTTAGGCTGGTGAACGCCTGCGCTACCACCTCGGCTATGTTGTCTGTTGCCACCACCGCACGCCTTACTATATATTAAGCACCGACGAATGTTGCCGTATGTAAACAAAGATGAGCTGCAAGTTTGTTATAAGAACGGACACGTAAGCCCTGTGCGTTAAAGGAGGTTACGACTCCTGAGCACGCTTCGGGGCCTGTAAAGCACAGTACTCGGAACTCAGTTGTACCGGTAATCACTGTAGCAGAGAACACCGAAAACGAGACACTCAAACTTGTTAAATTCGACCAATTTTGAAGAGCGATTTGATAGCACGTCCGCTCTCGACAAATCGAACGCGAGCATATATAAAATTTGAATCATTACACTAAAAATTATTGGGTTAACTTTGTATGTATATATACAGGTAGTTCAATAAGTTCTTAGAATGAGCTTTTTAGAATTCGAATTTTGGCGCGCTTCCACCGCTATTAGGAACTGCAACTTTTCGACTGCTAGCACTCAAAATATTATGGTGATTGGCCGTTGCGATTTCGTTTGATAGCTTCTCCCGTGCAACGTATCGGCGTGATTTTTAAAAATGAAGAAAAAATAGTTTCGAGTGGTTATCAAGCATTTTTATTTCAAAGGTTGGAATGCGACCCAAGTAAAAATTGGGTTGGACGATACGTACGGTGACTCTGCGCCATGTTTTGCCACTGTTTCCAACTGGATTAATGTGTTAAAAAGAGGTCGCAGGAGCACCGAGAATGAACTAAGTCCAGGAGGCCAAAAAACGGCAACTGATGAGGAAAACATAGAGAAAGTGCAAAACATCGTTGGCACAGATAAGCGAATGAACATTAAGGAGATAGCGGAGGCATTAGGAATTAGTTTAGGTAGTGTGCATTTTATCCTATACGAAAACTTGAAGATGAAAGAGCTCAGAGAAAAATGGCTGCCGCATTTGCTCAACCAAGGCCAAAAAAACGCGCCTGTTTTCGCTTCACAGCAAAATTTGGCCAAGATGTCGAACAATCCGTCGGATTTTTGCGCAGATTCATGACCGTCGATCGGCAAAACTGGCCCAACTGAGGTTCGAACTTATTGAACAACCTTCCTATTCTCCAGACCTGGCGACCCTCTGATTATTTCCTCTTCGAACATTTGAAGAATAGTCTCGGTGGAAAGCGTTTTTCCACCAATGAAGAGGTTAAGGCTGCTGTCAATGCCTATTTTCAGTCTAAAGGCGCGGAATTCTACTTAAGAGGTATAAAAGCTCTGAAATCTTGGTGGGAAAAGTGTATTGAGCATCTCGGGGAGTATATCGAATAAGATAAATTTAAAAACATGATTTGGAAAATTCTTGGTTTTCATTCTAAGAACTTATTGAACTACCTGTATATATATATATATATATATATATATGTGCGTGTATAAACATATATATATATATATATATATATATATATATATATATATATATATGTTTTTTAAACAAAGCAATCCGATAAAAAAAATGTGTCTTTTAAACTGTCTGATACTTTTTTAATATGGCATTATACGAAACAGAAATCGCACCTACCGTCCCATTTAGAATCTCAAACTTGACCACGGTGATTTTGAAATTGAAGGCCGACATCGACTCGTACGTGAAGAAGAGCTGAACCTGATGCAGAAGGGTCATTACGCGCTCGACGAGGGCCGTGGGTACGTCTCGCGGCTTCATCAGCTCGATGACTCTAACCATGTGAATATCGACGAAGACGGCCGTCTCAATGTAGAAGGTGAGGCCTCGCGAAACCGAACGCCGCCGTCGCGTGTGAATTCCTACTGCGTTCTCCTGCTCGCTGTCGGTGCCGTAGCCGGTATACGCGGGTGGTGGCCCTGCATAACTTACGTCGCTGAAAGGAACCCTCTCTGTGGACAGTGGACGAACAGGGCCGACCGGACAGTACGTTAGGTTGATCCATGCCGTTAACTCAAGCTTTACTAAGCCCCAATAAAAAAAAAGCATGTAATAGTATACCCATGTATATATATATATATATATATATATATATATATATATATATATATATATATAATATTGTAATGATTTATTAATCATTTACAATACGTTTGCACACTCGGCAGTGCTCGCCTATATATATTTATATGTATATATATATATATATATATATATATTGTATAAAGCATACTCGGCGCAAGGTACAAGACCGGTTCAGTAACACTTCTTTGACGGATTAATGTATAGTATATGCACTGCTCAGGGGACGTGATTATAAGCTTAATAGTTTGATTTTCGAGGTAGTATTCTTACCGTTTCGTTTGTGCCCGCATCTATGGCTGTTGTCACCGTCCGCAAGTCGCCTTAAGATGTGTGGTCGATTATTTTCGCCGTTCCACCCGATCATGCGTGGCTCAAGGTGGAACGTGCCGCCGTCCATGATCATAAATGCGTACTACGGCAACATGTCCCCAACGTTACAGACATTTAAGACAGATAATACGTATTGTTATATATATATATACATATTACCTTGCAAGAACAAATTAGGTAATTTGCAACACATCCGAGTTTCACATCTTAATACTGTACCACAAACAGTAATTTGGCGAACAACACCAACGGTATACGAAAATTGTAGAACATATTTACGCATCCAGTTATGATATACTTGTATATACACACAGTCTTTATATACAACGTGAGGAAAGAAAATGACAATAAGAGATACCATTTCTGTTTTCAGGAGATTAAGCGTTCGTTGTCCACTCTACTTAAAATAAACAAGACTTCTCAGAGACCATGTTCCATTGGACAACAACATTTACTTTAACGAGCTCTACAATTTCCTATCTCCCGGTTCAAATATATCTTTATATATATATATATATATATATATATATATATATATAAACTTAAAACAAAACCGGTAAAAGTTCCCAAATTTGACAAGCAGAAACCACCAAGCTAGAAAGCGTACGGGCCTGCTAAGGCGGATTACGCACAATCTCGGATGAGTTCCTACAGGCTTTGACCGACGCTACCCCTGTGACGGGCGAGATGATGCGGCCAAAGTACTGGCACTCGTGCAGGCCGCGAACAGGGTGCGTTTGAGTGCCGTTGTTGTGACGGACCAGCACGTGATCTAGACGCGAATGCAGCGTTGTATCGGGTTGTGGCTCCAGCTCGATGTGAAGGGTCAGATTGAACGACGCACGCACGACCATCACCCTGGCGTTGGTCGGCCGTTCAGATAGCCACAGATATACAGATAACAACAGGGACAAAAAGAGTTACATGTTCTTCCAGCTTTGGTTTGGTTTTGTATTGCGCGCACTACGATGACCATTCTATTTGAGCACGTTTTTTTGCTGTGGCATTTGTTCAAACGATTTTTCTATAATACGATGAAGCGCGTAATAGCCCACAATCTTAATACGCTTTCGTTGACAGCGATGTGACATCGTTACCGCCGTCTACATATGCCTGAAGAGGAGATGCTAGGAAATTGATTATTTTGTATCAAGATTCTGTGGCAAAATTACACCTACTCCACCCTCTGGAGAAATCCAAACACACAATAGACACAACGCCAATCAATCTGTGCGGCGCACAAGATGTGCGTAGTTTGAACGCGTTGTCTACATAAATCAAATATTGCTGTAGCCGGCAGGCATTATCTAACTTCACCATTTTTCTGCAGACGAGGTGAATACTCGTGGCTAGGTTTTATGTACATATATACACTGCCGGAAAAAGAAATGGTATCACTCATTACATTTTGCTTTGCGCATATCTTATTGTAGTTACAGCGCCACCAAAAGTCCCTATAGTGAACTATAGGCTGAACTATGAATTGCGACGCTATTTTCTTGTATTTCGTCAATTACTGGTTCTTGGCGACCACGTGCCCATGGGGTGGGAATTTGCCCGTCTGGCATCTGCCGTCGATTCCGGACGGCAGAGGTTATGGTTTTATGTTTTATTTTTTTATGGTTTATTTATGTTTCTGTCCATCCATAAACACAAATGTGTAACGGTGGGGCTCGAACCCGCGCATTTATGTGTCTTCTCCGGTAGCGAGCGGGCGCAGGCAAATGCATCACGCCACCGGGCTCGACGGAGTGTCCCTGAGTGTCTAGTAAAATGTCTTTGTCAGCCTGCCAGTACCATTGCTCAGTGAAAACAAAGTGCTTCTTCGTCGAGAAACAAATTTAAACCACACAAAAATAGCCGCCCAGATCGTCACTTGCTTAATATTGGCTATAGTCAACGGTCTATAGCTAATCAACGGTATTCGCTCACTCGCAGCTTTGCAAGGCGGGTTCGAACAGGCCGCGAGCTACTGATGCTTAATAAGTGGCCAGCATGCTCTCCCGACATGGGTCCCATTGCCCATACGTGGAAGATGCTAAAACGACGAGTTAGAGCCAGAACTCTGGGTCTAGCAACATTTCCTGAGTTCATAAATGCCATGCGTGGAAAGGTAAATAATATCCCACAGCAATTCATTAGTGAGTTGTCACTAATAATATCCTGAAAAGTGTTGCGGATAATGAATGAGAGGGATAAAGCGTCGTTGCGGGCGCGAGGGAGGCGAAAGTAATAGTTTTATAAGTTGAATACCCGTATACATTGTGCAACCTAATAAATAACTGACAGCTGACCTGACAGCCAGGTCCGCTGTTCACCCAGTTCCTCAATTGCCATACAGAACAAAGGGGCCTAAGGGATCGTTTCTTTTTAGCTTGTCCTGGAAAACGCAGTAGGTGGTCCCTTAGAACCTGGTTGCCCTACAGTTTTCTAAAACCGAGTTAAAGTGGAGTTTTAACTCGGTTTTAGAAAACTGTTACTGGCTACAACGTGATCACGCGTACCGCTCGAAACCAAAGTTTTTTTGAAGTGCTGTCTCGGCCGCGCTGGAATTGTTACAGCCCATTTGGCGGCATCGAAGTGTGTTACTTATGTGAGGTACTTTAGTATTTTGGTGCCATAATCCACAAGAGCGAGAAGATGACTTATGGAGAGGGGGGTGAGGATTCATTCGAATTCTTAATAAGGACCAAGCGATCACCAACGGCAGCGGGAAAATCTCTCCTGGGACGCTGTGTGTTTGCCTGATGTTAGGTCAATTGCTGTGATTTATCTTTTTAGTAGGCAAACTGGGATAGTTTGTGTCAAAAGAAAGTCGCAAGGTGCCGCGGTCTTAGCTCGTCCATACTTGTACGAGAGCCCGATAAAAAGTTAATTAAACTGATTGTCTCGTAGATCCTTTGTTTGTTGTCTGGTGGCCTAGCGGGGCGTTTTAAGGTCATATGTGTCATCTTGCCTAGTTTCGTTGCTTGTCACTCAATTTTTTAAATGAGCTGAAACATTAGTAGTTCTTAAAAGTCTGCCAGGTTACGGGAAGGTGTTTATTTCTTGCGTTATATAGGCAGTCTAGCTGAGTCCCTCTTGTCGGTCCAGAATACGCAGTGGAAGAACAACAGAAGATGCCCCTCGTATCATTGCCGCGGCGGACTTGTGAGAACGTATACCCAACGGCTGAGGCGATCAGTGAATAGGTGGTATTCTTGGGGATCGTGCTAACAAGCTTGTTTCTCGTAGTTATATTATCTGCTAGAGTTTTTGAAGGCAAGTTCCGCTGTAGAGGCCGTGGTCTTTAACCTACAGCTTGGGTTAATCTAGGATATTCTACGTTCGTGTGCATCGATGTACAATAGCGTTTGAAACCTCTGCTTACGAAGACTCGCTTGTAAATGTTGCACGTGAAAGTATAGCGGCTTAACAGGATGTCTCCCTGCTCTCGTGATCGATCTGTTGGGGGTGGGGGGGTGCGGCGACCAGTGTAGCCTGCGTCTGCTTTACCTTTGGAGACTTCTTTGGTTATGGCGCTTGTCTTGGTTTGCTTTTCCACATTTTACCTCAAACAGCTGGAATTAATAGAATTAATACTAGTGCTTAATACATTTTGTTAAGATAAGTGGTCTATTAGCGGGTTTGCCCAAGCTGCGCAGCACGTCGTCCGCTTTTGGGTTGAGCCCGCTAAGCATGTCCCCAGGCTTTTCTTTTGCGGGTTCCTGGCCCATGCAGTTAGTGTTAGAATAGTTCTGGTAGACTTATCGGTTGCATTGAGGAACCGCTACCTATAAACCTATTTGTTGTAATAAAAATCAGAGCTTGATGTGGGACAACATCATTTGGCTTGATCAATATATAGTTTTACAAATGTCTAATGCATTTAATTTACATAGGTAGAAAACTATACATATCTATAGAGTATTTGTCGAGTAGAACCTTTTGCCAATGAATGTTGAAGCGTCTTGTGGCCATAGGTGGTCAATGCGTTCTGGGTCGTCTTGGGCCGACCGAACGTTATACAAGCGAACCTCAACAGGATGTTCGAGGTCATCCGATGGTAGGCTCCACCTAGATCCGTAGCTTGCACGGGCTAACACCTGTATGCCAGAATTGGTAATAGAAGCACGCATCGCATGTTAGTTACCGTCTATAATAATGTTAAATAATGATTCAGCACTGCGATCGATCGATCTGATTGACGCGGACACACACATATGTGTGTACACAAGAATGTGTGCATTCGGTAGTTGCCATTGGTTTCCTACAAGAATAGTCGACGCAGAACACGAGACACTACCGTTATACTTTGTAAATGTGCACTGTTTTAGTAAGATAATTTTGTCCGCTTTGGTGACATAAAAAATTTACATTTTTATTCACTCTTTTCTAACTACATAACTACATAGATTATGACTTAAAACGTGTGCTTATATATATATATATATATATATATATATATATATATATATATATATATATATATATATATATATATATATATATATATATATATATATACCAAGTTTTAGCTGCGTATTTTGCGCAATACGTAATACTAATAATCTATATATATATATATATATATATATATATAATGAGAACGACAGAGCAGAGATCGAAAAACCTATAGACCACGTATATGACTGGTGCGTCATAAACGAAATGACCCGACGAATTGTTCCTCAATGTGCGGTTTTTAAATTTAAACTATTAATAACGGCGGAAGGTTACCTTAATGATGAAGCCCTTCCCTAAGCCGCTCATGACAATTACTTTGGTATCACGTTCGCTTTCAACTTAAAATTTTGGACACACTTGGCCGAATAGTCGGTGCAATTTTTATACTAGTTTTTAGCACAAACAAAAATTAATTTTTAGGCCAAAATACTTGACTTGCTCTTATTGTACCAAAGTGGATGTATTGTTCATACGTTCGGATATTTTTCTGCAACAAGGATGTTTTATTACATCGGCGAGTGCAAAACATATTCATACAGCGGGTTGCTGCAACAAAATTACAAGTCATCCGAAAGAGCGAGCATTGGGAAGCGAGAACTGTGTCAAGTTATGGCGCAGATGTGCGTCACATCCGACAATGTGATAACTACGGTTGTCACCAGCGGATGTTTTTGTGTGCAATATATATCCGGTGAGTAAAAATTCTGTCGGATTCTTAAAGCAAGTTTAGCAATTTAGTTTATCTGTATGGCGTCACTTCGATCAAGAACATATGCGCCCTCTTTTTCCATACCACTTGTTCAATGCTCTAATATATTGCACTTGATCTCTGCAGATGCAAATTTTGATGAAATTGTCTTGTGATAGACTGGAAACTTTAGACTTTCCAAATCAATTTTAAGTGGGGGAATGGATAGACGGTAGTCGGAAAACAAACAGGGCCAAAACTATCGGCTGTGGTCGAAAAAGACTAAAACAAACCTCGCGGCACGTTGCTTTTCATATGCAATTCGAGTCATTGCGAGAATACGATGCAAAAAGAATTGGAAAAGTCAGTTGCCCTAGGTTCACTTTTTTAAAATCACCTTATGTATATATATATATATATATATATATACGTGCGATATAACACACAAACAAACCATAAAGAGACATGACGACGTCTGTGATCGCGTGGCGCGTCTTCTCCGCGAAAGGGGTCATGAGGTGGTTCGTGAGCGAGTATTCCGTCGACCGGGCGCACCGGGTCTAAAGCCCGACCTCGTAATAACAACACCTACCGAGGTCTGGGTTTTAGATGCCGAGGTTTGCGGCCCGAACCGGGACCTGGCAAAAGCACGGCAAGACAAGATCGCCAAATATGACGTCGAGTTCCTAAGAGCGGCGCTCCCCTACCCGCAAAAACCTCGCAGATTCGGATCCATCACTATCTCTATGAGTGGTGTATGGGACTCCGAATCTGCGAGGACGCTCTTGGGGCTCGGCGTCACGAAGAGGAATCTTATGGATCTCACCGTTTTAACTTTGCAAGGAACCTTGAGGATATATCGCTCGCACCGGATCCATAAGAGCGGGGGCTACCATCAAGCAAGGACACGGACAACTGATTCTTAACTTCACGTGACACCTTTTTATTACCATTTTTATTAAGGCGAGCACTGCCGAGTGTGCAAACGTATTGTAAATGATTAATAAATCATCACAATATTTTCTATATATATAAACTAGAAAACTCAGGCCGCCCTGAAATGAAGTGGGGGCCGCAGGGAATACCTATGCCATGAAGCAAATATTATGCACCCAAATACCAGAAAATATAATTTAATCTACTGTGCATCTAATATTTCTAAGGCTTCTATCAATAGGTAAACAATGTGACACACGTATTTAGTCATTTTCTCCATATAGCAATATTTCGTAACTTCATGACAATAACTTGCGTAAGCGACGAATTATGGCACAAAGCTACAAATTGCTTCACCTACTTTGCCAAACAATCATGCTATAGTACTCTCACAGAATGGGAAAACCAAAAAGCGTTTTCAATGTATATATATATACATATATATCACAAAAGAAGCGACTTGATTATAAAAATATAAACGTTGCTAATATTTTTAATCTAGATGCCGTTTACTGACAATTTTTACGGATTGACAAAATACAAATAAATGCATATCATGATTGCTGACCGCTATTCATTCGTTTTAATTACATTACCACCGTTGATTTAGCATGCCGGGTCTATAAAGAGTACTGATAAATACTTTCTGGGCTGACTCTCAGCCAAGATTTAAAGTCCATGGGACTGCTTTTCGCTATAAAGAGTACTGAGACTAATGAAAGTAGTTTTGAACGTGGACTTAAACTTGTCTATCACAGTCTCATGCCCTGAAAATCAACACAATGAAAGTATGCTAGAAACTCCTTTTTATTTTTCCGTCACGCTAACAGAGCTACTGGGCCCTCACTTACCTTTACCAGTGTACCTTCAGAAGCCTTCACTAGCCCCAGAGAAAGCTGAACCTCTTGCCAAACACTTCGCTAAATTGTACTGGCTTGGTAGCTCAGGCACTTCATCGGTGCGTGACAGCGTACGCAAAGCACCTTGACAATTTAATAAATCATTTGATTATGAAATATACAGATAACTTTCGAACCTGAGCTTGTAAAAAGTTAGCCTCTTTCTCTTTTTTCTTTAAAATCTGTGTTCTATATATAATTATAACATACCATCAGGTGTCAAATATCCTAAATCATCAAATGACTTTAAGCTCTGCTGCCAATTTGTAGAAGGTAACCATACACTTGCACAAGGCAAGTGGGTCTAATTGGGAATGTCTGGAATTTTTTTGCCGTACCTGCAAAACGAGTGCCACGACATGGACACGCGTAGCCTGGAAGGCAACCATCGTTACGCCTGTGGCGAAATTTCGGCGCGGTTTTCTCAGTCTCTAATTCCGTTTAAGTCAACGGAGCACGACTTAGGTCTGTGGGCGGGTGGCACTACAACTTGCAATCGCAACGATGTCACGATAACGATGACGAACACATAAACACAACTAGATGTACACGTTCACACTCATAGCCACAAACACTCTTTTAGGACGAAGATAATTGAAAGCAAACAACTTATTCTTCCATTTCTTCTTCTCCTTCCGCCTTCCTAGCGGGTCACCAATGTATGACGCAGCGGGTTAGCGGAACAACCCAAATGGTGTCGTCGGGGTCACCGTTGTCTACCCGCAGAGACTGCACTAGCATCCCAAGAGCTCACGTAGGTTTACGAATGGTCGACTGCCCTCGAGGCTAATTATCTGATCGCGTTTGGCTTCTCATGAGAGAGATGTGCGAGGTGTTCGATGATGAGAACAATACGCGGGTCCAGGATGATGACTGTGCCGTTCTTCGTCAAGAGAGAGAGAGGGCGGCAGAGAGGGTCAAGGAGAACGGCGTTCTACCACAAACAGCATCAACGCCCGGCGGGGGGCCGGCGCCACCAGTAGGTTCCTCACCACCACCACGTTATACCGGCAGTCGCGGCGCGTCGTGCCGAAGCTCAAAATCTCGCAAACTTGCACCAATTCGCAGACCCAACGGTTGACTGACTGACTGACCAAGCGGCAAAACTCTACAGCACACAGGAGTACCGCGTGTGGGCGGACGCTTTAACAACGCGTCCGTGACGGTACCAATGGCAGCGACAATGAACAGCAGCACAACAACAACGACGCCTACGGCGGTGACAGTGACGCCCCGGCGAGGGTTACGACGCCCATGGCGATCACGACGACATGAGCGACGCCCACGACAGCGACAATGAAACATTGACGACGACGCCCATGACGGGGGCGTTAACGGAGGCGACACCGGCAACGACGGCGCCCATGAACAAGTTGCGTCTTATAGCGTGTCGAGTTAGATCTCTAGTATGTCTTATCTAAATAAGGAAGACTATTTCAAGACACCTATAAGTCTAGACTCAATGTAACAAATACACTATACATGCACAGGGTTAACCAGACCAGGCTTGAAATTGCTGTCACACGGCGTTAAATCGTGCGGCACGGACGTGACTGGTAAAAATAACGTTGTTTTTTTAACAAACTCTTTTTGCTTATCCATAGCATTATAAAATGTGCGTATTGTGTTGGTCGTTTCTTTGAGATGATCCCTCATAATCTGAATCACGCGGCTGTTCGAGATTTTCCAATGATGAGCAATCTTTGCAGCGCATTGCTTTGGATTCCTTTTCAACTGGGCCTGTCCTTCTATGATATTTTCTCGGCTAGTTGCAGTGGGTTTTTATCGTCGTGTGTCGTTTCGTCACTGTGCCGCACTTGATGCAACAATGACTAGTATAAACTCTTGTGTGCACACATGAAATGCCAATGTCATATAATTTGTGAACGAAATATTATTTTTTGCAGCTAACAGGCTGCACGCTTGCTTTATTTACGTAGTCATAGTTCAAGTTCTTTACAGAAAGTCTATTGCCCTGGTTGGATAAGGACTGACTTGCTTCGTAACGGCATAATCACTCAGGAGTAGCAGGCTCCCCTGTGAGCAGCGTATGGAGCTCATATACGTACAAATGTCACAGTACTGTAAGAACATAACCGTAGAACTTTGCCTACAAATGACATGTGAGAACACAAGAACCATTCCCTACACCAATGAATCGAGCTCGCAATCGATTACACAATAGTATGTAGCTCTATCTTCGCGCTCTCTAATGGCCTTGGTGGCTATAAAGTCTAAAAACGTTTTGGTCTGCCTCTCGTTTGAGTATAAACCTGTTTTGGACTCCATGTTTTAGGACCCTCCACCACTGAACTTTAACGGAATATTTAACAGAACAAAAAGCCAGGCATTGGTTGCTCAGCCCACGAATGCAGAAGTTAGTTAGTTAAGACAACTCCTGAAGTCGCCTCGCGAAGATCGTAGGCCGTCTTAGATAAACTTACTTCAGTTTAGCGTTCTTAAAGAATTATCTTAGGCTTTGATCTACATTGATGTATCCGGCCTACACTTTTTATTTAGCCTTTGCTTCCCTTGTCCCTGTGTTTCATTGTTCTTGTTCTCAGGCGATGAAGCCAGGAATATTGCGACGCATTGCCTCCAGGATGGCGCTTCGTTTTGTATTAATGGCTTTGCCCTTTTTGCTTTCTCTATCATTTGCGCTTGCGTCAATCACACACGCACTGATTATTTTCTGTGGCGGAGAAATACGATTAATGTGGACCATACCCGATTAAATATGAACACAATTACAATGATTATGGTGGCCACGGCCACGATGCCAGCCTTTTCATCTTTTAGCTAAAATACTTTAGATATATTTAATGCGCATCCATGATTAATGTGTGGCCTACTAATGCATTGAGGCCGGATTTCTTCTCCTCGCTTAGATAAGATGCTCAATGCTTATTGAATAATGGCAGCGACACGAGGTAGAAGGATTTTCGACAAAATAAACACGTAGTGGCTATAGCAGTAGTAGCAACTGCCGAAGCGACATAACGATAATAGTTTTATTAACCAATGATTAGTTTACGAATGTGCATCATAGACATCGCATTTCCAGAGTTGAGGCAACGGAATTGCTCTTTCGCAACGCTGAAGTTGATATAGATTTTACGGGCGGCCACAAAGTGTACATATACACTCCGGCGAGATCTCATGTAACTCCATGCGCATACAGATCTTCAGGTAAAGGCCGTGAACGGCAAATCTGGTGATCAGATGCCGGTTCTCATAACTGCAGCCTCTCCACGAATCAAACGTCATTGCTTCGTTTCGTAAAACAGCGGGTCGATGTCGGCTATTTTACTTTCCCATCTAAGACGTGTTTTCTAAAAACCGTTGTCGTCTGCAGGTTGTACACCCGAAGCGACATAAAAGTATTTTTTGCTTTAAACAGCCACCTAAAAACTTTATAAGCCTGCCTTGCATAAGCTAGGCTCTTGAGTGCTGACTGGTTGATTTTGGTCCTATTTTGTTGGACGTCTCCTGGTTTGCTATTGATAGTTTATCTATTTTTCTACTACGAGTACAACTAATATCGGTTTGTGCACGATAATAATTGTAGTCGTAGTAGAAAAATGTATGTACTGGCTTGCAGCGTGTCCTTAATCAGCAGACGCGTACAAAAACACCTTTGACGACGCGTGTATTTCGTCGCATTGCGTCGCGCCTCTTGAACGACAGAAGGGTAGATGGGCGGGCAATTGAGCGAGCAAATGTTCAAGTAGAACACCCTCACACGACCTCTTGTACAACGCAATAAGAACCTGTAACTAAACGTCCTTCTAAGCGCGGATATACAGAACATAGAGTATATATATATATATATATATATATATATATATATATATTGAGTTCAAATGAAATGGTACGAAACGACACTGTGGGTATAATTCAAATCTTTATTTAAAAGTATTCACTAGAGGCCAAGCCAAGAGCCCTTCACTCATGTGGCCACACGTTCTGCTATATAATTATGTATATATATATATATATATATATATATATATATATATATATATATATATATATATATATATAAGGGAGATAGATATCGCTTAAAAAAATGGCAGAAAGCCATAGGGTAGTATTTCTTGATAAAGACCGAAAAGATGCAAAGATTCTTTTTAATAGTTTAAAGAGCCGAGAAAGCTTCGACAAGAACTCTTACTATTATAGGTTTCGTAGGGCAGAAGAGATTATTGAACATGCACTTTACAACTAGTAGTAAGTACTAAGCGATATCTGTGCTCGACGTTTTTTTGAACGACGTTGAAAATAGCCAATTACATTCCAAATCTACCAAGACCTTATTTCATTGAAACGTCATCAGTCATTTTATTCCAATGAATTGAAAAGTTTGTGTTTAATAATTTAGAGATTATATATGCAAATACGGAGGCGAACAATATAAGATACTACGGGGTAGAGCATCAACAGGGTATTATCTACTGGTGGTTCTCACTGCATATGCATTTGTGTAATTCCTGTAAGTTCCGTACGGCATAGCCAAGTCGGCGAATTTAGCAAATCTATTCTAAGAGAAGGCGTCGGGCTTCGCAACTTAGCACGCTCTAAGCACCCGGATGGAGAAGTCGCACATATCTATCACTATATAAAAACTATATAATTTTAGAGTTGGCTATTTACTTATACGTTTGAACATATATATGGACTTAATTTGCTGGGCGACTGTTACGCGTACCATTTGCCCGCCAACATTTGTATCCAGGTGAAATCGCGTCTGTTAAATGTAGGATATTCTAACTAAGAGACATACAATTTTAGACTTACCGAGTTTCTTCTTCTTACAAAAAGACATACAATTTTAGACTTATCGAGTTTCTTCTTCTTACAAAAAGACATACAATTTTAGACTTACCGAGTTTCTTCTTCTTACAAAAAGACATACCATTTTGGAATTACCGTTTTAAGAATTGCAGAATGATATAAGTTACAGTGACCAATATACTATAGTAGATTTAAGATATAGTAAACAAAATAGTGAAACATGCTGTCTATCACATGCTTCATTGCCCAATTGAGAATGTAATAGATAAGCAAGATTATATGTATTATATAGGTGGCCCGTTCGCGCACATAAAGCGCGGTAATACGGTTGTCACATTTGGTAGTATGACAAAATGACAACGTTGTCATTTTGTCATATTAGTTTGCAAAAACTAATCTAATATGTAATTATTTATTTGCACTCTAGCCGGCACCTTTATACCGACGCACCGTTTTCGTCTCTTAGTCTAATCAGCCCACTTTGCTAAGACGGCATCTAGAAGAGAGGTTATAGTTTCTAGTCTCTGACAAACGCTAGTTGCGCAGAAATCCTACAGATATGGCAAGCAACGGGACTACTAGAAAAGACGGAGCCGATTGTACGAGGCTTGTGTTGCGAGATTATGAGACTTATTTCAAACGACTCCATGCGTACCTGTAAACTATATTGTCTGTTGGAGTTCCGATGAGTGGAACTTGTGTTATTATTCACTCTCACCTGATAACATCGTTATTGTTGTTTAGGTGGCACAAGGCTTTATACTAAAAGCTTGTGCCCTATTTGTTTTTTCGACAACAATTTGCAGGCAGTAAATAGAAATGCTACTTCCCCGTTTACAAAAATAATAAGTTGAGTAAGCTATTTCCTGCTTTGTCGATGCTAGCTAAAACGTTGCAGTAATATTTTAATGTATTCGTGCAATTTAACAATTACGAAAGTATAGATATAGTATAGGCATGCACGGGCGTTTCGTGCACTGGAAACTAGGAGTTCATGATGTCGTGTTTAATTATATTCGGTAAGTCTCACAAGTAAATCAAGTACATGCGACCCATGACATACGCCAACATGTTCTCTTTGTACAGACCAGAGGCTTCACTTACAGAAATAATACAATTCCGCTGCTACTCTCTGTGCTGGTTGTCGATCTTTCTGGGCATATGCTAGCAAGGTGCCACGCGATGAAACAACGTTTCCTGTGTGTCGTCTGCTGTCTCCCACAGTATGTCAAGACTGAGGCATTTCCTGACAAAGGTTGATGACGTCTGGCTTGTCGATTTCCGCAAAGTGGCTTGCGTGACCAGTCTACTTCGCGGAAAGTGGGCTGAAAGTCGGTGACGGTCGCATCTTAAACAAACATATGACCTTTCGTGAAGGGAGTAAATTTATTCCGTCTGGTCATCTGCCGTTTTCAGTAGAGAGGCTTGGTGGTTCCAGAATAAAGAAAACAGGGCCTGAAAGTTCTGCTGGTTTCCATTGGTTTTGCCTGGAGTTCACCGTCGTTGACTGGCGTGTCTTGCGTGACAACGACTACCTGCGCTATTGGAACAAAAAAGGCCGCTATGACCAAACTTGACAACAGAGAACCCGATTTGGCACTGATGGGGGCTAATTGGGTCTGCGCTAAATTCGAGGCCCACTCTCATACGAATTCCATCACCAACGAGAAGAGTTCCCCCTCTGAGTTTAACAGAATCAAGAAGAAAGCGGGCCTAGCTTCAGAGCTGAGCAGCAAGAAGGCAACAACGGGTCAATGGGTCAGGAATACCCTTCGAAACGCAAGGGCACCCTTAGCAACTCCACATTCTGATTGCAGGTCAACCTGTATCCTGGCAGGATATCATGAAAAACCTGCAGATAACGCGGATTAGATGCATTGCGGGTGATCTGGTGAATCTCACATTTTGTTGAGTTGAGTTCCTGTCCAGAGGTTTAGCATAAGTCTATCACCCGTTGGATGTCTTCCGCAGCCGGACGCATACTACCACCAAGAATGCCGTCACCCGGCAGCATATACAATATTTAGCGGGCTCTATATGGAGTCAACTGGTTCTTGGCACACAAATGAAAAAGAGGATCTTAGAAGATGGCTCTAATGTAGCCCGGTTGCGACATTACAAGGTTGTTGGGCACCACCACGCGAGAGGGGTGACGATAAGCCTACCGGGCATAGCGCGATTTCTGGAGGACGTGATAAGCAACTGCTTTTAGCTAATGGTCTCGCCCGAAGCAGTTAAAAACATTCTTGAAACGAAGGAAGCTCACTAGAGTCCCAGGGTGGTCGCAAAACTCTATAACGGCACATGAAGGGCGATTTCCACTCCGCCTACCTACATGGTAAACGCAACGCCAATGTCTGCTGCGTTTGTGCTTACCTTTCATCAGCAGGCCTCTGCTTTACGGGACATGTTAATACTAAGGTACGAAAAGACCGGGGATAGCGAATGTAAAACAGACTTTATCCGCAAAACCCCTTAGTACGCACCACATTTTTTTTCTTTTGTGAAGGCGGATTAAATTCAGTTACGCCCTACCGGACTGACCTTTTCAAATTACAAGTGGGGCACATTCCTTCGTATGGGGCGGGGGCGGCATGGCGTCATGTGACTCAAACACAACTCGAAATTATCGACAAGGTAGGTCCTCACTCAAGCACTTTCTTCAAAAGAGCCCTCCGTCTTCCGCTCATTAGATGTTGCAGGGTAGATCACCTGCTAGATGACACAACAAATTGTATCGATGATGCCGTCGGCACGTATTGTCTGACTCAAACCTCTGCGTCAAAGAGCATTAGACTACAGTGTAGTACACAGTACAGTACAAAAAAACTCTAAGGTTAATCACAGTCTCTATCGCGGCGAGGCCATGTTAGCGCAACGTTGAAAAATCTCGCACCAAACACTGTGTCACATGCACCGAGCAAGGTGGCTTAGTGCCACCTTGCTCATTGCTTTACATACGGGAAAGCGTGGGTTCAAAACCTGGATCAGCCACTCTTAAATTGGCTATGTATGGTCTCCAATTTAGATAAGGCGAATGCTGGATTAGATTTTATTCAACCATAATCAGACAAAAATTGGGAGCACAGAAGTTTCAGTATAATTAAATGATGCTTACCATCCGACCCCTATAGCTTTAAAAATATGCGAATGTGGTACGCCGTGCACAGGCTTGGCCTCAAGGTGAATGCAAGCGCCCGGGGTGGAGTTTTATTTTTATATCATACGGGTAGCCTTACTCAACTATCCCAGCAACTTTATTATCACCTTATTGTGTTTTGTATTCTTGGTAAGTCAAGGTGTATGTGTGTGTATCATTTACTCACATCACATTTTTAGAGATATCGTTTTAGTGTATATATATATATAAACTGTTCAGGCCGTGCCATCTAAATGGGGTAGTGGATCAACTATATTGGTCATAATCATTTGCTTTACGCGAAGATCTCTTCAGCAAAAAATAACGCTTTTACCCGTATCTGTTTTTATATTATATCACAATTTATACACACTTTATAATTTCATGCGGTAAGTTTATTTCCACTGTGTCTTGCCGATGCTCGATCGCCGCAGCGTCGTTTGCGTTCATTCACCAGACCGTTTTGCTTTGCAGAGGGGTCTGTTCTTACGTTTAGGCGACATAAGAAGGAGACTTATATGCCAACAAATGCTAGCCAGATCAGTTAATCGGCAGGCCGTAGATTTAGATCCGTTAAAGTAGACTAGACGGTTATCACGACGTCGGCTGCTGAGTTTGATATTCATAAGTTAGAGCCAAGTCGGTGAGAAGAAGTGACAATATTTCATTCTCATCCATTCTTTGGATTCTTTGTATTGGTTAGGCAACGAATAGAACGAATCAGAGCAGAGACTGAATGCTGGATGTGGCACAGAGGTCAAAAAAGACGCGTGTTGTAGGACAGGACATTCGCCTTGGGCATGGTCGTATGCCGGACGTGCGTACACGCATAAGCACGCGTAGGACCACAATGTTGAACGATAATAACAATATTTTTTAGAGAGATATGGGATATTGAGCGACGGCCCTGCGCTGTCCCGATATGTCATATTTCCTACGCAGTCGCATTCGTTTCTCTTCGCAGATTTGTTCGTACGAACGTTTTGTATTTGGAGGAACTGTCGACCAGGGATATCGACCAGGTGTTCGGCTCGGGTATACCATCGTTGAAACTCTATATATTGTTGGGGTTCTAATCGGCTTCGGGGTTGTTGATGTCGTCGTTGTTGTTGTTTTTGTTGGCATATGCGGCATCGTCGGCCTAGGCGGTGCCGGTGCAGGCGGCCGTCCTGTAACCAATGAGATATCTTGCTAACGTTAGGCCGCCTAGGCAAGGAGTAAGCGCCTTCCCTTAGATCTAATGAGTCATTCCTTAAGGAGTTCGGAGAGAGGCGAGGAAACGGAAGCACAATCGGGGAGAGGGCAGTGCCTGTCTTTTTCATTGTTTTCTGACAAGCGTTGTTGACCTTTGTTGCACGGTTGACACCCGTGTTCACCCTACGTCATTGTATGGAACCGAATTCTAACCGAGTTGTTTTGTCGGCTAGAAACAAGTACGTCGATCAACTCATTTAGAGCACTGAATGACCTAAAAACACCGTGGCGCAATTACATACATAAGGAGAAACTCCCTGCTAAACCATCCCCAAAGAACTAAGATAAACCTTGGTGTATGTACAGTTTTCACCGAGAATGGCTGTTTGAATGCCGCACTTCACAAAGGGCATGACTAATGTGGCTATCCTTAAAAAACTTGCAGGCGACGAGCCTGTGGAGGTTATCTTTGAGGACTGTCTAGATTGTGACTATGACGTTATGAATATTTATTGCCCAAGGGCTTGTCTAAGTTCTGAGTCGTAACTGTCGTGTCTAGGAGCTAGTTAGGTGGCGAGTAGCTGAGATTACAGAGAAAACCTCAATACTTGACATGCATTTTACATGCGTTGAACTTACCAGGGAAACCGCTTGGTACACACCTGCCCGCATAGCACCACATGCCCTGCGTAGCACCACACGCGGTTCCGTCGAGAGCTGGATGCGCCTTACGCGACCAACCTTCCTGACGGCACCATAAAGCGCGACAGATAGACTACAATCGACAAATGCAGTGACCGACAACAACAACGACAACAACAACAAAAGCAATCAGGTGCGTTAGAGGCGGATACAAAGGAACTGTGAAATTTAGTGCATGTAAAATTTGCTGTAAAAGGTAATTTTCAATCGAGGCCCGACCATCGATTTGTTCGATAATCGCAGCGACTTATATTTTCTATTACTTAAGTAGTTGCGTATTATATATATATATATATATATATATATTTTTTTTTTTTTTTTTTTTTTTAAATAAATGTTCTTATTTAATAAAACTAACTATAATATAAGATTTTCGTTACTGCTGTTGTAAACAATTCGAATGCTGCCGCTCTTACACACATCGCACCTTTAGGTAGCGATAGTAGTAATAGTACTAGTAGTAGTGTAAATGCATATATATACATGATTAACCTGGGCATTTTACCTTAGCCAGTGGCGTCAAAGGCACGCGCTGCACCACACGGCTAACTGTGTATTACTTTTCGCAAGCTGCACTTCTACAGGGTGTGCCAACAAGAACAAAAAAACTGAAATGTCCAATCAATTACGCACATAAAGCTAATACACAAATGTTTATTTATTTTAAAAGCAGACAGATAGGAATTCTGTTTGGAATAACACATCTGAGAAATTTCCTCTTTCACGTTGCTGGCACGTTCGCGTTCTGTCAACGAAATTTTCAGTCACGGTTTGAAATCTTTGCGGCTGGGTCTTAGTAAGACGTGTGCGTCTAATATTCTCCTTCAAGGCTCGGGTGGTAGATATATTGACATAATTTTTTTACTCTAGAAAAAACAGAAAGATAGGTCCAATGGCGTTAACTCGCACGATATAAGCGGTAAACTATTATTCAAGCGGGATACTACAAGAACAGAGAATACCTCTTACTCCCTCAACTGGTTCCTCTAAATTCCTTAGCTGGACATCTCTGGAGACCGGAAAATAATACATGAGTTTGGGCAATACAACGAACCTATGTAATCGTATGTCGACCTTTGGATCAGTTATGATAAAACAACGCAAAGTGGAGTTGAAAATCAGACATAAAGTATTGACTAGCTGAGTGTCATAGTACTTAAATCAAAATTCACACACACTATATATAGGCTTTAGATGAGATAGCATTTCAGAAATTCGTAACCCAAAAACGTTGACGGGGATTATCCAGGAACATTATGTTACATCTGTGATCTGTCGTAGGGATGCTCAGGGTAAAAGTGCAATATAGTATTAAAAAGTATTTGGCTAGGAACTTTCCTGATTCAATGGGAGTTTGGAGGAATCCAAATTTAGAACTGTCACAGCATTGGACTCTGATTTTAGACTCCTATCGACGTACCAAGAAAATGAGCAAGAGGTTCTAAAATTGTTTTAATTCAGTTTTGTGTGCCAGGGCAGAGAAGTCCTGGTTACCGGTTACTAGGCTATGCTCAATACCCAATTTTGTCCGTTGGCGTTCGAGACTATGGGAGCTGCAGGCCCCCTTACGCTCAAGCTGATTCAGCGGGTCGGTAAAAGCCTTAATCTTTCGACAGGAGACTGGAGGGAATTCGAATTCTTGCGTCAGAGGCTGTCGCTGGACATTCAACGAGGAAACGCAGCGTCTGTTCGGGGCACATTGCTGAACTGGGCTAACCCTGGGTTAGAGAATCCGTGATCACACGTTCGCGCGGAGACAATTGTCCACTCCAAAGTGCTGACATAGTGAAATTATATAATAAAAGTCAAGAATCTTTTTGGACCACGTGCTAACAGCAACATGTAACCAATCATATTTTGAAGTATGCTGTTTTTAAGACTAAATAAATACTCCTCGGCTATCGAAAAACTACTGCTAAGCTTAACTTTAAGCATTTTGAGCAACACGATAGAGCAATCACGCCGATTAATTTTTGCCAATAAGCAAATATATTAAGCGTTACGGCTTATGTTAAAGCGGTGTTTGTGTGGCCGTCTGCTTTATGCAAGCCAGCCTTCGTGCGCACTGCTTGATGAATACATTGCATGACGAATAATGAGATGGGGAAATTCGTATTGGGCATCCTTTTACGAGATGCTCACCATAGCTTGCGTCCGATAAAAGTCCATGTCCATTTGACACACCTTAGCTTCCCACTTCTCAGGGGCAAGAATGGCGGAGCAAAAAGTGAGCATCTGGAGGAGGACGAGATGCTTCGGGTGATTAACACTTTTTTCCTACAGCATACCTGTTCTGACCCGACAGCCTTTGAGACGCTAGCGAATGGTGGAATAAAGGAGACTGACGTTCCCGAAGTCACTCCAGGCGAAATTGCTGCTGCGGCGGATAGAATAAAACTTGGAAAGACACCAGGATTGGATGGAATACCGGCGCGAGCGGTACAATTTCTATTTAGACAGTATTCCTCGCTAGTGGCGAGGATCATCACAAATATCTCTCGTACGGGTAAGCTTCCCGGGAGCAGCAAGGCTGCCGAGCTTGTACTGTTGCCCAAGGGCAACGGCACATATGGCTCAATGTGCGTGTTGAGCACGGTAGCCAAAGGAGCCAAGGCCATTACGGAGGAACGACTGAGGACTTTGGCCAAGGAGCTCAAACTGTTTTCAGCAATGCAGTTTGGGTTCCGAAAAATATAGGTCTGTCCTGCCGGCCATCCATAAAGTAGTGGCAAAGGCCGAACTTATTAAGGAGTCGACCCGGAAGATCAAGGATTTGTTCCTAGTTGTGCTGCTGTATATAAAAAAAATCCTCCATGCTCGAACAGAAAAACGTCTCACCGTATCTAGTGCGGTTAGTTTCCGATTACCTGACGAATAAGACGATCGGAAACGGGCACACCAAGGCGGAGATGACTGCCGGAGTGTCGTGGGGTTCAATCATTAGTCCACTCCTCTAGATTCTGGCATACGATGATGTCCTAGACATACAGCATTTCCACCTGGAGTAGAATTACTCGCCTACGAGGATGATCTTACTGTGACAGAGATGAAGCTAAAGCAGACGCCAATATCGATAGCTGGATGAGAAGTGCCGGCGTGACACTCGCCCTTCAGAAGAGTGAGGCGATCCTGCTAATCGGAAAAATAAATAGGGCCAATTAAAGCTTACGCTGTTCGGAGAAACATAAGGCTAAATTATACGGCGAGATACTTGTGTATATATCTGGACCGGGGACTGCGGGGAACCCCTCATGTCAGGATAGCGGCCGCAAAGGCGCAAAATACGGCTAATGATGTTGTCCAACACACGCTGCCCCAGAGATAGTCAATTGATGTCCGTGCCCGAGTTCATTTTTTGGCTCGGCAGTTTGAATGTCCCCTATGATGGACACAGACGCTACGACGAAGCTCTTCAGAAAGATTTAGCGAATCGTATCATTCTGGGATATTGCACCATCAGTACGGCGGGTCTCACTCGTGCTGGCAGAGACGGAGCTCTGGGACCAACAGGCAGCCGAACGTCACCTGTGAAATGACCCAGTTGAGGAATTCGGAGAAGAGCGCGAGGTAATACTCGATCAGTGGTAGAAGGAGTGGGACAGTATCCTAGACAGACAACCAGAAGCGGCCGTGACCAACCTTATTCTGAACATCCGCCGGTAGTTAAATCGTCCCGGGGGTCGTCTCGCTTACCACCTGACCCAGGTTTTCACGGGTCATGGCGATTTCCACACGGGTCATGGCGCACATGCAAAATTATTCAGAAACTGGGACGCAGCTACAAATCATACTCAACGTATTATGAAGGCAAAGGAAGAGGCCGGATGAAGAAAAATGATGGAAAGCGTAAAAGAGTCGCTTGCCACACGCCACTCAACAAGCAGGACTTAACGATTCAAAGCTTCCGTGCGTAGTTACTCTTCTGTGTCAAGGATCCCGCAGGCCAGAGTGTCATTCTAAGGGGGATATATATATGTAGGCACTGTCGTGCATATGGAAGGGTTTTAGTGGGTATTGCCTCGAGTCTACGGCTCGACTCTTGCCAAGCGCTAAGGCTTGCTGGTGAGACTTGCTGTTTGGTGGCTGAGTCCCACACTGTCAGAGCGTAAGCATGTTAAGGGAACTGCCAATCCCCGTATGCTTTTACTTAGTCCTACGTAAATGTGTTTTAAACCCTAAACCCCAAAAAAGCTTCCCACTTTAGTAAATGCTTGTAATATTCGTGGGTTAGCCGCACGTTAAAGCAGCGCTGGAGGTCTTCTGTGAAGGGTCGAGGGCCCGCAGCCAGATGCACTAATCCGTTGTGGCTGCTTTGGTTAACGCCCATAATCCGTTTAATGTACGTTGCCTTCAGGCGATCAAGGCTCGAGGCCCTGAGATGTTCCCAGATAAGTTAGACCGCATAGCTTGTTGTAGGGAAAACATTCAGGTCAAATAAATTTAAAGCCGTCTGCAATGAGAGGAGTTGCGTATTATAAATTGAGTAAATGGCGATCAGCGCCATATGGACCCTTTTCTCTATATGACTGGAGAAGAAGGTGCCGCTTGGCGTAAGTTCGCTTATTGGTATCAGCTGTTGCCAGGCGTCCTCCACGACGGAACTTTATTGCTTTTGTCTCTGAAATATTCATTTCCAGTGAGGTATTTGTCGCAAACGTTGCAAGAGACCAACGTCTGCTGAATGTGGAAGCTACTTTCAGAGTAGATAGCAATATCATCAGCGTATTGGATGAGTTGCACTAATGCTTCTGCTTCACAATCGCCAGCAGCTCACCGACAATTATGGAAAACAGAACTGGACTAAGGTTATCGCCCTGTGAAACACCAGTTGTCTGTGGAAATGTTCGTCCAGTATCACATAGTTCTTCTGAAAACTAGCCGCCAGTTGCTTGAGAAAACGTGGTAGCACACCCAAGGTTGTCATTTTTAAAAGGGCAGCGTTGCAAGGTGCAGTATCAAAGACTGCACTTGATTTGAAATCCACAAGTATTGCAAACATTGACCGCCCGCGGCGGCTTTTTAATATCCTCAAGGAGCATTGCGCAAGCTGTGTGTGTTGACTTGCAGCGCCTAAATGCATGCTGTTTTTCGGGTATGAAGCCCTATATTTCGAGAACATTTGGAGGAGCAACGATAATACTTTATAGATGCAGCTTTTCTTTAAACATTTTGCTCTAGGCTGCACGTCACCTTTGCATTTAGGATTCACGGCCAGTAGACAGTCTTGCCAACTAAATGGTTAAAATTATAATTAAAATGAACCATATTTGCTTCTTAGGTTTCAATATATGCGAGCGGAGCCTCTTTTTGGGTATTAGAGTACCACTTGAGGACGCTATTGTAGAAATCGGTCATCTCAGGACGGTAACGGGCGAGAAAAAGAATTGCTTCACACACTTTTGAGCCTTGTTGCATTATCTGTTGAACCACGGTTTCAAGCGCCGAGTGGTGGACGGAACTACGCAACTCAGGATCGTTGTATTCGGTGTTTCACAGAGATTCTCTATGCCGAGGTTACCTGAATAATAAATAGTCCAGTTTCCAATAATGCAATATGGGTCTAGTCAGGAGTCAATTTTCCGACGTATCTTCTTTTTGCCGTAGTACCGTTTGTGCGTGCCTCTAATAGCAAAGTCACCGGCAGGTGCAGCCTACTGCCAAAAGCTGTAACACCGATTGCATATCCGCAATGTTGGATGTCGTTCGGGTCTAGGTTAATTGCGAAAATGTCGATTGTTCATGATCCTTAGTGTCCTTCAAATGTATGTTGCGCCGGGTCTGTGATCATCAACATACCAAATTGATAGAGAATATCCAGTAATATCTGCATTCTTCGTGCACCTGGTTAGTCGAGACGATAGTTCACGCCGCCTGCCAAAACTGATGGTATATTTAAATCAATTGCAGAGAGGACTTGCCCCAGTCTGTCGACAAACCTGTATCGGTCTTCATGTGGGCTAGAGTTTACGGCGATTTCATCTGCCTCGAGAACTACAGAGTTATCTTCACTTAATTTAGTTGAAACGGCTGATAAAATTTGAATTTAACAAACTAATACTCCACTGTTGGGCCGGCCCCAAATGTGACGCTTAAGCGCTCGGTCACTAGCTGAGTAAAACCCTGAAAGGTCAACCCTATTAGGCCATGGCCCGGTTAGAACAATAAGATATAACTTATTTATTTCGGACGGTACTAGCAGAGGTAAACCGTTACCAATGCTCTCGACGTTCCACTAGAGAATCTTAAATCGAGACTTATTGCAGGGGTGGACTTGAGTTTGAAATTGAGTGTCCTACATTTTGTCATATGATTTAAAATTGAGTCAACTATCATGCTGGAGCTTGCAGACTTGGAGGCAAAAACTTCTCTGATTTTGACGCTCGCCTCGATAGCTTCGGGACCGCGCCCATTCATTGTATCGAACCGACCTGCGTAAATAATTATCTAGCACATGCCAAGACTAGCGTCAATCGTTTACTCCGTTTTCTGAAGAATGTCGGCAACTCTTACATTTGAGTAACATTTAGACTGAGAATTTGGCGTGCGACCAAAATTCTCGCGGATCTTACTGCGCAGATTTTTGACGGCACAGTCGCCCATAAGTAGAACCCTTGTTTCACCCGATAGTTGTTTAGCGTTCCCGTCGACCCGTAAACTGTCGGTTGGTTGGCTGCCACTTCTGCGTCGTCCATGCTTTGTGAGGCAAACGCGGTTCGCGTGCTAAGCATCTGGGACTGTGACTCGCAATGTGTTCGGAGAGAATTTACCTAGTGTTCGAGCCATGTGACTCTGGCGAAAAGAAGAGCAGTCGTCTCGCCAAGTGGCGTTGCAAGTTCTGATGACGCCAACTTCGAGAGCAGAACATCAAGCTTGAGTGCGAACTAAGAAAAAACTGAGTCACACTCTCAATATCAAGGCACCGGGGCTTTAGAAAGAGGAAATAAACATCACTTATTCTAGATCTCAGCAAGAGGAGCTATTTAAATTTGTAGACAAGAGGGGTCTAGAGACCCTACTGAGGGCAGTGGCGGAAGTAGAAAAACAAGTTGGTAAATACAGGACTGCGCACTTTTGTATATCTAAATAAACACAAGCACTGGATTTTGAAATCTACCGCAAAGCCATTGAGGCTGGTTTCACCCCACCGAAAACGATGACGAAGTACGTCAAAAGCCGTGCCGAGCCATTTCTGCTCTTTAATGAGAAGATAACCAAAAGCAATACGCTGACATCATGTAAATGGAACGATCCAGCGCGCGTGCGCTTCATTGAGCGTTTTCATCCCATTTTCGCAAACTGTAAAACGCCTGACCACCCCTTAAGGAAAGGAAAGCGAACCAGGATATACGAAGGTTCTAAGAGAGGCACTCTAAGCAAGAATGACCAAATGAGGTTGTACCCCTTTGTCCGCAAGAAAACCAAAACCAGCCACCTTCAATCAAGGTGCCGCGCACCATATCGATTAAAACTTTCGAACAGTTACAGCGGTCCCACTGATCAATGCTGTCACTGTTAGCGTCTTAGATGAGTTCACAGCCTTAAGAAAACGGTCACCTAACCGTCCGCACAACTTCTAACGGATTACGGTGATTGCTTTCAGCAATATTTGTTTCGCATTGGCCAAGCTGACTCTCATTTATGCTCGGGACAGGCCGATGCAACTCGGGACAGGTCGATGACGTAAGACATTGCTACGAAAGTTGTACTTTTTCGGCGTTGAGGGAAAGCTATCTACTCAGAACTTAAAAAGTGAACGCCTGCCTACATGAAAAATATTTGCAGAGCCGCTGGTCAAAGGCTATGCGTCATATCTTAAACGAGAATAACCGCCTCACGACACCAAGATCTTTAAGTGGAGCAGCCTCAACGGCAAGTAAAGATGGCCGTGTAAATAGATTTCAGGATGACGATACTGCGGCAAATAGCCAAAAAGCAAACAGTAAAGAAAACGACCGGATTTTACTAGATACGTCTGTTTCTTACTACCATGGCTTTAACAATGACGCCTGGTAAGCACAATGCACTTTACCAGGTAATAATAATATATATATAGAACAGGTATACAGGCCGTTGTTTTACCAATGCTTTCCTCTCATGCTGAGCCATCTATGAGGCATCTTATGAGAACTTTCTGGAAAATATGGCTGACAAAAGCGAATCGTTTAATGAACTTACGTCAATGCCTTCATTCAGATTCATTTCCGGTAAGAATGTGTGGCCGAATGACATTGCGCACTGCTGCACTGCGTTGTAGATTTCACCCGGCAGTCTGGGTAGACGATCGACGTCGTACGATGGCGATTCTGGCGTCGCTGTATTGGACAGACACCCATACAGTCCTTCACTAAAATACGATCGACAAATATGACCCAATTCATATAAAGTAGTAGAAGTTGTGCGCTGCTCGCTTTCTTATTTCTTATTTCTATATATATGTATATATACATGAGTGTTCATACTTCTAAGGTTCTGTTTCACAAAAATGACGCACCGTTCGGCCTCTCTGACGTAATCGTTGCTACATGACGACCAATGAACCTTTCCAGTGCCGGTTGTCGGAGACATGAGGTCCGTGTTCCTGTCGCACGTATTATTGCTGCCGTCGTGGTGCATGCCCAGACTGGATTATAGGACCATTATAATTAATTGGTGGCATGATAAATAATTATTAGTGACGACCAAACAGCATTGACAGAAAGAAAAAGAAATAACAGCAGTGGTAGAGACAACAACAGCAACAGCATGAACAACAACAAACTGGTTATCAACATTGCGTAGAAAATAGTCTTACTGATATTTTTCTGTATTATATATTTAGCCATTTGTTTCGCTAAGCCAAAAATCAATTCTTCCTGAGGGTTTGTATGTTGTGTGGGCAAAACTGCTATCGGATGCCTTCAAACCGCACTATGAGCTGCACAGGATTTCCTACGCGATTTTCATTATTATCCCGTCGACGGGAATGAGTCGACAGAACGATTAATGTAGTAGTGCCATTTCTTGGAGTTGATATAGTTCGAGAGTTCCAATGTGCGCACAGCCATCCCTGGCCGTTGCTGGCTTGCCAATTGTAATAATGTATGAACGTAACCGGTGACATTTTCTAATCCAGCGCTTAGCTCACAAATTTATCTGTGGGTATTAGTGGTGGACTGTGGAACAGGACTAACGCCCCGTTCCAAAAGCCTGGGATGCTTCCACGCATGGAATCAAATCCGCTCGGATAGAATTACTTTCTCTTCCTCGATTATGAATCCTGTTGAGCATTGTCCTGCCCCTAATAATTTATCTGGTTGAGAAAATAAATTGAAAGCACTTAGTAGTCTTTTAGCACACGCCAAGATTAGGATGAAGTGGTTCTAGAAGCACCTCCGCTCATGACGACTATGGAAGACGGCCACGATCTTACTGTGCACATTGGGTGTGTTAGGGGCAGACTCTGGGAAACACCAGCCGGGTGTAAACTCTATATATAGGCATAGTATAAAACTGGATACAGAATACAACGGATACGAGAATGTCTAAATTGGGAACATTTTCGAAGTGTAGACACAGACACCATTCTGTGTGCGCGCCTTACTTGTGTCCAAATTCGTGAGCAATCGTTTGGGCAGCTCCGGCCGTCAGTCCCTCGTTTACGGTGCAACTGTATTCGCAGGTGCACATGCTTTTCACCCATGCCATCCCTGCGTACAATCGACTCGTTTCAAATCACACATATTTCTTACTAAAGCTTGCATTTAATATATATATATATGATATAGATATATATATATATATATATATATATATAGTATATATATATACTATAATATATATATATATATATATATATATGTATATATATATATATATATATATATATGAACTGGCCATGGGTCACATGTGTTACATATCTTAGAGCATGTCTGCGCGTTTAAAGTTGTGTGTGAATAAAAGTTTCATTTTTTTTATGACATTATTTGCAGTTCATAGGATTTGTCGACTTTTATTGTGCGCTATATGTAGCGCCATCGCACAGCCTCCGTCTAATCATCCCAGGTATAGCGCATCTCGAAGGCTCGCTTAGATGTAAATATTTTTCGTCATAACTAAATTACACGCGTAATAAATTTTATTCATCCACAGTTACAAGTAATTTACGAATATATACGCTAAACAAACCAATCGAATCAAAAACAAAGTTTTCTCTAAACGTCTATAGACTACACATACATTGCGATATGAGGAGCTTTAACTGTAGTTTTAATTAAACCTGACAGTTACGTTTCATCTTGACATTGCCGCATAGAAGCATAAGTGTAAGCCCTGCCGTTTTGTAAAGCGACGCAGAGATGGCGGCATAGACAGACTCTGTTAAGGAAGTAATTTTGGAAATAGCTTGGAAACGAGACTCGTGCACGACGCTGTACTCAGCTATCTACATATACAACCCAGTAGATCGAACCGCCTGTTAGCTAAGGTGGGCCGGCTAGAAACGTTTTGCCGATTTTGTCGCCTCTCCTGTTATTGTAGCTTTGCGGCCGCCTACTGGATTACATTTTTTTCATGCACTAGCGGCAAAATCAGATGTACGAGGATGAACGACCAAACCAGAGCACGTGCATAGGCGTGCGAAAAGAGAATTACAATCAATGCTCCATTTGCACACGAAGCCAAGAAGCGGCCACACCTATAATATATCGACTTGCTCGCTCATCGGAACCGCCTTAGAAAATCGTTAAGTGGTCATGGCCGACGACATGGCCGCAAAATAAGAGAGCGTGACACTGAAGGCGTACTAGCCGTGTCCTTCGACAAAAAGTGCCGAAACGTAAAGCCAGTCATCTGCATCTGTATATAACTATATAGAACTATATAGGATAAAAATCCTATAGCTAAGTACTCGTTTTTAGCTCAGCCAACTGTAGGAGTGCTGTTGGCTACATAGTAGGATATGAGGGATAGGAGATGAGGCGGTACTACGAGGAACAACAGTGGACTAGGCTAATCTCGGCAGGCGTGTAGAAACCATAGCGGCTGATTCTTCCAACGAGACCCGACGTATAAATGTCAAAGAGTGGGTGGTTTACTTCATATATTTGTTAACGAGATTATAGAACTATATAGCCAACAGCACTCCTACAGTTGGCTAAGCTAAAAACGAGTACTTAGCTATAGGATAAAAATAGGAGATGAGGCGGTACTACGAAGAACAACAGTGGACTAGGCTAATCTCGGCAGGCGTGTAGAAACCATAGCGGCTGATTCATCCAACGAGGCCCGACGGATAAATGCCAAAGAGTGGGCGGTTTACTTTATATATTTGTTAACGAGATACATCGTATTAGAAGATGAAACCATTAAAATGAAGTTTCCGATTGTATGCAAAGTTAAACTCGCAGTTATATATAAGTAAAACGGAAAATCGGCAAAATTTAATCAACTTTTCAATGAACACCTGAAGTCAAACATCGGCGTTATGCGTCCTTATATTAATTAGCCTTGTGCAAATAACAAAATTCGGGAAAAACTGCGTTTTTTTAGAAACAAGTGACTTCAGAGGCAGTTGCAATTTCCAACCACGCATCACACTGCATTTCTAAGGAGAAAATTACGTACGCTGTTAATTAACTTTTAAACTGCTTTCGATTGCTTTTGAGCCCGGTGGCGTGGTGCATTCGCCTGCGCCTCGTGACCGGAGAAGGCACATACTTGCGCGAGTTCGAGCCCCGCCATTGCATATTTGTATTTATGAGGGTCCGTCTAGAAAGTAATGCGAAGAGCAGTCCCGTGGAAGCTAAATCTTGGCTGAGGGTCAGCCCCCCCCCCCAAAAAAAATGCTCTTAAATGGACTGTTTACTAGACAAGCTACACACAAAGTTCAACATAAAGGGCGTACTTTTTAACTCCTCGTTCATATTAGGGTACAATATAATGTTGGTAAAACCAGCGGCCACTAAATATAGACGCTGAAAGAATAAAATGGCACGGGTAATAAAATAATATCACATTTTTATATATATGAATCAGAATTAATTTAATGCGCAATTCTGTGGTTGTGGCTTCTGTGGAGAACATCATATTATACGCTACGGCACATTTGTGTATGCAAACATTTGCGGGACATCTTTATTATCCAGAGTTACTTTTATTCTCTGAGACGATACTGTTACAGTGAGACACGTTGTGAAGTATGAATCTACCAACTACCCATTTTAGAGTGAAATGGAAAAAACTGAATATTGAATAATACCCGCATTGTGTGTCTGAATTGTATTCATCGTCATTTTATGGACAATCTGTCAGTATGTGTGATTCCTGTTCTTACCGAGTGTAGAGTCTTCGGTTTCTCCATTTGAGTACTGCGTGAACAGGTCAAGTCCACTAATCAAAATGGCGTGATCCCAGGGCTCCCTGCCACTAGTGGACTTAAGTTGGTTACGCCTGTTACACTGCCACTGGCAGAAATTTTCCAGGTACCTATAGACGTTACCTCCGGCCGCATCAGGCGATGACGCCTGTACAACCCATGAGTATATACTTCGCGTCAGTTCATTTGAGAAAACAAAATGCTGCGCTGGCCGAAGGAACGAAGCGACAGATTCTGACAGCTGCTATATATATATATATACATATACATATATATATATATATATATATATATATGTAACACATTATATGTATGTTACACATATCATGAAGGATTAGCTTATATATATATATATATATATATATATATATATATATATAAACAATAGTCACATTAATTTTCCGTATAACACATTATATCTATGCTAAACACATCACAAAGGATATATATATATATATATATATATATAAATATATATATATATATATATAAACAAAACGCCCGGTGTCATCAAGAATGGGCAACGCACTGATAAGCACAGTAATGAAGGCACGGTATTCGTCGTAAGGAATAAACATCCTCAGAAACTTTTCTTGAACACCGCCATAGGGTTCATTCGGCGTTGAAATTGCGCTGGTCTATTACGGCATATCGATCATATAGAACAGCAACGAGATGAACAAATTAGACTGTTGTTTAGACAGGAGGATAAAACTATTGTTCATTAGCAACAGAAAGGCGCATCTTCTCTGTTCCACCGCTCCCTTTATAGATGACCTAAAACATTAATTCCAGCTTACCAAATCACCTACTTTAAAATGATGGAGGGGCCCTTAGCTAGGATGACTGAGCTAAAGCTAGAACTCTTTGTGACTCAATGATATGCGATACATGAAAAGTGGTGTATAGAAAATAATGGTTTTTGGTAATTCGATTTGTTATATATGGAAGGAGAGAAAGAAAATAAGGTTGTATTATATATATATATATATATATATATATATATATATAATGTTTTTTACATATTGTTTATTTTGCAATAACATTGGATTTCAAGATGGTAAATAATTACAATACGACTCCTTCATTATATACAATTTGAGCACTTCAGCGACCGTCCCACCGGGCGAAAAAGTGCAAAGACTAAGCAATCCGATAAAAAACATCTGCATTTCAAATAATCCGAAACTTTTTTTTGAAACGGCCTTGTCCGAAACAGAAATCACACCTACCTCGCCCGTTAGAATCTCAAACTTGACCACGGTGATTTTGAAATTGAAGGCCGACATCGACTCGTACGTGAAGAAGAGCTGAACCTGATGCAGAAGGGTCATTACGCGCTCGACGAGGGCCGTGGGTACGTCTGGCGGGTTCGTCAGCTCTATGATTTTAACCAAGTGCATATCGACGAAGACGGCCGTCTCAATGTAGAAGGTGCGGCCTCGCGAAACCGAACGCCTCCGTCGCGTGTGAATTCCTACTGCGTTCTCCTGCTCGCTGTCGGTGCCGTAGCGGGTATACGCGGGTGGTGGCCCTGCATAACTTACGTCGCTGAAAGGAACCCTCTCTGTGGACAGTGGACAAACAGGGCCGACCGGACAGTACGTTAGGTTGATCCGCGCCGTTAACTCAAGCTTTACTAAGCCCCAAAAAATAAAAAATAAAACATATATATATATATATATATATATGTATATATATATATATATATATATATATATATATATATATATATATAATGCGTACTCGGCGCAACGTACAAGACCGGTTCAGCAACACTTCTTTGACGGATTAATGTATAGTATATGCACTGCTCAGGGGACGTGATTATAAGCGAACTAGTTTGATTTTCGAGCTAGTATTCATACCGTTTCGTTTGTGCCCGCATCTATGGCTGTTGTCACCGTCCGCAAGTCGCCTCAAGATGTGTGGTCGATTATTTTCGCCGTTCCACCCGATCATGCGTGGCTCAAGGTGGAACGTGCCGCCGTCCATGATCATAAATGCGTACTACGGTAACATGTCCCCAATGTTACAGGCATCCAAGGCAGATATAACGTAATGTTATCCTTTGAACGTTAGCTAATATATATATATATATATATATATATATATATATATATATCGATCATATAGAACATATCGATCATATATATATATATATATATATATATATATATATATACATATACCTTGCATACAGAAATTAGGTAAGTTGCACACATCAGAGACCAACCATAGACTGGAATTTAGCGAACATCATCAAAAGTATGCAAAAATTGTGGAACATATGTTTAGGTATCAATTTATGGTATACTCGTATATGCACACATTCTAAATTTAAAACGTGAGGAAAAACAATGACAATATGAGATACAATGTCTGCGTTTAGGAGAATAATCGTTCGTTGTCCACTCTGCCTATAAAGAAACAAGACTTCTCAGAGACCATGTCGCATTGGAAAAAAAATTGACTTCAACGAGCTCTACAATAATCTATATTGCTTTTCAAATGTTTCTGGGGGACTATATATATATATATATATATATATATATTAACACACTTAAAACGAATCTGGTAAAAGTTTCCAAATTTGACAAGCAGAAACCACCAAGCTAGAAAGCGAACGGGCCTGCTAAGGCGGATTACGCACAATCTCGGATGAGTTTCTACAGGCGTTGACCGACGCCACCCCTGTGACGGGCGAGATGATGCGGCCAAAGTACTGGCACTCGTGCAGGCCGCGAACAGGGTGCGTTTGAGTGCCGTTGTTGTGACGGACCAGCACGTGATCTAGACGCGAATGCAGCGTTGTGTCGGGTTGCGGCTCCAGCTCGATATGAAGGGTCAGGTTGAACGACGCACGCACGACCATCACCCTGGCGTTGGTCGGCCGTTCAGATAGCCACAAACAAAAACATTATGACAGGAACAAAAAGAGTTACATGTTCTTCTAGCTTTGGTTTTGTTCCGTGTTGCGCGTACTACGATGACGATCCTGTTCGAGCACGTATGCAGTTTTTTAGTTGTGGCATTTGTTTAAACGATTTTTCTATGATACGGTAAAGCGCGTGATAGCCTGTAATCTTACGCTTTTTTTTGTTACCGCCGTCTACATATGCCTAAAAAGAAAATGCTAGGAAATTGATTATTGTGTAGCAAGATTCTGTGGCGAAATTACACCGACTCCACCTTCTGGAGAAATGCAAACGCACAACGGACACGACGTTAATCAATCTGTGCGCCGCACAAGATGTGCGTAGCTTGAACGCGGCCTTGCCATTATGCGTAGGCCATAATCCTATTGTCAATAAATAAAATTGTATACGTGCGTGATGATGCTAGCCATTTATGGTAAAAATAAATCTGTTAAATAATTGTGCAAATATGACAGTACCGTTGTCTACTTAAATCAAATGTTGCTGTAGCCGGCAGGCATTATCTAACTTAACCATTTTTTTCTGCAGGCGAGGTGAATACTCGTGGCTAGGTTTTATATACATATATACACTGCCGGAAAAAAAAATGGTATCACTCATTACATTTTACTTTGCGCATATCTTATTGTAGTTACAGCGCCATGTTCCAAATGACAACACACATTTAAAAGACAAGTCAATCATTTTTAAAATTTAACCATAATGTTGTAGCAATACGTCTTACTCACAGCCCTACATGCGATTTCGGCTCAGTCACTTCCGCTCCATTTGCAGGCGCCTCATATCAAACACATCACCAAGTGTCTTCTTCTAACGCTAGCCACCGTATTTATTTATTTGCCCTAAACAAGCAAAATATGGCGATTATTACAACTTTCTTCGGGATTTCTGGAAGCCCTACCGCTGACGGAAAAGACTCTTCTTTAGCCCTAGTGTTGTCGCGCTGAGCCTCGATCGATATGCGCTGCAACAGCTGCTTGCTAGCGCAGAGGTCCTAGAGTTGCGGCGATGACCCTCCGGCCCAGTTCCTTAAGTCATTTCATAGACTTCAGTCCGATCGGACCAAAAATCCCTATAGTAAGCTATAGGCTGAACTATGAATTGCGACGCTATTTCCTTGTATTTCGTCAATTATTGGTTCTTGGCGACCGCGTGCCCACGGGGTAGGAATTTGCCCGTCTGGCATCTGCCGTCGATTCCGGACGGCAGAGGCCATGGTTTTATGTTTTATTTTTTTTTATGGTTTATTTATGGTTCTGTCCGTACTGGAATGTGGGCTGGGTGGGGACGTGAATCGCACCCAGCGCTAGAGCGTCACGACAATCCGTGCTCACCCGTGCCGCTTCCTGGAGCCTACACAAGTTGCATAGATGGGGTGCGCAAATAACCCAGCCCCTCCAACAGCAAGCCGGAAACGATGCGAAATATGTTTTGGTCCAGCATCGTATCCAGCCGCGGCGAGGCGACTTGCCACGCATTGTTTAAAAGTATGCCTTTAAACGGATCCTCCCTGAGTGTCTCAATTAAATTTAAAATTCTGGGCCTGTTTTCACGGCACTGATTTTTGCGGGATTGCTTCATAGACGGACCCGCGTAAATACAAATGTGCAACGGTGGGGCTCGAACCCGCGCATCTATGCGTCTTCTCCGGTAGCGAGCGGGCGCAGGCAAATGCATCACGCCACCGGGCTCGACAGAGTGTCCCTGAGTGTCTAGTAAAATGTCTTTGTCAGCCAGCCAGTGCCATTGCTCGGTGACAGCAAAGTGCTTCTTCGTCGAGAAACAAATTTAAACCACACAATAAATAGCCGCCTAGATCGTCACTTGCTTAAGCTTGGCTATAGTCAACGGTCTATAGCTCATCAACGGTATCCGCTCACTCGCAGCTTTGCAAGGCGGGTTCGAACAGGCCGCGAGCTACTGATGCTTAATAAGTGGCCAGCATGCTCTTCCGACATGGATCCCATTGCCCATACGTGGAAGATGCTAAAACGACGAGTTAGAGCCAGAACTCTGGGTCTAGCAACATTTCCTGAGTTCATAAATGCCATGCGTGGAAAGGTAAATAATATCCCACAGCAATTCATTAGTGAGTTGTCACTAATAATATCCTGTGTTGCGGGTAATGACTGAGAGGGATAAAGCGTCGTTGTGGGCGCGAGGGAGGCGAAAGTACTAGTTTTATAAGTTGAATACCCGTATACATTGTGCAACCTAATAAATAACTGACAGCTGACCTGACAGCCAGGTCCGCTGTTCACCCAGTTCCTCAATAGCCATACAGAACAAAGGGGCCTAAGGGATCGTTTCTTTTTAGCTTGTCCTGGAAAACGCAGTAGGTGGCCCCTTAGAACCTGGTTGCCCTACAGTTTTCTAAAACCGAGTTAAAGTGGAGTTTTAACTCGGTTTTAGAAAACTGTTACTGGCTACAACGTGACCACGCGTACCGCTCGAAACCAAAGTTTTTTTGGAGTGCTGTCTCGGCCGCGCTGGAATTGTTACAGCCAATTTGGCGGCATCGAAGTGTGTTACTTATGTGAGGTACTTTAGTATTTTGGTGCCATAATCCACAAGAGCGAGAAGATAACTTATGGGGAGGGGGGTGAGGATTCATCCGAATTCTTAATAAGGACCAAGCGATCACCAACGGCAGCGGGAAAATCTCTCCTGGGACGCTGTGTGTTTGCCTGATGTTAGGTCAATTGCTGTGATTTAATTTTTTAGTAGGCAAACTGGGATAGTTTGTGTCAAAAGAAAGTCGCAAGATGCCGCGGCCTTAGCTCGTCCATACTTGTACGAGAGCCCAATAAAAAGTTAATTAAACTGATTGTCTCGTAGATCTTTTGTTTATTGTCTGGTGGCCTAGCGGGGCGTTTTAAGGTCATGTGTGTCATCTTGCCTAGTTTCGTTGCTTGTCACTCAATTTTTTAGATGAGCTAAAACATTGGTAGTTCTTAAAAGTCTGCCAGGTTACGGGAAGGTGTTTATTTCTTGCGTTATATAGGAAGTCTAGCTGAGTCCTTTTTGTCGGTTTGGAAAAACAACAAAGGTGCCCCTCGTATCATTGCCGCGGCGGACTTGTGAGAACGTATACCCAAAGGCTGAGGCGATTAGTGAATAGGTATTCTTGGGGATCGTGCTAACAAGCTTGTTTCTCGTAGCTTTATTTTCTGCTAGAGTTTTTTGAAGGCAAGTTCCGCTGTAGAGGCCGTGGTCTTCAACCTACAGCTTGGATTAGCCTAGGATACTCCACGTTCGTGTGCATCGATGTACAATAGTGTTTGAAGCCTCTGCTTACGAAGGCTCTTTTACAAATCTTGCACGTGTAAGTATACCGACTTAATAAGATGTCTCCCTTCTCTCGTGATCGATCTGCTGAGGGTGGGGGGTGCGGCGACCATTGTAGCCTGCGTCTGCTCTACCTTTGGAGGCTTCTGCGGTTATGGCGCTTGTCTTGGTTTGTTTTTACCTCAAACCGCGGGAATTAATAGAACAAATACTAGTGCTTAATTCATTTTGTTAAAATAAGTGGTCTATTAGCAGGTTTGCCCAAGCTGCGCAGCAGGTCGTCCGCTTTTTGGGTCGAGCCCGCTAAGCATGTCCCCAGGCTTTCCTTTTGCGGGTTCCTGGCCCATGCAGTTAGTGTTAGAAAAGTTCTGGTAGTCTTATCGGTTGCATTGAGGAACCGCTACCTATAAACCTATTTGTTGTAATAAAGATCATAGCGTGATGTGGGATGACATCATTTGGCCTGATCAATATATCGTTTTACAAATGTCTAATGCATTTAATTTACATAGGTAGAAAACTATACATATCTATAGAGTATTTGTCGAGTAGAACCTTTTGCCAATGAATGTTGAAGCGTCTTGTGGCCACAGGTGTTCAATGCGCTCTGGGTCCTCTGGGGCCGACCGAACGTTATACAAGCGAACCTCAACAGGATGTTCGAGGTCATCCGATGGTAGGCTCCACCTCGATCCGTAGGTTGCAAGGGCTAACACCTGTATGCCAGAATTGGTAATAGAAGCACGCATCCCATGTTTATTAGTTATTATTAGTTACCATCTATAATTGTGTTAAATAATGATTCAGCACTGCATTCGATCGATGTGATTGAGGCGGACACACACGCATATGTTTGTACACAAGAATGTGTGCACCCTGTAGTTGTCATCGGTTTCCTTCAAGAATAGTCGACGCAGAACACGAGGGACTACCGTTATACCTTATAACTGTGCACTGCTTTAGTAAGGTAATTTTGTCCGCTTTGGTGACATGAAAAAATTGACTTTCTTCTAACTACATAATAGATTATGACCTAAAAAACTTGTGTTTATATATATATATATATATACCAAGTTTCAGCTGCGTGTTTTGCGCATTACGTAATACTAATGATCTCAACATATATATATATATATATATATATATATATATATATCTCTATATATATTCATAATGAGAACGACAGGGCAGAGATCGAAAAACCTATAGACCACGTATATGACTAGTGCGCCATAAACGAAATGACAATTTTTGTTCCTCAATGTGCGGTTTTTAAATTTAAACTATTAATAACGGCGGAACATTACCTTAATGATAAAGCCCTTCCCTAAGCCGCTCATGACAATTACTTTGGTATCACGTTCGCTTTCAACTTAAAAATTTGGACCCACTTGGCCGAATAGTCGGTGCAATTTTTATACTAGTTTATAGCACAAGCAAAAATGAATTTTTAGGCCAAAATATTTGACTTGCTCTAATTGTACCAAAGTGGATGTATTGTTCATACGTGCGGATATTTTTCTGCAACAAGGATGTTTTATTACATCGGCGAGTGCAAAACATATTTATACAGCGGGTTGCTACTCGCTGCAACAAAATTACAAGTCATCTGACTATTTCAATTGTTTAGTGTAGTACTCTTTGGAACAAAGGTTCTGTTTCCCCCCCCCCCTCCCGAAAGAGCGAGAATTATGAAGCAAGAACTGTATCAAGTTATGGCGCAAATACGCGTCACATCGGACAATGTGATAACTACGGTAGTCAAACACCGAAGCTAGTCGATCTATTTTCTTCGACACCAGCGGATGCTTTTGTGTGCATTTTATATCCGGTGAGTAAAAATTCTGTCGGATTCTTAAAGCAAGTTTAGCAATTTAGTTTATCTGTATGGCGTCACTTCGATCAAGAACATATACGCCCTCTTTTTCCATAGCACTTGTTCAATGCTCTAATATATTGCAATTGATCTCTGCAGATGCAAATTTTGATGAAGGTGTCTTGTCTGGAAACTTTAGACTTTCCAAACCAATTTTTAGTGGGGGAATGGATAGATGGTAGTCTGAAAACAAACAGGGCCACAACTATCGGCTGTGGTCAAAGAAGACTAAAACAAACCCCGCGGCACGTTGCTTTTCATATGCAATTCGAGTCATTGCGAGAATACGATGCAAAACGAATTGGAGAAGTCGAATGCCCTAGAATTAAAAACATTTTTTAAGGAGGCTGTTTTAAGTCGAATGCCCTAGGTTCACTTTTTAAAACCACTTTATGTATCTATATATATATATATATATACTAGAAAACTCAGGCCGCCCTAAAATGAAGTGGGGCCCGCAGGGAATACCTATGCCATGAAGCAAATATTATGCACCCAAATACCAGAGAATATAATTTAATCTACTCTAATATAAACGTTGCTGATATTTCTAATCTAGATGCCGTTTACTGACCATTTTTACGGATTGACAAAATACAAATAAATGGATACCATGATTGCTGACCGCTATTCATTCGTTTTAAATACATTATCACCGTTGATTTAGCATGGCGGGTCTATAAAGAGTACTAATAAATACTTTCTGGGCTGACTCTCAGCCAAGATTTAAAGTCCATGGGACTGCTTTTCGCTCTCAAAAGAGTACTGAGACTAAAGAAGGTAGTTTTGAACGTAAGCTTAAAACTTGTCTATCTTAGTCTCATGCCTTGAAAGTCAACAAAATGAAAAAATGCTAGAAACTCGTTTTCATTTTTCCGTTACGCTAACAGAGCTACTGGGCCTTCACTAACCTTAACCAGTGTTCCTTCAAAAGCCTCCACTAGCCGCAGAGAAAGCTGAACCTCTTGCCAAACACTTCGCTAAATTGTACTGGCTTGGTAGCTCAGGCACTTCCTCGGTGCGTGACAGCGTACCCAAAGCATCTTGACAATTTAATAAATTATTTGATTATAAAATATATATAGATCACTTTCGAACCTGAGCTTGCAAAAAAGGAAGTATAAGTGATTCTAATAAGGAATGTCTGGACTTTTTTGTCGTACCTGCAAAGCGAGAGCAACGACATAGACACGCTTAGCCTGGAACGCAACCATGGTTACGCCTGTGGCGAAATTTCGGCGCGGTTTTCTCAGTCTCTAATTCCGTTTACGTCAACGGAGCACGACGTAAGTCTGTGGGCGGGTGGCACTACAACTTGCGATCGCAACAATGTCACGATAACGATGACGGACACAAAAACACAACTAGATTTACATGTTCACACTCATAGCCACATACACCCTTCCTGGACGAAGATAATTGAAAGCAAACGGCTTATTCTTCTATTTCTTCGTCTCCTTCCGCCTTCCTAGCGGGTCACCAATGCATGACGCAACGGGTTAGCGGAACGACCCAAATGGTGTCGTCAGGGTCACCGTTGTCTACCCGCGGAGACTGCACCAGCATCCCAAGAGCTCACGTAGGTTTACGAATGGTCAACTGCCCTTGAGGCTAATTATCTGATCGCGTTTGGCTTCTCATGAGAGAGGTGTGCGAGGTGTCCGATGATGAGAACAATACGCGGGTCCAGGATGATGACTGTGTCGTTCTTCGTCAAGAGAGAGAGATAAGGGGGGAGGAAGAGGGAGAGAGGGTCAAGGAGAACGGCGTTCTACCACAAACAGCATCAACGCCCGGCGGGGAGCCGGTGCCACCAGTAGGTTCCTCACCACCACCACGTTATACCGGCAGTCGCGGCTCGTCGTGCCGAAGCTCAAAATCTTGCAAACTTGCACCAATTCGCAGACCCAACGGTTGACTGACTGACTGACCAAGCGGCAAAACTCTACAGCACACAGGAGCACCGCGTGTGGGCGGACGCTTTAACAACGCGTCCGTGACCGTACCAATGGTAGCGACAATGAACAGCAGCACAACAACAACGACGCCTACGGCGGTGACAGTGACGCCCCGGCGAGGGTTACGACGCCCATGGCGATCACGACGACGACGATTATTTGTTACATTAAGCCACGATAAATCTAGGCTTAATGTAACAAATAATAAAACTATACATGCACAGGGTTAACCAGACTAGGTGTCCTCTGGGAAAATGGCCACAGAAATAGGTTAATTTCGCAAATATGATCTTTATTTGTACCAGAATACAAAATAAAATGTCTAGTGCATGCATTTTATTATTTTCTATATGGCTCTATAAACCTGAGCCATAGCTCAATATCTGACGAACAAGGCCTAGCACAAATCACGAACGATATAGTGTGGTGTCTTATTCTACTCTACACATGAGCTACAGGGCATTGATCGTGAAAGTATAGGTGTCAAGAATTCTCCATAGGGAATAGCTAAGGAAGTGGAAACAAATATGAATTCGGGGAATAGACTCTAGTCTCTCTAGGCTCTCTAGTCATGACATGACCCCCTAAAATTTACTGGCGGAACTCTGACCCGTCGAGTTTCAACTCTACGAGGGACGAAAGCGGGCGGTGTGCACTTGTCATTGGGTATATTTTCCCCCGCCATCACAAAGGCTGATGCTTGCACGCTCGCGGCTTGAAATTGCTAGTTACACGTCGTTTAATCGTGCACCACAAACGTGACCGGTAAAAAAGTTTTTTTTTAACCAACTCTGTTTGCTTATCCATAGCATTATTAAATGTTTGTATTGTGTTGGTCGTTACCTTGAGATGATTCCTCATAATCCGAATCACGCGGCTGTTTAAGAATCTCAAATGATGAGCAATCTTTGCAGCGCTTTGCTTTGGATTCTTCTTTAACTGGACCTGTCTCTCTATGATATTTCATCGACTAGTTGCAGTGGGTTTTTATTCGTCGCTGTGCTGCACTTGATGCAACTAAGACTAGTGTAAACTCTTGTGTGCACACATGAAATGCCAATGTCATATAATTTGTGAACGAAGTATTATTTTTTGCAGCTAACAGGCTGCACGCTTGCTCTATTTACGTAATCATAGTTCAAGGATCTTTACAGAAAGTCTATTGCGCTGGTTGGATAAAGGTGATCAGATGCCGGCTCCCATAACTGCAGGCTCTCCACGAATCCGACGTCATTGCTTCGTTTCATAAAACAGCGGATCGATGTCGGCTATTTTACCTTCCCAATCTAAGACGTGTTCTCTAAAAACCGTCGTCTTTGACAGGTTGTACATCCGAAGCGACATAAAAGTATCTTTTGCTTCAAACAGACAGCTAAAAACTTTATAAGCCTGCCTTGCATAAGCTAAGCTCTTGACTGCTGACTGGTTGATTTTGGTCCTATTTTGTTGGACTCCTCCTGGTTTGCTGTTGATAGCTTATCTATTGTTGTACTACGAGTACAACTACTAGTGGTTTGTGCACGTTAATACTTAGAGTCGTAGTAGAAACATTTGTGCACGGGCTTGTAGCGTGTTCTAATTCAGCAGACGCGTACAAAAATACCTTCGACGACGCGTGTATTTCGTCGCATTGTGTCGCGCCTCTTGAACGGCAGAAGAGTAGATGGGCGGGCAATCGAGCGAGCAAATGTTCAAGTAGAACACCCTCATCCGACCTCTTGTACGACGCAATAACAACCTGTTACTAAACGTCCTTCTAAGCGCCGACATACAGAACATAGAGAATATATATATATATATATATATATATATATTCTGAGTTCAAATGAAAGGGTACGAAACGACACTGTCGGTATAATTCAAATCTTTATTCAAAAGTGCTCACTAGAGGCCAAGCCGACAGCCCTTCACTTTGTCCTTCAGTTCGTTGTCCGAGTTAAAGCGCCTATAAACTTTTAGAGTGGCGACGCATGCTTCCGTTGAATGCAGTCCCGCTTTGCATCTGGCTCGAAGTGATGGCACAAACTCTCGTTACCGGTGGCGACCCGCTTTAAAAAGCGTATTCTTTGTAATATCAGGACATGTGTTGCCGCGCTAGTCCCATGCGATGTCCCTTTTACGATTCGCTTAACCTCTTCAGAACCCACAGCGCACGCACTTTCCGGTAACTCAGACTGTCGGCAATCAGAAACCTGATAACGCCTCGTTTTAGAGTGGTGGGTCAAACAGCCCATGGGACCAACGACGTTCGGGCAGGCCACTAGGACGCTTAATGATGCAGAAGGAGCAATCATGGTAGCGGAGAGAGGGTCCTAGCAGGGAGACCCGTTGAGACCACCTTTATTTTATCAGGATAAATGACTGTGTCGCCTTGCTAAGACGCTCACTCAATCAATAGTACCTAGACGACGGAGCCTTCGCCGGTTTCCTGAGGGACATCTAGGAAAGTATCCGTAGGGTTTGCGAATATAAGATAACAAGCAGACTGAAAATGGACGTAGTACGAATATTTTATTCGTAAATGCAATCGCTCCGCGGCACTCGGAAGTACTGTCCTGTATAAATAGCTTGCTTAAACAATTGACTAAAACTAGTGGGTTTCTATTCATATTCGCGCAGTGGCTTCTTCCTGGAGAACTGCATAGGGCCGCTCGGCTCATATTGACACTGCAAGAGCCAGCTTGAGAGTAGTATATATACAAACTATATACCGCTTAAAGAAAGTTCAACTAAAGACGAGGATTGGACCGGTAACACTCTAGCAAATGACAACCATGACTAGCGCGCTACCTTCCAAAGAAACCGCAAATCGAGGGGACACTTTCGAATCTCACTATATGATACTACTAGATAATACTACTATGAAAAATAACTTTATCTGCATTTTTTAAGCAACCGTTATATATCCGTTTATGGTGTTCACGCTAAGTGCGGTAATAATCATTACAGTATTGCCAAAAATGAAGTCGTCGACAGAGTCTCTTTTGGATTTCACCCATCTGGTGCGATAAGAAGGAATCAATTATAAAATGAAAACGAAGCTTTAAATAATTGTCACAGCAAAATGGTGTGTACTATTTCAGCTCTTTATACTTTATCTAAATATGGAAACAAATCGGGCAAACTTGATGTAAGGCTTCTTTATCATTAGTTGACTTCCTTACATCTGCATAGTAAGGTTGTGTACACGTTTAGTGGCTCCCGCAGATATGCAACACATATAGGCGTAACACCTGTTTAGCAGTATACGGATTACTTTGTACCTTAAGAATAATAGGTTGCACGTAGTAACGTATTGCCGCTGACGGTCAATTTCTTGCTCTACGTAGTATTGTACATTGAACTAAGGTTTTCTTTTGTAAGCTTCTAGTCAGCATTGCCCTATTGAACGGCTTTATCAGCTTACGCTGTGGTAGCGTGCAACGTGATCACCGAGCATCACCTCTGAAGGTCAAGATGACCTGATGACCCGTATGCAGTATCTCACAGTCTACCCTCAACTACCATTTACATAGGCGGCCTTAGCGCTCATTATTGTCGATGGCATCGGTGGCGGAAGCGGCTTCGAAACGTGGCGTTTTGGGTGGCTCTTTACGGTTTTACTGTCGGTCGGTAGGGGCGCTTAGGTTTCGCGCCTTGTTGACACCTTGGTTGGTCTCTACCGAGGTATTATTGCCCTTTATAATCGCTCTATTAGGCACAGAGCAGTGATCTCAAATACGGTATACGATGCAGTGTACCCCCTGTGTGGAGTGCGTTGCTAAAAATAATTTACTCGCGTCAGTTATCTATCGTCCGTTGCAGCATTGCTCATTCTTCTTACGAACTTCTCCACCGGCCTCGATACCTGTTTTCCCCCTCCGCTTCTTCCACCGCACCATCTCCATTAGTTTACGTACTCGTGCTACGATGATTTGGACAAGACGGCCTGGCTAAGCAGCATTGAAACTTGCGGCGAAAGGTTCTCCGATACCAGGTGGATGAAAAGACGTCATGTAAACAGGACGTTAAGCCACCAGCCAGCACAGAAATACTTCTTCGACAGCGCGCCTTGTGAACGCTTTCGCATGAACTTTACACGCAAACTTAAATTATTTATGTCAAATGTGCGTTAAGCGCAAGAGACCTCACGGCGGGCGTTACAAGGACCCGCCTGCCACAGGAGGTACCTAAACGAATACTTTTAGAAGCATAGACTGTATGCCAGAGTTGGACTGTACGCAAAGGTTAGATTCCAACGAGGCTGACTAGCCTTAAGTCTGTGATTCGTCTTTCTCTTTGTGACAGAAAAAGACGACCTTTCCAATCCTTCTCCAATCGTTGTTTCGTGTTTGCAATGTCTTGTCTAGTACTCTGTTCTTATTGTTGTGCGGGGTGGCTCGTTTTTCATGCTCTTGCTTTCGAGGCATTGATCTGTTGCAATTGCCAATTTATTGCAGCAATCCACGTATACTAGGTTCTTCAGAATGATAAAGCGGCTGACCTGTGAAGATTTCCGCATTCCAAGCAAACAGGTGTCGTGGCAGGTGCGTTAAATGGCTAAACTGCTCTTTGTTAAATTGTACATGCACGCTGCAGCAAGTTTCTAATTGAAGTGCGTTTTTCATTTGTAGCAGGCTTAGTGATCTGTAAGTCGTATTGGATTTTTGGTGCAAGTAGCTTGATCGCTGTTGTTGCAGCGATCGGTAGATTCCATCGCGGCCTATCTTCAACGCTACGAGCATCTAAGTTTTATTTAGCAGGCGAAAGTTTTTTTTACAGTTTGCGGTAGGTGCTGTGTCATCACTGTGAATCCACTGTAGCGGCTTCTGTGGGTTTTGTTATGTATTCCAAGTGCAGAATGGGTATGAATGAATTGAAGGGTGGGTCTAGATAGAAACAGCTATTTTGCTGTTGGATAGAATAGCATTGGATGCCCACAAAGGAAGTGTCTTGATAAACAGGGGTTGATACCTTTTGACCATCAATAAAATCGCTTTCATAGTAATGGCCCCTTGCAGCCGACTGTCGCCGAACTATTGTAGATAGTGAGGTAACGTTTTCTGACGGTTAGCGATCGGTATGAAGAGGAGTGTTACGAGAGCTGTAAATGATTCTGGCCTGCGGCAGGTACGCCTTATAAAGGATTACACACAGCTTGTACGACAAAGGGTTTTTTTTATTGCTAGGTATAGGATTAACATAAAACGCAACTCTGAGTTACGAGGGCCAAATATTTATTATGTCGACAGTGCAATGCAGAGCCAGAAACGATGCAACACGTATGGCATATGCGAACGCGTTGGAAAGTAGCACAAGCCCATTCTAAACCTAGCTTAGTAGAATAGGACCTGATGAGCAATTAAGATGCAGTAAGGTGGGTTTTCAATTCGGCGTATATCAGACAGTTGGAGAAGTTTGAGTATGTGCGCGTATTTTTTTTCAGGACCAAACGCGGACGCCAATGACCCTGGTGTGCGTCGGGAGGCGGAAATTCGTCGTGCCGACGTTTGCCCTGAAAAATTCCTGTCCTGCTCTTGAAGCAGGCTTGGCTACAGCGAAAACAACAGACAGCATGGCACGCCTCCATCTCACCGGTATCGATGAGGCCTGCTTCGAGTCCGTCGTCGGCTACATCCGAACCGGTCAGCAGTCGTAGTATTTCTATCAGTATGGCAGCGTAACTCTTGGGTTGCTAGTTAGTGCACAATACTTTCCTGGATTATTAGCGTGCTTGACTCAGGTTCAGTCTCTCCGAATGCAGGGACCGATTTCTCTGTTCGATTATGTTAGGAGTGTCTATATAACGCATAATATAGAAAAGCGAGTTAGAAAAGCATATACAGTATGATGGCGCACTTGGGGATTATGCAAGGATTTATCGTTAGTAAGGATCCACATTAAAAAAAAACGCGTTTACCAACACAGCCAGCGAACGCTAAAAATAATAGGGAAATCAATAGGGTTAGTTCTATTAGGCGTTGAAACAAACAGTATGAAAGATTCTATTCAGACAAGATTTAAACGAAATTATTTTCTGGCCTTCCGAAGTTATTACCTAAGATAGCACCGGGACGTCACACACACACACCAGGGAGTGTCCTACCGTAATTGGTTCGAAGAAAATCACACTAGTATAAAACAGCATGTAGCATCGTAGTAAACTGAGAGCGTTTTTTAACTCGCCCATTCTACGCGAGCATACGATATGAAAAATATGTTTGCTTCTCCAGGTGCAATAGCCCAATGGGATCTGTCCTATTAGTGCAAATATGTTTAGGGCAAAGCAAAAAAAAACGATAATCATGCAAGATTTGATGTGTCCAGGTTTTATGCGCTAAATGTGCTATTGGCTAGCATCATTCAACCGCGCTTGCTATCAACCAATTTGTAGTCTAACTGGCAGGTTTCGTCCCCAACCTAAAAAATTATAATTCCTTTGCGGACTTAAAAAACAAAGACGCAGTAGAAATGCTAAGACATTTAAGGTTCGACCTCTATGGACGTGACAAGATGTGGAGAAAGTATACCTACTATCAACATCATAATAACTAACATTACGGACGTGGGGGAACGCATATCGCTGCAGACTACCGCAAACATATTAAGGGACGAACACCAATGTATTCGATTAAGTTAACTAATTTGACTTATCCTAACCAATATATTATTCCATTTTATTGCAACAATAGCATGTACATTTATACATTCGCGCCAAAGTCATAACCATACCAACCACGTGGTGGTTGGTATATAAATGGTAGTATAGAATAAAAGCGTTGTTAAAATAAACGTGCGCGTCGCCCTAAATGCCTTAACATGTATAGAAGATGGACACTAAAGGAAGGTTTAGCGGTAGAAAACACACTCTTAGGTGAATTAGAGTTACTCCGCTTTGGCAGGACAAATCGAGAAACGCGAATGGCATGGCATTTGAGCCATATAACTGAAATTGCCGCTTTTCTGTCACAGACAAGAAAGCGTGCATCATATGATGTATTGTTGAGTCTCGACGGTGGAACTGAAAACCCCGTCAACAATGTATGATGCACCGAAGCTGCCTTAGTATAGCGGTGAACAACAGATACGCCTTTAACACGTGGAAAAACAGCCAAGTTGCTTTCGTCACTAAGCTGTTTACACACTGTCAAAGCGAAACGTTTGCAACTTGGAACTAACAATTTGAACAACGTTGTAGATCTCTCGATTCAATGGCAAGCTGTCATATACATAAGATGTTTGCTGGCCCAGATAGGACTGAGCTTGGTGAGAGTTCAGTTCTATTCGTGCATTCGTGCTATGCGCAGGAAAGGATAGAGAAGTGAAAACACAATTCGAGTTGAAAAGAAGCTATTGGCTAGATGAAATTAGAGAACTTTTATTGTAGATCAGCGGAGGGTGAGATGACAGCGGTAGAACTAAATTAGCAACTGTACTGGTACACTTTCTAAGGCACATACAGTAATGACGGGGCATCGCTTCGACAAATTTGTTTGGTCATGCAACGAGTTGTTTATCTACTCCGTTTGCGCGACGGCTTTGGAGGTAATCGAAAGAAAGCATCTTATACCGTTTAATCAGATGCCAAAATTAAAGTGGATAATTTTAGCCCGCTAAACCGAAGCAACACATATTTGTCTAGACGTCCCCTCTTTAGCGACGTATGACCTACATATACGGTCAGAATATACTTAATAAGCGTCTGCCGAAACAAAATGATGATAGCTTAGCTGTATGGTATTTCTTCAGCCATCTTAGGTAAGAGTAATATTATTAGAGTACATTTGCTCAGTATACATATATATATTTGTTTTTTAAGAGCGGTGGGGTGACTTCCTAAATACAACGCCAATTAACTCCATCTGATTAGAAGTACACACGCTTCTATACGGTTTTATAAATGTTTAATACTTATCTTTAACATTCTGCTGATACAGACACTAAACAGGAACGCAACGTCATTTTATCATTTAAGCACTCCGCAAAGAAACTTTTTTTTAACCAACGCTAAACAAGGAAAAACAGGATTCGTTTAGTATACCTAAGCTGTTTAAGGGTCATTGCAGGATTTCAGGTACATAAATCGAGTTAAGGTAGCACTATATATATATCAGCATCTACGAGAGCACACTGAGAACCAAAACGTTTATTTGTACTAGCTACTACCTGTTTGTAGAATACCTGCACCAGGTTGTTACAGCGATACTGGCCGTCGGTAAAACTTGTTTGTGTTTACTGCACTTAATTTACTACTGTGTATAGGGCGTCAAAGCGTTTATTTGAGAACGATATCCTGTTATACCATGGTACTTCGCTCAATGTCTAACACCTCGCTGGTTTGTTTCAGGACAGCCGCCAGAGTTGACAATTCAAAATGTCCTTGATGTCTATTGCGCCGCAAGCAGTCTCGAAATCGAGTTATTGCAAAATATGTGCTCTACTGTAAGTAGCGTTTATGACAATCTAATATGCCTCATATGTCTCGACAGTAGCGTAAATGACATACATATCGAGTAACATATAAAACCAGGCGTTAATAAACAACCATATCACATGGTACTCTTGGTACTCAGCCAATTTATGAACATGTAATTATATTTTATTTGCGTAATGGAGAGGCACACGCTTTAGACTTCAGGTATTTTGGATATTAATGCATACACGTTTACGCATATATATATATATATATATATGCATATACATATATAGATATTATTGGTCGGTCGCATATATGGCAGCGAGCATATCGCTTAACATATCGCACCTATGATAAGCGAAGATCTTACTTGCTTGCCAAGGGACGCATTGGCGACGCTCGCACTGGAATTATGCTAGTAGAAAGTTTAGACCTGGGCAAGATACCGCTCAGAACACAAACCATAGAGGTCTATAGAGAATTGAGGGAAAATTGTAACATGGCATTTGCAATGAATCGTGTATTTAAGGGGGCTGCTTTTTGCAGTGATTAATGGAGATTGCACTCATATTGCAATATCAAACGTTTCCACAGACTTAACTGCTCGTTTATGAAAACATCAAGTCACTACAGTCAAAGGTCACCGATACTATTGGCTTACAAAACTACATATGAACAATTGTATTATGCTTCCCCACTCTGAGGAGGCCCATTCTTCAATCAGATCTGCCTAGACATGTTTATATATTAATATTTTGTAAGCAATTATGGCTTGGACGGCCCACACGCTGTTATAAAAGGCGGAGCGCTGTCATATGTAAGATCAAGACCTGATCAGAAAAACGCTCACGGAAAGGTACCACTCTGGCTATTGCTTAGACGTTTTACACCAGAAGCATAATTGAATACGTTTTTCCTCAAGTTGGCTTATATAAAATTACTATATGCCATCATTTAATTTCTATATTCTATACCTAAGTGAGCTTGCATCTGCAAATGTTGTCTCTGGGCCAAAGATGCCAAACAGGGACAGAAATTGAGAGGTTTCACTTAAGTATAATATCTTTATATATTTAGAATGTGTAGAATAATGCATGGTGATTAAATAAGCGGTCGAACTCGTGTCTATTTTTTATTATAGAACGGAAGATGTTCTTATTTCGAGTTAAACTACCGTTGATTTGTAACCAAAATTATCTCTATTAAATGTGCATCACAGAATATTGACTTTTGCGAGCTCTTTTGGATGTTATTATTTTTCTTTTTCGTTTAGCCAATGTTATATTTCTTTCCATCCATTATGAATAATTTTTTTATGCATTTACACCTGTTTATATCTATTTACACATACGCATGTTGTATATATAAATACACTGTAGTTTGCAATAATTGTTGATGCTTTAGTTCATCTTCAGAATCAAATCGTCGGTCGAGAGAGCTCTGATTTTATACGTCGACGTTGCAAGAGCGCGTCCCATGTTTGCTGGAAATGCTGGCGCCATTCTCGACTACCTCTGTGATCGATTTCGCCGCGTGGTCAACAGCAGTGGTTATTTGCAGTTGACAGGCCCCCAGCTTCGAAATCTACTTACCTACCCTGCGCTGAAATCGAAGTATAACTTCAGTGTTCTCTACAGGGCCGCCATGAGGTTCGCAGACGACTTATAGAGATCCTCATTAGTGTTGCTGTGCTTTGATTGTTTGTTGGAGTGAGATATGAATCGTATATATATATATATATATATATATAGCGCATAACAGAAAAAAAACTGGATTTTTAAACTTCAAAGTCAATCTTAGAATTGAACGAGTTAACCGGCTTCATTCATTTAAAAAGTATGCTCCATTGTTAGCTACAGCCCTCTGTTAGATGCGGCAAAATATCTCAAATAAACCTAACTATCTTGCGTAGACTAAATAAGCTCATATGCGGACTCGCGTTGTCCTGGTAGATCATAACGTCCTTCCTATTCACGAGACCGTGTCTCTGGGGGGCGCTTGGTCGAGCTAATCACAGTAGATACCCAAGTCTATCGTTTGGCCACTAGGAAAAGCTTCGTGGTGGATGATGCAATTCCTATTCCACCAAACACAGAGCAAAATCACAGAACGGGTTAGTTAACTTGGTGTTTTCACGGGAGGTTGGCCTGGAGCACAGCAGGATTTTTCACGTTTTACATTGTCGTAAAGACCAATCTTGTGTAACAAGCAACAACAGATAATCGTAGCATCCGGGGAGCCAAGAAAACTATTTTGTTGGCGGTCTCCCTCGAGCGCATTAGACGTTCCAGAACGGGGCTTATCCAGAAGGCTTAAGTTTTCTTGTTGTGGAGGTGGTTTAAGTGCAGTTACGCACAACAACTACGTGGATGGAATATTACTTTCCATCTCAAGCTGTGTGGGATTCGACCCCATGTTACGCCACTGAGACTCATACCACTAAACCCACCTCAGACTCCACTCTCTAATGGTCCAGATCTCCATAGAACAGAGCTATGGGCCATCAGGAGGAGTGGCGCTTTTTCATCCGCGTCGGCCTCGATAAAATGCTGTCTGCGCTTTGTTTTTAGCACGTCCTGTGCTGCTTCCGCTCCTAACTTCCATGCCTGGGTCAAACCCAGGATGCACTCCACAAATATTTTCATAGAATTTTGCGGTGCGCCCTGAACTTCGAATTGGATCATTCCCTAAACCATCTCTTGCAAATGTCTCTAATCTCCATGGCTCTGGCCTCTTCCCATGCGTGGCACTTGAGCAGTGTGTGTTATGGACTGTCTTCCCGAGCTTCTTCGCAGAAAAGGCATGTTTTTGATAGGACCATCCCTATTCGGTAGAGGTATAATTGGAAGTTGCCATGTCCCGTGAAAACCTGGAACTGGGAAGGAAGCTTAAATTGCCGCAACGAAACTTGGCGAACCAATTGCAGCACGATGTGTTTGAAATGCTGCGTTCGCTTGTTACGTTCCAAATATTTCGGACAGCTTCCGCAGCAAGCAACACCTTTTTGAACTCATACAAAAAAAATTCGTTGTTCACTTATATGAAGCTCTCGAAGATCCTACAGTCTTTTACGAAGCATGGACATCTAATTTGTAGCAAATCTTTAGAGGCATGTGGTTGACCACGTAGATGCCATATGCACTGCTCAACTGCTAAGCTACACTAAACATATCGTACCAGTTAGTCCCGCCGTTATACTTGAAGCGTATACAATATAAATATTAATTCATACCAGATTCATACCAAAGTTCTATGTACATGTTAACGTAGCTTAGGCTTTCTAGAAATCATCGTCTGCATAGTTACTTGCCAAACAATCTTTTCTGTTATTTTTGTCTATATCTCCTTGTCAATCAAATTATGGTCTTCATCAATGGATTATAGGCTTACTGCACGTGATGAGGCTCGGATTGCCAATTTCGAACAGGATTATAACATATTTTATTATTTATATTTGTTGCTGAACTCTCCGAGAGCGTAGACGTTCTCTCCACTCAATTGTGTCTTGGCGAGGTGAGCCTTGCGGTCAAAACAGAAGTCTCTTGCATCCTTGCCTAATAATTTCTTGCCCACTATCATCATAATCATCAGCATATGCTCATTTACAGGCAAACTGTCACAATTTATGTCGATGCCATATCTCATTTTAAAATACCTATTGTAACATAATGTTGACGCCAATTAGGTTCAACTAAATCACCCCAGAAGCAAATAGCCACCATCATGCGTCTTTCGATCTAGCCTTGTGCCATCATCCGGAATTGCTCTGATATGGGAATTTCTGGGCGCGTTCTATAAACGAGCCTTCACAGGTCAGCCAGTAATCGACTGATTTAAATTTTGGGCTCTTCACCGAAGGACTAGAATGATATGCCCTATCAGATTCGTCGTTCAACGACTTTATGAGTGAGCAAGAGGTGACTTGGCATCCACGGACTTGTGGTCATTCTTGTCCATATTCTTGTTTGTGGGTTTGTCACCAACCACGGTAAAGCATTACTGGGAAGAAGAAGGAATCCATCTAAAGGAAAGGAAAGGCCTAATCGTTAGCACGATTGCGAACCACGTACTACTCTTTCACTATGGCGATTCGAACGCAGATGCTGCATATGCTTATCTTTCAGCAAAGCCTCGTCAAAAATCCTATATAGACTAAAATTCTCCGACAACAGTTCTCGCTACTATACGGCCTCACGGATTTTTATTTACAGCCAACAAACTATGCCCGTGAACTTTGTGGTGATTCAGCAGTACTCCCACTCATCTTAGCACTAGTGAAACAAGTGTATTAGCAGTTGCAGCTGTTATTGTTGCGAACGACGTTATCGGTGCTGCAATATTGTCGTTGCATATAAATTTGTAGCTGAAATTAAACTGCTATCCGTAGTTAGTTAGTACGTCATGCTATGCGAAAGGAAAAAAAAAAAATATATATATATATATATATATATATATATATATATTGCGTGCAGCAATATTTGCCAAAGCTTATATGTTGTTAATGTTGTGATATCAATGCATGCGTCGATGCAGATGGCTGCATGCCGACTGTCGCACAAGGCACACATTTACGGCAGATCTCATTGGCGTGCTCGATCTGAACGAGATCGTTGGCGGAATACCAGATCAGCTTCTGAAACTGCCCATCTGCCCCCAAGTTGCCAAGGATTTGCCACCGTCGCTCGCTGCACGTCTCCAAGCTATCGCTAAGGTGCGTTCGTCAGACGCTATGGTTTAGTTTTCGTGTGTAAACTCGTTCTTTTCTTTCAAGAGCAAAGCCCTACATTTACGTGTGATATATATGTATATATATATATATATATATATATATATATATATATATATATATATATATATATATATATGATAATTCTTGATTTATTATTAAACTACCAAGCTAAGTAAGGCTATCATTAATATTTTAAAGAATATATAATTTATATGCTTACTGGGTTATAGAGACATATGATGTGTTAAATATTGAGCCTATGAGAAACGGCAGTCAAAACGTCGGATCAGTTTGCAAACCTACAGACGTGCGCTGCGCCACGCAGCAATCTGCTTATGTCCCATACAAACGCCCAAGGCATTGCTGAGGTCTGTGTACAGCCCCATATATTATACGTATGAGTGTATGTATATATGCCGAGCCCGGTGGCGTTGTGCATTCGCTTGCGCCTCGCAACCGGAGGAGACACTAGGTACGCGGGTTCGAACCCCACCGTTACACATTTGTTATTATGTGGGTCCGTCTATGAAGCAATGCGAACACCAGTCCCGTGGAAGTTAAATTTTTCAGGCTGAGGGTCAGCCCGAAAAGTGTATATATATATATATATATATATATATATATATATGAAAACTTTTCGGATATATATGTGAAGTGAAGAGCTGCGGAGATGGAAATTAATTCATGAGTTATAGGAGCCACCATACAAAAGGTCGGCAATACTGTTGTGACGAGCGTATTTCCTTGCTACAATGCTGAATCACACCGATGAACTGATCACCGGTTTATTGTGTACACACCTGTATATATAACCATGTGACTGTGTAAATTCACTCTAGTTTATGAAATGTTTTTCTTCGAAAACTTAAGTATTTGTAATGCAGTTTCGCAAATAAACCACGTTCTGAATATATATATATATATATATATATATATCAGGCGAGCACTGCCGAGTGTGCAAACGTATTGTAAATTATTAATAAATCATCACAATTTATATATATATATATGCAGCTAATATTATCCTGAAATTAAAAAGTTGTTGGAAGTCGAAACATCAAATCGTTTATCCCAACGATATCCTAGCTTTCGGTGGCTTAGGTAAGCAGCACAAATGTATCGGTTATTGGCAACGCGAACTACCCTAGGTTTTTTAGGGTTCACAAAAGAAACATATGCCTGTGCGTATTGAACCTACAGGAAACTACAGACAAGACCTCAGATCAGTTCGCGAACCTACAGAGCCGCCCTGCGCCATCCAGTGATCTGCCTCCGTCATTTACAGATTCCCAAGACAGTGCGAAGGTCTGTAAAGCCTCATATATATATATATATATATATATATATATATATATATACTATAGTATATATACACCAAAGTGATGGTGATGCATTACGTAGTTGTCAAGTAACTAAGCTTTTCCGATAGCCATATCGAAAGCGAAGGCATGCATACTTGCATAGGGTGTATGAGAAAGTTAGGTACTTATTTTAAGGTTTGGTAGAGCTCGGCAAGAGACAACTTTTCTAGTGAAAGGAGGGGGGCGGCAACGTCTTAGCAAAATTATACGGTTTTGAACGTGAAAACTTGCACGTAAACATAACAACTATGACAGTCGAAAAAGCTTAGTTACTTGACAACTACGTAACGCAGCACCACCACCTTGATACGAAAATGGTGGGCCTTAATTTTGCTATTGCGTGAGAGTGATCTTTCAGACCTACATTTTTGGTCGTTATTAAAAGAATTTTCTTGCCGAGTTCTACCAAACTTCGAAATAAGTACATAACGATATGAATGACCCTGTATATATATATATATATATATATATATATAATAAAGTGTAAATGGTCCTCTAGTGAACATGACGGTAAGGTAAGCGGCATAAGTTTGTGTCGCATGTCGTACTTTGTTGGACTATTATTTCAGAAAGTTTAACTCGATTCCATGATTCTGAAACAATGTCTTGCATATTTAGTGCCACTTTATTAGTCGATGATATACGCCATCCCTATTTTTCCCAACGCGCCTCCCTCTATTCATTTATATATATATATATATATATATATATATATATATATATATATAGCATTGTGCATTCGTCGACGTATAAGTGAGTAAACTAGCCCATGTACAAATGTATTAAAAGCGAATTTGCATTATTTTTAAGGTATTATGCATGAACTTTATACGGGGACCTAAAACGAAGACCAGTTTTCTGCATGGAGACAATATACATCGCGATGCCGACAGCAACACCTCGCAGCATGCCGATGGTGACGGAACAGCGAGGAACCTGCTTTCTAGCCGCGAAGTCTCAGCAAACGCTCCCAGTCAGTGTAGGACTCATAACGGCATTGGGACACCGTCGACGGCTACGACACGACTTAGGAGAAGCCGCGTGATAGCCATGCCTATGATGACTAATAGCAACACCTACGCACGACCAAAAAGCAGTGTGTTGAGTGGGAGTGGTTTCAGTACGAGTATTCGGCGCGTCATCAAATCAAAACTGTTGGCGGCTTCCTCCATTAAACGGTGTATCCAAAAGAGCAAAGTGCCTACCAAACGCTCATCTCATCATCGAAGAGTAAGCTCGAAAAACTCGCTGTTAAAACCACGAGTGCGTCGTGGCAGAACAAGCAAGCCGGCGGCTTATAAAGCGGCCTCGACGAAACATGCCCGATCTCGTCCGTCTCGTCGTAGTTATGCACGTCACCGAGAAAAGCGCCGTTCGGCGAAATCTCGAAAACGTTCCAGAAAGCCCTACCGGAGTCAACGTGGGTCGTCCTGTCGGAGCGATAAGGTTTACAACATGAGGGCACGGCGGCGAGTATCTCGCCCCGAGAGAGCAGAAGCAAAGCATCAAACGCAAAAGCAGCGCCGCACTTTAAATCGATCTGGCACTTTGAAGTCGTTTAGTCAGCAGAGGCGTGCCACTTCGAGTCGAGGCGGTGCGCGGCTTTCAAAGGCCGAACTTCAACAAACTTATTATAGGGCCAAACGGCAGCACAAGCGGGATTCCAGTCGTCAGAAGAGAAATTCAACTCGACGTCGCAGCAGAGCCTCCGTGGTACAATTTGAGCCACGCAAGCACAAACAGCATACTTTGTTACGTAACAGACGAGCGCCTACTCGCATGTGAAACGGCTATCCTCATAGTTGGTGCCAGGGCCAGACTAATCCATGTTCATGAAAGGGCATGGCTTACTCTGTGAGCACCAATGCAACGCCACGACACAGCAAATGGCTGCTTTTGCAGCGCTTTCTTGGTGGATCGCACGCACTTTTAATAGCGGAATTCGGCCTGCTATTTAACAAGTTTCTAGCAAATTTAATCAGTCTCGAAACCAGTCACACACAAGGTGTGTCAAATATTAAATTTACAATTTAGTTTTCACTTCTTGTTGTGCTTCTTTGTTTTATTTATGCCATATGATAATTATACTCACATTTTTTTAAATCAGAAATCATCTTTTTTAAACCAAACGCAAATGTGTGCAATGTGAGTGGTATAGTGTCAACCATCTTGCGTCGTTATTATTTGGTCACTGAGCATGTTGCATTTGCGAGTCTAAAGTTTGTTGAGTTATGAAGAGACGCTCCCTAGGTATTGATAAAAAGTCTAATATCTACATTTAAAGCCTAGCCAAACATTTCACTTAAATGAAAGCCTAAACGGTATAATACACTTTGTTCAGTTGCCCGTAATGTTAGGTGTGACACCTTTAAAAACATGTTAATTACTTTTTTAACGGCAACGTTAATTCCAAGGTAAACCAATGTCTATAACCGCTTGGGCGTTGGTGCGAACTCAATGCGCACTAGTGAGTAGGGCGTGAGGAAACAAAAAACACAAAAGTTGTTGTGTCGCTTTAGGAGCTCTTCATCATCGTATTCGTACTACCTTTACCATGTTTAAGAACTCCAGCAGTCTTAAATGCATCTCATCAAAAAATTTTAATTTCTTGCCAAATTAAAGGCTCCATTAGCATGTTAGTATATCGCTTTTTGGTAGAGGTAGGCCAGGCCAAATGGGATAAAGTTCAAGCAGTGCTCATTTTAATCTAACTACTTTAAGGGTAGTCTTCCGAGATCTACGCTGTCCTAATGAAGCACACATGCTAATCATTGTCAAGGTTTGCACTCTATAATCTAAGTGCTACCTGTGTGGAACATGTTGCCTAGTGACACTACGACACTTAATTCGCTTAGTCAATTCAAAAACACTACGAGAACGCACTATCTAACCTTATTTGCGTCTGAATAAACCATAACTATGTAAACATGTACACAATCCATAGATACATAATTAATATACAATTATAATAATTCGAGATACTACGGTGATAATGTACAAAATCTATAACTGTACTATAACTTGTACATAACTGTACTATAACTTGTGCATAACTGTACTATAACTTGTGCATAACTGTACTATAACTTATACATACAATTTATGGGACGATGCTGGACAATACAACACTCCGCATCGTTTCTGGGCTGCGGCTAGGGGTGGCCGTTTGCGCGCCTCATGCTTGCTCCCTTTGCGACACACCGGTGTCGCCGAGGGGAGAGCATGGCCTCAGCTGTTCTAGAAGCTGCGGAAGACATTCGCGCCACGCCGCTCTTAACGAAGTTATTTCAAAGGCGCTGCAGTCCGCTAACGTGCCCTGCAGAAAAGAGCCAGTCGGTCTGGCAACGGACTCAGCCCTACGGCCAGACGGGATGACCCTGGTTCCCTGGTCCTCCGGAAAGGCCCTTGTGTGGGACGCAACCGTGTGGGACACACTGGCGCCATCTTACAGGGATCGAGCCTCAAGATCAGCAGGCGCTGTTGCTAATTTAGCGGAGCAGCGAAAAAGTTGGAAGTATCGCGAGTTGGAGGCAACCTTTATAGTACAGCCAGTTGCGATCGAAACAATGGGGGTCATGGGCGAATCTACAGTAAGTTTCCTGAGAGAAATTGGGAAAAGAGCGGCAAGCGAGAAGGATGAAAAAAGGGCGGGAGAATTTCTGCTGCAGAGAATATCCATTGAAGTGCAACGTGGAAATGCGGCCGCGGTGCTAGGCTCGCTGCCCCTCAGGCAGTGGTTTACTGGGGTTGACCTAATTTTGTAATATAAGTGTACTGCGTATAATACAAATAAATAAATATCTTTTACTACTAGAAAAAAAAAAAAAAAAAAAAAAAAAAAAAAAAAAATTATAACTTGTACATATGCTTCGCACTAGCTTGTGGCTATATGAAGTTGTAACACAAATGATAAACTACAATTAAGTATCAATAAACGTCATATCATATCATATTGGAGCATAGTGTACCACTTCGGTTATGTGAACTTAAATATGCTGAGCTTGTCTGCCTAATTATTGCGTTTACTTACCTGTATCCAGCGCCACTCCCGACGCCCGTGGTCGTATGCTAGCTTTTTCTGAGGAGTGATTTAGAAGATATCCGTCTGCGGAAACCGAAGTACATTTTTTCAACCAGACGGAAATCTACAACAGGCTAGCGATTATATTAAGCAAACTTCTGAAAGTGCTCTCTAAAAAAATCTATAAACCATAAAAGCGTTCCAGATTTTATCAAACAAAGCAGGCACACCAGTCGGATGTCCTATTTCCTTAAATGTCGCCTTGCTTCAGCGGTACATGATTTCGTGCTCCGCTAGTCCACGCGTATGTAGTTGCTAGAGTTTACCAAACATTGGGACATGCCTTTAACTAGTAAAAAAAAGTTTATTGTACATATTTTAAATCGAAGCGTGTCATGGGTCAAGATAATCACAAAATAATCAGACTGTGGACTGCCGGTGTTAGCTAAGTTGTTGCCATGAAAAATTGGCGCGATTTTAGAAGTGAGATCTGAACCTACTGGTGGCTACGAGCGCCACCAGTAGGTTCAGATCAGGTGACAGGAGGAATGGACGTGGTGAATTTTAAGGAATGTTGGAAGAGAGTTGGACCGGCTGCCAAGCACCGGACCGAAATGATCAGCACGGTCACTTGTTTGCGAATTATAAGGTCCTGAGCCGCGGAGCCTTAGGGAACGTACGGGATATCTCAGGTGAAAAGAAGCATTTTTGGCAGAAACGTGAACAGAAAAGACGATGTGGCTTGACTTCGTCTGACGCTGAAGACGCTCGAGAAAAAGGCAGAAAAAAACATTCGAAGAGCCCGCGGGAGCTGGTTTATACTTGAAGGCGCAACCTAAAGGGGGCAACAAAACACCAGAATCAGTTGACGACAAGTTTCGACGCGCCTCTACAGTTGGGTTACGTGTTTTGTGACCCGAACCTGAAAGTGTGAAAAAATACGGGTTCAATGAATGTCTTACTAGCCTATGGGAGCTGCCTGTGGGTGAGCGTGTATAGTGCATTCTCGAAACCTTTATAGATCATTAACTATTGCCTCTTCTATCTTTTTAAGAGTTTAAATTGGGCAAATGCTACAGGGGCCTTTCTTTGCTCCAACCGGAGTTTCTCAAACGGTTGCGGCTCGCTGTTCTTCCTGCCGCTGCTGTACTTCAGTTACATGTGAGGCAAAAAGCGCATCCTGTCGGTAAGTGCCTCGAGTACTCTGATGGCCTTAAGATACAGCACCCCATCGGGTGTTTTTTTTCTATTTCTATAAAATGCTCCAACACCCCGATGACAGTGCTGCACGTGGTGTGGGAACACTGTTGACGGTCGTATGCAACTTCCCTTTTTTGTGCCATAGAAACTCTCTTCTAAAAGGTATAATGCCGTAAAGCATAGCCACCTGGACTCACTTTGATTAGATGTGATGAATATGCTTATGACATAAACTGTGATGTGCTCCCTTCCGTTACAACGGCACGTTATAAGGGGCACAGGTTAGAAACGATCCTAATTTAAGTGGTCATAACATGCACGCTGTCAAACTTGTTTGATTGTAGCTAACGCTATCTTTAACTTTGTTTTGTTTTAAAATATCTACACGTACGCATCCTGCTGCGCAACAAACCATTGTAGCAGCAAGATATGCTGGTTTTCTGTATAGTTGTCAGGTAATCCAAAAATACCTCGTTGTGATGTGTTATAACAAATTGGATTACTTGAATAGTATAGACAAAAGTCTAATGCATATAGACAATACGGGACAATATCCGACAGTTTTATGTGGCAGCCGACACGTTAGTCCTTGTTCCCGGCCGCAGGAGATATGGTGAGTACTTAAGCGTTAGTGATTGTACTCACGCCGATCCGTCTCCTTTGCGTATGGAGTCTCACTGCGATGAACTGGTATTTCTTGCTTTTGGCTTATCTGCCCTTTCGGCTGAGCCTGAATCAGGTCTTCAGAACGACAGAGGAAAGCAAACTCAGCCAATTCATTCTGACCGAAGCCAAAAAGCTGACGACCGAAATCACTATAAAGCAGACAGGCTGATAGTCAGAGATATAAGCTAGGGGACTTCCCCACGATTTAAGAGATCAGGAAAATCAATTGGAAGATACTTTCGAGTACGCTTAATTAAGCATAATAGTGGTGCAGGTGTGGCTGATTTCGGGTGCGCAAGCCCCAGAAAGGAACTTGTACAGAGATGCCGTATCTTCGCTTTCGATTCCCGGACTGGCCTTTCGCCTCTTCTTACCGGTTTCTGTCATTGAGGGGAACGAGGAACCGAGGGAGACAATCCCCATACTTGCGTTACCCCAGCGCCCGAGCAGACTTGAGAATGCCTAAACTCAAGATAAACTCAAATTGCACCGAGTGACCCCATCACACAAGCAGAAAAGTAAATCTGCCCCGTCGTCCAATGCATGGATGCACGCAATGGCCGAGTAGTGGAAGGAATATGTTAACCGTCACCTCGACCACCACCTCAAGGTTAAAT
>QVRM01006218.1:7500-54730 GCA_003439945.1 Dermanyssus gallinae | reverse complement strand
ATATAATAATAATAATAAAATAATAATAATAATAATAAACTACTAACTAAAAAGAACTAAAAAGCAACGACATCACATTGTGCCAGGTAATTAGGAAGAACATAACAGATTCCCAATGGAAGACGCTGGATAATCTTTCTGATAGACGCATCACACGCCTCACACAGTGCGCAAGGAGCACTCACGCCTCCGGCTCACGTCAGGAACCGCTTGATCAACTTTGAGCAACCTCCCTCGGAAGAGCCTTCCATCGTTCCGGCACAGCTCGTAGTTACTGCTGTTCGCTCCTTCTCACTAGCATCTGGCCCTGGACTAGATGGATTACGTCCTCGACATCTGAGAGATCTGTTGGACAGCACAATACCCTCTTCCAATAGACTGCTAGCGGAAGTGCGCTCTCGGACTAACTTGACTCCAAGTGGCAGGCTACCAAGTTTTGCCATCCAATCCTCTATGGGGCAGATCTGACAGCCCTGAAGAAAAAAAGACGGTACCATTCGACCGATAGCGTGCAACCTCACTTTACGTAGGATGGTTGCCAAGTAGCGATTGCCATCAATAGGACGGCAATCGTGAAGGCCGTGGCACCTCACCAGGTTGGCGTTTCGGTTAAAGGCGGAGCTGAAGCTGCAGCACACGCAACTCGAGCTTTCACAGAAGCAGAGGGACCCCCACGAGTCCTGGTAAAAATAGATTTCCGAAACGCCTTCAACACCATCCGACGCAATGTTTCCTTAATGAAGTTAGAGCGAAAGTTCCACAAATGTTTCGCTTAGCGTGGCAGAGTTACGGCACGCCATCACTGCTGCCTGGGGAGAAGGTGAGCCTCTTCTATCAGCCAACGGAGTACAGCAGGGAGATCCGATTGGGCCCGCCTTATTTAGTTTAGGAATCTCAGGATTAGTGGCCCGCATGAAAAGTCCACTAAATGTGTGGTACCTAGACAATGGTATACTAGGCGTCCCGGCGAACATAGTGGCCTCTGATATACGCGAAGTGCTACAGTTCGCAGAGGAGGTAGGCTTAAATTTAACGCTCTAAATGCGAGCTCATAGCTGTAGGTGGAACCTCCCACCAGCAGGATGAGGCATGCAAATCATTGCAGACGCCCTGCCCGGTACAACGATAATTGAGTTGTCTGACCTGGAAGTCCTGGGAGTGCCCATTGGATCTCGGAATATCTCAAAAACAATCCTAGATAAGCGGGACGCTCTCCCGTGTATCAAAACTCGGCTATTGGCGATGCACGCACAGGCTACTGTATGCCTATGGAGATACAGCCTAGGATCACCTAGGCTAAACTACATTCTACGCACGTCCCCCACAGTTCACCACTGTGATAATTTGCACACATTTGACGAGGTGGCAAAGGAGATACTGAGTGAAGTTCTAATCGTGGCTCTTACCGATAGATCCTGGGAAAGAGCTACACTTCCTCTCAGCGAAGGAGGATTGGGACTAAGGTCCATGGCAGAGCTTGCTTCGTTGTGCTACGCGGCCTCTATCATAGAGTTCTCGGGCTTACGGAAACGTTGTTAGAACCGGATGTCCATTCTGTGCTGCGCGGAAGGAGGGACGAAGCTGAGCTGGCAGCTAGACAATCGATAGGCCTTGATCCCTGGGAGCAACACCCTACACAGCACATGCTTGACGGCTACAAGTGTCAAACGACCGCTCGCACGATCTTAGATGACATCCAATCCCCGACAGAGAGAGCGGTATTCATAGCCGCCCGTGACACTTTTAGCAGTGGCTTCCTAAGAGTACTTCCTTCATCACAGCTGGGCACCATGCTGGACAACACCTCCTTCCGCATGGTGGCCGCTCTGAGAATAGGCGCTTCCATATGTGAGCCATACGAGTGTAAGGCGTGTAGAAAAACAGTGAATAAGGACGGACTGCACCTTTTGAGCTGCACTAAAAGCCCTGAGAGGGCTCCCAGGCACGTGGAAATCAACGCGATCCTAAAGAAGGCTATTCGTAGAGCCGGCATACCAAACCCTGGAGCCCAGGTTGGCCTCGAAGACGACAAAAGACCAGACGGCATCACCATCCCGCCGTGGTCCATGGGCAAACGTCTGGTATGGGATGCCACGGTATCATGTACAGTCGCTCCGTCATACTTGATGCACAGCGCCATCAGGTCAGGGTGGGTTGTGAACATGCCGAGATCGCAAAGAAACGCAAATACTCTGATTTGGGGAGGAGATATCACTTCGTACCCGTCGCCATGGAAACGATGGGCCCGATCAGCAAGAGCACAAGTATCCTCCTCAAAGACCTAGGTATAAAAATTAGTGCTAACACGGGTGACCAGCGCGAGGGCGAGTTTCTGCGTCAGCAACTCTCGCTCGCAGTGTGTAGGAGAAACGCCGCCGCTATCATCGGCTCTATGGATTGAGAAGGGGGGGGGTGAGCCTACGCGGGTACACGTTTGGGTCCCACAATTGTAGGGAAATACTAAAAAATTAAATAAAATAATGGAAAAAAATACTAATAATAATAATAATAAAACTCATTTCGAACGTTCATACAATGACACCGTAGTCCCAGAAGTTTTCAAACAGAGCATTGTCACACCGATACACAAGAAGGGGCCCAAAAGCGCGTTGAGAATTATCGCCCTGTGGCTCAGTGTTCCATCGCCTGCACAATTTTGAAAAGATCTTAGTCAAACACGTAACTAACTATATGACTGTGAATAATTTTTTGATACTTTCCAACACGGATTTGTACCTCGTCGTTCTACGTGCACGCAACTATTAGAAATGACAAACGATTAGGCCTTGTACATAAATGCCAAAAAAGATTTTCACTGTATATAGTTTGACCAGAAGAGTGCCTTTGACAGGGTTGATCATAAGCTTCTTATCGACAAGATGAAGACGCTCCAGGTTCATTTACAAACGCGCAAATGGCTTGCCGCGTTTTTACACAATCGGTCGTTCCGAGTTAAATGCGGGGAAGCTCTCAGTGAGCCACGACTGGCTCCGTCCGGCGTCCCATAGGGGCTGCGTCTCTCCTTTGCTGTACACAGTTTGTTTTAGACATAAAATCTTATATTCCGTTGAGTGTTAAATACCTACTGTACGCCGATGACCTAAAGATATACGCTCCCTTGGACTCTCCCTCAGCGCACACTGCGTTACAGTCTGCTGTCGATGGCATCTGCCGCTGGTGCATTGACAATGGCATGGAGCTATCAGTTTCGAAATGCCTCGTTTTGAAACATGGCTTCTTTAATCTGGAGTATCAGCTTAACGGGACAATTCTGCCCACCGCTAATGTTGCTCGGGATCTCTGTGTATTAATGTCAACAGATCTAACATTTTCTGTACATATAAGAGGGCTAGTCAAAACAACATCTACACTTGTGAACACGCTGTTCCGTTGCTTTATCATCAAGGACCCAAATGTGTATATTCGTCTGTATAAAGCAATTGTGCTATCCAACTTTTATATTGTTCACCTGTCTGGAGCCCATACTTGTGCAAGCACATAGACATGCTTGAAGGTATTCAGAGAATATTTCTAAAAAGGCTCTGTAAAAGATGTGATATTGACCCGAATGCTGTAAACCTTCCGTCGCTCTCGTTTTTACTGAAGAACAACGACACGCGAGCACTATCGCAACTTTCAAGGGCCGATCTTATCAACCGTTTTTTCGACGGACAATGAATAATCGCAGAAGTCAAATAATGTTTTTACCAAAATGTATTCCAAGACTTGAAACAGTCAATAATATGTTCGCCTGGCGTGTAGCCAGAGAATTGCACAACAAGGAGGCTTTGGGGGCGTCTTTGCCCACTAGCTTTCCTTCTTACCCTTTATTCGGTAAATAAAGGCGTTTTCTATTCATTCTAATAATAATAATAATTATAATTTGTTTTTGAACAAGGGTTTATTTATCAATATGTACATGTATCACAATTATCAATATATTACTTATATAATATCTACAATATTGCTTATATTATTCTTATTGCTTGAGTGTCGGTGACCACTCAACATCATCTTGGCGTTGCCTCTCTGTAATTCTAATGACACTCTCTGTCGGAGGAAAGCGGTCGATCTTGGCTCCGCTGTGACCTCGAGAGCTTCTTCCCAAGCTCCTTTGTCAGTTTGAGTGCATCCTTGCCCCAAACGCCAGATGACTCGAGGCCGAACGCCATTACAACGTGGTCCTCAAGGGATGCGCGTATAAGCGCCGTTTGTGCATCTCCCGTTGGTGAATAATGTTGCCGACGCCCGCGTTGGCTAGTGCACGATAGCCGAGGGCGTACGTGTCGGAGACGGTGACGTCCCATGCCAGCGGCCGATTGCGGTCCCAGTCTCGGCTGGTAAGGCCGTCTGGTCGACGCTGTCGTCGCTCTGTAGTCCACCAGGCTCCAGTGTGACGCGGTAGCCGGCTTGTCTGAAAGCACGCCCGAGGATGTCATTAATGGCATCGTAGCGGCCCTGTGTAGCCCAGCCAGCTTAATGCACCTTTTTTTTTTTTTTTTAAGGGGTGGAAAATGCATTTACGCACACCCGCCGATATAATGACGGGTAGTATGGGGCTAGACGCTCGGAGAGGGAATACGCGACTCACTCTAATCCGAGCGCACTTCACTAAAACCACCCCCCCGGAACCCCCTCCTGGTTCGGAATTGTGAACCATTACCTCGAGACCAGGAGGGAGGAGTCTCACGCTTCAACCCTTTCCTTAGTCTGTAGGTGCATCCCGAGCAGGTAAGTCCTGCTGGGTTAAATCAGGGGGGATCCGGGCGACGAATCGCGCCCGGCGATTATTCTCCAGCCGGATCTTTTCGCGCATGAGCCTGTCGAGGTATTTTAGGCCAGCACCCCAATTAGTCGTTGAGTCAACCATGTGCGTGACGATCACTTGCGCGGTAGATGCCCGTATATAGACGCCGTGCATGTCTCAATTGTATGCGCGGCATCATTGGGCACTCCGGCGTCGCAGAGAACGCATATGTCCCGTCGCGGCTTTTCCGATCTTCATCATGTACGCCTGAAACTGACCATGTCCGCTCAGCGCCTGGGCAGCGTAATATGTCATTGGTCCCTGTGCCGTATACACTTGCGCAAGTCCGTGATGAGAAAGCGTGTCCACGTGCCTCTCGTGTCTCCGGCAGGCGGGTGGGTTTACATCTCCGCCCAAGCGGCGAGTTTGGCCTCTCGAGCCTCGGTCCATGATAACTCTCCCGTTTAATCTCCGCCTACTCCCCTCCTCCGCCAGCATGTCCCACGGAAGCAGGCATGCGAGAACAAGCAGAACGTCCCGTGGAGACCGTCCGGTACCGGACGTAACCACCAGTCCGCCCACACTGGCGCGGCATAGAGCGCGACCCGCTTCTGCAACAGCAGCTAGTAGACGCCGTTTAGGATCGGACGCGCCTCTCTCCCGGGGTAGTATTTCGGCCAGGACCTTTGCGTAACCTGCCTAATGTGGGGCAGGCCAGTTAGACCTGAGTCCAAGGTTACCCCTAGATACCTGGCGTGGCGGACGGCGTGAGAGCGTGCCCGTTGAGCTCCAGAGACATATGCCCTATCCGCCTGCGTCCTGTTAGAAAAAGGGCCTCGGTTTTCTGTGTGCTAACTCCAGGTGATGTTCAGTCATCCACCTGTTTATCCGGTCAAGAGCCGTGTTTGCCCTGGCCCCAGGATAGTCCATGTGCGAGCGGTGACTACCAGTGCAAGATCATCCGCGTAGGCGACTGTCTCCACCCCATCCGGCAGGTCGTCGAGCCGCAAGACACCATCGTATGCCACGTTCCATAGAATGGGCCGAGTACTGAGCCCTGCGGCACCCCCGCCGTAATTGGATGGGTTCGCCTTGCGTGAGAAGTGTCCGCTCCCCCAGGTACGATGATAGTATGCGCCGCAGGTACGGGAGATCTTCTTCTGCTCGAGCGCACTCATTTTTGTCGACCAGTTGGCGGTGTGAACGCATTGCGGACGTCCAGCAATATCAATAGCACGTAGTTGCGTGACCAGAGTGGCCGCTGCTGCTAGGCGCGAGCCGCCTCTATGACTCGCTCCACGGCGTTAAGGGTGGATCGGCCCCTGCGAAATCCGTATTGGTTATTTGAGAGGGCATCTCTTGCCTCCAGTTCGTCGTTTAAACGCCGAACGAGCACGTTTTCGACTAGTTTGCTTACAGCGTCGAGTAAGCATATGGGGCGATGCGCTGACGAGCCGGGTGAGGCGTTCGGTTTCGGTATCAGTACTAAATGGGCACGTTTCCACTGGGTGGGAAACCGACCCTCTACGAGCATGCGTGACACTAGCTTTGCAAGAGGCTTGGGATAAGATCGTGCCGGCAAGTCGCACCACGTCCACATCTTTTCGATGTAATGCCAAAGTAATACCGAGCCTGGGGGGGTAAGGAGGAATCCGGGTTTTGTGGGTTTGCGAGTCTCACACTAGTCACGCAGGCTGCTAGTGGCGCATGTGCATCATGCATTACCGAAACCTCCCAGAACAAAAAAAAAATCGCACCACGTCCAATGAGACCCCGTCCGGGCCCGGGGCTTTACCCGGTGCTAGCCGCTCCGCCGCTTCTATTATGTCCTCTATTGTTACTTCCGGGATCTGTTCAGGGTCAACGGGAATGCTGGTATGAACGCGGGCCGGTTGTTGCGAAAAGAGCTTGAGAAATACCCGGCGAATTTCTTCTGCCGGGAGAGGTGGTGCTGGTGCGCGGAGCTTGCCCATAACGATCCGATAGGTAAGACCCCACACGTCCACCTCGACCGAATCCACCAAGACCTTCCAGGATTCGACTTTGCCTGCTGAATGAGCTTTCGTAAGTAGAGTCGATGCGTACGATAAAGGTCCCCTGGGCGCTCAACCCTGGCAGTGGCATCTGCCAGAGGGTCGACATTGTGCCCCTGTCGTCTTCGTTTCGCCAGCCAAGAGCGTGCACGTGTCAGTGTGCGGTTCGCGCGTAAACAGTCTACACGGGCTGACTGAATAACCGAGCTCCACCAAGGTTTAGCAGGCCGGGCTCTCGTGCCGCCACGTCTGGCTGGGTCCCCGGCCGCCCGGCAGGCAGCCGCCAGGATTTTAGCCAGGGTATCCGCGTCTAATGGACTGTCCGCCAAGCGATTGAACCGGTTCTAAAGAAGGTGTGGAGAGCCTTTTTGTTGATGTATCGCATCTGCCACGTGCACCTCCGCGTATCGGGACAACGCGTGATCGGCGAGAGCAATTCAAACGTTAGATAGCGGTGGTCGCTCAAGGTTTCCTCGTTCTCCTGGACCTTCCAGCCTTGTATCCGTTGTAGGGCGCTCGGGTCCGCAAAGGTGAGGTCTAAGAACGATGTTTGACCTCGGCGCGCGAACGTAGGAACGTCGCCATGGTTGGCCAGGGTCATGTTGTGCTCAGACATCCAGTCAAGAAGAGTTGCGCCTTTGTCGGTGGCACGGTGACCCCCCAGGCAGTGTGCACCGCATTGAAGTCCCCCGTGACAAGCAGTGAGTGTTTTGGGTATCGGTGAGATGACTGACACCGATAGCCTATCCAGGTAGCCCTCCAGGTCATGCAGAGTTTTATTAGGCGAAAATAACACGAATATACAACGATATTATTGTGTGGAAGGTACGCCCACACGAAGCCTTCAGCATAACCCCAATCGGTGAGGGAGAGCGTCGCGTCTTGACGTGTCCACCAGATGGCCACATTGCTTTGTGCATCAGTGTACATGTTAGGTGTTGAACGAGAGATGTACAAATTTGGTTCTGATAAGAGGCAAAGGCCTACCTGGTGTTGTGTGGTGTATGCGTTCAGTAGGTCGTGGGCCGCCCGGCACCGATTGAGGTTTACCTGGAGAAACCTGACCATTACTCTTCCTGGGCGGGAGGCATTGCCCGCCGTTTGCCAGTCTTCCGTCGGCGCGAGGGTCCTACGGCAGAATTGTCGCCGCCCTCGATCCAACGCCTGTTCAGCGGGTCTGGATGCTTCTGGTAGGGCGCCACCTGTTTTAGCTCTCTATGTGAAATAGGCTCCCTCCGCTTACGTCATTGTTGTAGCTGTGTGCGGTATGACGGGCAGGCCATACTGTCGGCTCTGTGGCCCGAGACCTCGCACACAATACAGTGTGTTGTCTCGGCTTTACACGCAGCCACCGCATGGTCTGGCGATCCGCATCGACGACAGAGGCGGGCGGCCGTTTTGGGTGCCGTGCAGGTAGCAGCCTTGTGGCCGGGTCTCTGGCAGTTGAAGCACGTGGGCAACTTCTCCCAGACCTCGGGCCTGCACCTGCTGCCCGCGATCAGGATAGATCGCTGGGCCTGAAGCCACCGGGCTGTAGGGGCCGTCACCTTTAGCAACGTGTACCAGCGGGTCGTGGTGCGGCTCTGGCGTGGGTCACTAGCCACTATAGGAACCGCCTCAGTGGCCGCCAGTAGCTGACGGATGTCTGTCTCTATCCTTCTAGCACTGGCCAGAGGATTAATGCCCCATAAGGCCACTTCTCGCAAGCCGTCACTGATTCGGCTGTCAGTCTGGTGGCCAGTTGCCTTGCTGATGTCTTCTGCCAACTGAGCCCCGAGATCCTGGGTGATGCCCTGTAGTCGGATAATGACGTCATCGCCATTATTCCTGACGAGGCCGCTAACAGCCGACTCCACTTGTGTGTTGTCGGCCAGATGAGCTCGTAGGCTCTTCACTGTGTCGGCCCAGGTCCGGCTCTCTCCGACCCTGACCCTGAGAGACAATTGTCCCGCCAGGACTGGGGCCGGTGGCGGGGCTTTACTCGCACTCACTGGCGACCGACCTGCTTGCGGCCTGTCTGCCCGGCAAAGCTCTATAAGGCCATCTCGTGATGACTGGGCCACGAGAGCCGCCAGAATCCGCTGCGTCGTCTCTGATCGCCACTGGTGGGCGACGTATAGGAGAGGGGGTTCCGTGCTCGCTGGGGTTGAGAGCTGGGTCATGCGATCAATAACGGAGCGGAACAGAGTGATAACAGCCTCATCGCAGGGCTTGTTGGGATGTAAAATGCCTACTACAAGGTGGCGATCTTCCCCCCGTTGCCTGGAGACCCAGCGAGGGTCTCCCAGGTGTCTGTGGTATGCAACACCGCCGCCGTACCTGTGGGCTGTGTAAGCAGCCGCGGTAGAGAGGGAAACTGACTAGCGAGACCGGCGAGTACCTCAGAGTCAGCCTTTGCCCCCGGGACGACCAGCACGCACCTCACTTCTCTGAGGGAAGTGATCCTCTCGAAAGATGGAGGAACCTGCCGAAGGGAGCTCGGAGGCCAGAATAGGCCCGTTAGGCTAGCAAAGTCTTTAGCCGTCGTCGCCGCCGCGATACGCGATTCCAGATACACTCGGGCAGCCTCAGGATCCGCCGGGGCGCAGCGCAAGCAGATTGCTGAAGGGTCCGAAGATTGAGGAGGCCGCGCCAGCAACTCATCTCGTTCCCTCTGTGTCGCCTCCAATAAGGCCCGGGGGCTCCCGATTTCTTCTCCGCGTCCTCCAGCGAGGTCCGCAGAGAAACCTTAAAGGAATTCACCGCCGTTTCGACCCTGCGGAGATCCAGGTCCAGTTTCTCTGATACCTCTTTTAGCTCCATCCTGGTATTTCTTAACTTGCAGGCCTCCACCACTGTCTTAACATCTCTCTTGTGGACCGCAAAACGTCCGGCCGTATGCCGCCTCTGCGTCGAAGCCCCGTTTAAGATCAGCCTCCGCGCAGTCCGTCGCCTCCGTCGCAGAGGTCTTGAGTGTCACGGTGTGTTGTTCACCGACGTCAGAGATGCGCTTCTTGTCGGAGCGAAGGCCCGTCGGGGATGTATCCGCCGGGCGTTTTCTAATGCCGACAGGCTCGGCGCACGACTGGTCCATCTCCTTTAGAGATTCTACACCATCGACGTCAATGGCAGGACGGCCCGGTTCCTCAATAGGAACGTTAAGGTCGCTCCTTATCTCCTTGCTGGTAGGCAACGGAGGATCTGGCGGCGGCCTCGCATGGCCCGACGACCGGCGTTCGGGCATATCTTGTTTTTTTTCTCGGGCGTGCCAGGCTAAGCAATGCCTAGTTGGTAAATCGCCTCACAGGTCTGCACTGGTTCGTTGGACTGCGCGCGGAGACGAGACGGCTTCGTCTTCGTCTACACTGTCCGTCGGACAGCGCGCGGAGAGGAGATTGCTTCGTCTTCGTCCGCACTGTCCGTCGAACTGCGCGCGGAGACGAGATGGCTTCGTCTTCTCTCGCACACAGCGCTCGGCCAGAGCAATTGTAAGCCAAGCCTACACTGTTCTAAGATGGCGGCGCCCACGCAGTGCTGTGTTACTTCGTGGCGTGCACGAGAATAAGAAACTCACAGAATTTGAGACAACTCACCAGCGACTCCTTTCTTGTGTACAGTGTACTCCTAGTCACTAAGTTTATCTGTTCCACACAATGAAACGAACGAAGGAGTCTCCCGTACTACTATCCGATGATATTTTCCGGGACCGATCTCACATGCGTCCGCATCGTTCGTCTGCAACACGAGACTATCAGCTTAGTGCAACTAAGTCAGTGCAGGCCACGTTCATCCACCGTTCCACCACACGGACATGCCTCTGTCTCAAACATGGCAATGCCAAGTCTGAGGCCACTGGCGGCACGGAAGTGGTCATCACCCAGCTTACTGCCGACTAGCTCGGACGGAAACACGTCGGGCCACGCTCCGGCAGCGTCGGATGAAACCGCTTTCAGTCTAATGCCGTCTATATCTTACTCACAGGCAGACAGAAGAGTTAAGTGGGTAGTCCCACCCCTTCTGCCTAGTGAACTATTCCTCAGAAGGACGACCAGACTGACGCGCGTCCCAGATCCGAATGGCGTCTTGTTGGTGGCTGACGAGTCCGCCGGTAGTAGCGGCCACTGCAGAGGCGCAGCTATGCGACGAAGCAAGAAAAGCGGGCAAGGCAAGGTCCGTGGCCGAGCGAATGTCCATTCCACCCAGCCGGACCGATAGGCTTGCCTGCATCCATGCCTTATCATCGAGCGTCAGGTCAAGGGTGTTTTCCAAGGCTCTCCTCACTTGGTCGTCGAGGTCCAAAGTTTCTGACGGCAAAAGGAAGGTAGGTGAGGTCCGTAGTACATACAGGACCTTTTGTACTTCCATTGCGTGCCGAAGCAGAAAGCAGGCTTGATGTCTACCGAGAAGGCCCAGCCTCTGGTAAAGTCGGGAGAGTTGTCCTCCCTTCTCGGCCAGTACCGGGCCGATCATTTCGGGGAAGACCGCCGTACCCAGCAGGTCCAGTTCACACCGGTCCTTTACAAGGATGTCTGGGAGGTTGCTGTTAAATTCTGCAATCACCTGCTGTCTCTCTTCGTCCTCGAAACCCGGTAGGAATAGCTCGCATTTAGATGGGTTAAGCTGCATCCCGCTCCATTGCTCAAACGCTCTGAGATCCTTGATGTCTTTGAGTAATGCCGAAGGATCGTTGTTAAGAAGGGTCCCATCGTCGAGGTAAAACAGAGGGACCTTGGATGTCACCTGTTTGACGTACTGATGCAACAGCAGGCTAAACGCAAGAGGAGCCGCTACGTCTCCCTGCTGACAACCGGCTGATGACCTGATTTCAACTTCACCGAACATCAGAGGAGTCGGCCTGCTATATGCCTGGTGCATCATTGGATAGAGGGCCGGGGCGTGCTTGGAAACCTCTGCCAAAAGTTGTCCTCGTTTGTTCAAGTTAAACGCATTTTTGTAATCTAATTTTAGGAGGCAGCATTTCTCGTTGTTTTCAAGGAAGGTGCGAGCAGTGTGGGCAATTATTTCTGCACCATTATGAGTGGCGTACCCCATTTGCCGAGGCTGCAGGTAGTTTTTCACATTGATCTGGGGAAGCAAGGTCTTTGTGACCAGTCTACGCAAGGTGCAGCCAACGGCTATGGGTCGGTATCCTCCGGTTTTCTTCTTCAGGGCAACGAGCCACCCTCCATATATGACGTTTCTCACAGCCTTCGGAACTTGCCCGTTACGTATGATGTCGCATACCTTAGCGAGTGTTTCCAGCACATCGTTGTGGCCTCCGTTGGCAGGGAGAAGGCATTTTAGATGGTCAGGCGTGAGGCCGTCGAGGCCTCCCGCCGCACCGGATGGAAAGGTGCGAAGTGCCTTGGCAACATCCTCGCTTGAGCATGACCCAACCGCTGGCAAGCCGATAGGGGATGGTGGCACCACGTCCCCTGCGGGAGCAGGAGGGTGTTTGGCGATCATTTCATCAATCGTCTCCTTTGTTACGGGCGCAATCGTGTCATCGGAAGACAAGATTCTAATGGCGCTCCGCACATTAAAATCCATCGAAAGCAGCGATCTGGGCGCGAGCTTTATCCGTCAATACACGTTTGCCTCGCCCCTTAGCCTCCATGCAAATGAGATTGGCAGCTCCAAAAAAGCCACCTTTTCTTTGACTACGCTGGCCAAGCTATGGCCTCCTTGGGTTTCCTTGTCGACGTGGAGGACTTTTGGGGCGAGGGTGAGCAGCGCGGTCCACCTCGCTTCGTCATTATTTTTCACGACGTCTTTAAGCAGACGGTGGAAGAGTCCGCGCAAGGGAATTCTCGCTCCCTTTGGGATCCTGCGCAGCACCTTGCGTGTCATCTTGGCGTTGGCAAGTAACTTGTGAAGAGAAAGAGGAAAAGAAGGCGGCAGGTGATGATCAGGTGTCGGCCCTCCATTTACTGGCGGCTGGCTGGCGGGTTGAGGAAAGAATTCTGCTTGTGGAGCGTGCGAAGAAGGCAGCGGTTGTGAGATGCTGCTAGTAGTGGCAGCAGCCTGTTGGAGCACTGCTGGTCCACTAGACTCGGCTATCTTCTTCTTATGAGTTCTTCCTGGGTGGATCTGGACACCCCGCTTCGTAGGAAAACACATAGAACACCACTGGCATCGAAACTCATTAGCCATTGCTGCTACCTCTTTGAAGCTACACAATTGCTGGCTTTGCTGTGGCTGTCCACTTCACATGCCTTGCCGTGCCAAGTGAAAATGGCGTTTTAATTGTCGGCGCGGTGAGTTTTTTTTAATAGTAGATCAGACGCTCCAACCTCAAAAAAAAAATAATAATAATAATAATAATAATAATTTACTTAGCCATTTAGAGTTAGAAACCCGTTGTTGAAACAGGTCAATAATTAAATATAACTCTAAAAAACACGGAAATATTTTGAGTAAAGATAGACAATAAACTGCTTCTTTATACAATAACAAAATGGTGCATTAGATTATCAAAAATGCAATTGCCTATTAGACAACAATGCACTAGCTATGCACGAATTTTAAGCGGGATTAAGTAAGGGAAACACATACATTTTCCGTCCAAAAGATAGGAAGGATTATGTTCGGCACCCGCTCGGTTGGCAAAGGTATTAGCTTCATGTTAACTTGAATCCTTATTCGCATGTCAACTGTCAAACCGGTTCTCTGAAATTACAAATGACTAATCATTTAGCCTTTTATTGATACGCATATTGCATCATTCAGTGGTCAGTTATACTGCTGAATAGAACACAACATATAGCAGGCTAGACTTAAACAATCTAGCATTGATTTATCATTTGGTTTTAATTAACATACAAAATGTAATAGTTATTAACGCTCTCGCCTCAAGTGTTATTTGCCACGTGTGCCCCAATTCTAGACTCAATGCACATTTATTTCGGAAAAAGATAATCAGTCAGCCTAATTTAAACATCCAGGACCTGAATCTTAAATTTATTATGGTAGACAATGTTCAGCTGGCAAATTACAACAAATAAAATTTACCTTAAAGGCACTTTAATATTAATGACTATTAAACTGCTTTGGGGCGAATATAATGCAAATACAACATACAGGGTGTATGAAAACTTTTTGAGAATCGATACTAAGAATTGAAGAGCTCGCTAATGCAAATAGTTTTTCCAATGGAACATGCGTTCTAAGAATTCTTGTTTCGGAATGAGAGTTAAATTACTACAATTTGTTGCCCGACATAAGAGCATAAAATGTGCTGTTGCGAGACAGCCAACTTCCTATACAGAAACTAAGCCCACCGTCGTGTTTGTGAGAAAATGCTGCTTCTTTTTGAAGAGCATATAAGAACAGGTCAGAAGATGCGGTCGTTTAGAACAGAATTTGCCAAAAATGAAGTTCTTTTTTAGCCTTCACGCCAAATACCTCAAAACAATTACCCCCTACGACCACTACACGCTCAACACTAGCACATTCGCATTCTGCAAATGCGCATTTCATGACGATCATTTTGGTACCAAACATATGTAAATGCAGAATGTGGTTGCGGAATAATTTAGATTTTTCGGCGGGATGTCAAGATCAAGTGCATGTAAAATGACTGTATGGCGGTGCGCTGCGGCCGTCGCGCGACATTTTTATTGTACTTTACATGCACTTAATATGGACATCCCGTCGAAAAATCTTAATTACTTACTCCGCAACCACACCTCGCATTGCCATAAGTTTAGTGCCAAAATGGTCGTCATAAAATGCACATTTGCTAAATATGTTCGTTTTAAGCGCTGTGAGTGATCGTAAGGTAATGCTTTTTAGGTAATTGGCGTGGAAGCTAATGAAAGACTCTTTTTTGCAAATTCACTTCTAAACGATCGTGTCGCATTCTCGGACCGTCCTTTTAACCTCTTCGAAAGAAGCAGAATTTTCTCACAAACTCGACGTGCTTAGTTTCTGTCTAGGGGGACTGGTTGTCTTGCAACAGCACATTTTACGCTCCTATGTCGGGCAAAACATCAGTGTCACAAATTGTAGTATTTTAACTCTCATTCCAAAACAAGACTTTTAGAGACAATGTTCCACTGAAAATAAAATATTTGCTTTAACGAGCTCTACAACTCTTACTATCGATTCTCAAAATGTTTCCATACACCCTGTATATGCAATGCAAATATATTTGCATTGTCTATATGCAAATACAACATATATACAATATAGATGTTGTATTTGTATCTCCGAAAAATATCGAAAACATATATGGGACTTGGCTCGATGGCTTAAGTAGTTTCATCCATGCATTGTCTATCCTTGCCGGCGTTTTGTAGAACGTTTTTAGCACTTCTCTCATCTTCTGCTCAAAACCCCCACGGAACCTTAGCAGTGAAGCCGTAGGCGAAAGTTAAACGCGAGCTAATAGATCATTGATGAACGCCGTCGTCCTCGATATACTATATATTTGCCTAATGTGTGCAATTCTGGGAAAGTTCTCTTAAGGAACGTTGTCTTCACTTTGTCGGGAGCGCTAAGCTGTTGAGCGGTTATGTGTTCCCAAATGACTGTGATACCATATAATGCCACCAAACCAATCACTTATTTTCACGTCTCAGTCTAATTGATGGTTCTGCAGAGTTCATAAAGCGATTTCCTATAACTTCCCGGAAATGCACAGCTTTATACTGCCTTATAAAACACATTTTTCAATTTTCATTATCGGACGTACCACTCCCTAAAATGACTGATCGAGTACTGTTAAATAGAGTATCAGCCTCCTGACTCAACAGTGTAATTTGTGTTGTGCCTGGTATTTGCGAATTTTCAATTGCGTGACAAATTTCACTTCGCAGTCCACTTTGGCCACCACTTAAAGTGCCTTCTGAAGTTCAGTTAAAACTCAGCTAGTCGCTGAATTGCCTGCTTAAAAGCCGTGGCCACGCAAATCCCAGCAAATTTGTTTAAGCAAAAACGTGGCTCGCACCAAAGCGCACATAACGGATACGTTAAAGCAGCCACTCTAAGAATAACCAGGTGTATTATTTACCCTTAGCCAAGAAACAAAACGAAACACGTTAGTACATAGGTGGGAGTTTTGAGCGACATTTCTTGACATCACTCACAATTGTAGGTTACGTCGCCGGTGAAACATTTGCAATTACGAGATATATAGAAAGCAGGTCGGATTCTGTTCTGGGCTTCTAATACAGAATTACAGTTGTTTAAAAAACACTACTATAGATATCCAGATTGCGTTTGATGACACAAGTTTAAACTAGGTATTTTTAGAATCGGCAGACAGACACAAAATGTTTCATTTGATTGTTAGGTCAGTAAAATTGTCCACGATGGTAGCACCATTGATGAACGAAGGTGGTTTTGCACAGTGAGGACTTCAGCGCAGGAGGCCATATTAAACAAGTCAATACATATCATCTACCGTTAATACATCGTTTATACATTCAAACAATATAGCCTTACAGAAAATGCAGTCTAAGGGCAAAAAAAAGTCTCACGACGCTCCCTTGCAAACTATCGGCTTTGTTTTCATAGTCCACTTTACTCTACTATCGCAAAGGCTTTATAATAGCGTCGACTGCTAATCTTTATTCGTCGTGTGGGACTCCTACTACAAAACCCAGTTTCCGCGCCTCTTCCAGGTTCGGAACTATATCGGCCAATCGTCTCGACGTTCAGTTTAGGCTTTTTGGCTTTGGTCGACCCGTGTATTTTCCTTTTGGAAAAGTGTCTATCATGTAAATTACATTGTCAGCGATGTAGCATTTGAAAAACGTAAACCAAAGTGACCTAGCGCGCGTGCGTCCAGGGCAGTCATAATATTGCATTCGTACAGACAGTCTCATTCACAGCTTCGCGAGTATTGAACTTCCTGCTGTCGTCTTCTTGTCGTCTCGGTTTGAAACCTCAGGGCGTGGTGCTTTGCGCAGAGCCTCCTTATTTTAACAGGTGCTTTAGCATAGACCACATGAGGTCGACGTAAGAACAGCCTCCGATTCTACGGTAAAAATTTACTTAATTCTAAACGACATCTTCCTGTTGACCTCTTTTAAACGGTATTACTCTGCGGTTATCGGAAAAAAGTTAAGGCCGCTTTAAGGTCAGTTGATCAGCCTCCTTTTTGAACGAATTTTTTTGAGCGATGATTATTGAGCATAGATAATAAACTATAATAATGTTTGGAAGGCCCGAGATATCTCTAACGGCCCTCGGTGTATTAATGATATGCCCCATGAATAATCCATGTTCATACGAGTTGGAAAATAATCCCCTCATAAAAAATGTGATTAGCTTCAAAAGGCATCTACGTCCGTTAAAGAGTTCATCCCAAACAGTCTCGTCCCTCGTCAGGATAGCTGTCTTAATAAAATGGTTCTCGCCATTACAGAAAAGGTCATATCGTATTTTATCAGCACCATTGTACTACATATCAGCAGCGCTTTCAAAGGGGCATTCTCGTGCGCTTTCCTTATTGTGCTCTGCGTGTTGCCTTTCTTTTACGGCGCCTCGCTAATTGCCTTCCACAAGAAAGAATAGTGGCATTAGACCCATTCCAACTGGCCTTATTTACACTTGGCCCTTTAATCCAAAAGTCACCATCGGAAAGAGCAAACCGGACATCGTCGGAATGGTCTCATCGCATTAACATGGCGGCGAAATTAGGGGAAGTGCGGAAACGGCCATTTGCTGGCCATAACGGGAGTGTCCCAAGCAAAAAAGTCGTTACTCTAACCTTTGAAAATGCTTTCACGCTTAGACAAGACTACCTTCTGTGGTTCTCAGCCCTCGCACCCAGGAAATACCCTAGTGGTTCAAAGAAATATTGCTTTTGTAAAAGAACTCGAGGCTGTCTCTGGACTTAAGCTAACTGAAGCCAAGTGACTGTCAACACTTTGATTGATGGTCCTTTTTCGGTGTTCACAAACACCGATACCATGATTTCAAAAATCGCTTTACCATTACGGTGTAATTAACATTTATGGAGACTCAACAAAACGACCAAACATTGGGCCATTCCCTTGCCACAGCTTAGGACAATGCTGGACAATGCGCTAACTATGATGCGTGTTTTCAACGAGCAAGCATGCTCTTACTTGCAAGACAAGCGCCAATAGGTTCTCAAGACACTCAGCCCTGGGGACGTAATACAACAGGCCATTCCTACAGTTAATGGACTGTCAGAAAACAGCCAATTGTGACCGGATGCCCTGACTTTTTTTTAAGTGCGTTTTATTTACAGTATCTTATGTGTATTACAACATTATAGTCGTGTAGTTCGTAAGGCTGAAAGCCCGTGTACGCAGCACTGGAAGTTCCATGGAGTAAATGCTGCTGCCTTGCGTACGACGTCGCCGTGTCTTGTATGCCTTATGCTTAGCCACTTCTTTTGGACAAAACCGCAGGCTGGCAACATTTTAGGTAGAACAAACTTTTTTGTTTAACCAGTCTTAAGAGATTGGACTAATAGGTAAAATTACAAGGGGTTCTCTGGCTGGGAAAAAACAAAATTGAAATGGCAACGGGTGAGGGGACGTTACGGCAGCTTCTACTATAGAAGATACCGCTAGAAAGTTAACGCGAAAAGGCTGCGTCGATTATCGATTGATTTATTGTCCACGGGCCAGGGGCATGACTTTCTGCCAAAGCCAAGTAGATTCCACGTTGAAAACTCACCTGTACCCTAATGACAACTATGAATATAGGTATATAGTTTGATAAAATAATATGGCGTTGCTTACAGCATGGACGTCAAGGTAGAAGCGGTGTTTTTTTTCGTTGGGATGTAGGCCGTTAACGTTGATTAACAATGAAGGGTCCGCGTAAAGGAAATGAGGCCGGCTAAGCACAACTGGAATAAAATATTTCCTCGAAGTCTCCGTAGCACTGGTGTACCTGTTCCACATGCTTGCGTCGAACGTTCCCTTAATGTGCGTCGGTGTTGGACAAAAACAACTGTATAAAAACAAAGCGTAAAACATTCTGCAGCAATTAACAATGTTTACATTCCAGAAGAGTATATTCACAAATATTCCATAAGACAAAATACAAGGGAGACTATTAGAACTAACCCATAAGCTACAATACATGCTTTATATTTGACCTGAATGATGTTATCCTGTGTTGGCCTCGTTTTTCTCCCTAAGCAAAAGGTTTCGTCTACGACTATGTTTACAATAAAACTGCATTTGCGCGAGTTATATGGTGTGTATTTCGATTTGGCAGGACAAAATTCTCTTAGGCGCCCGTAAAGTGCGAATAGATACATGTCATTGGCACAATTTGGTTGAGGTAAACATATTCAGTCCTAACGGCAATACACGAGGTCCTAAGTAGAGCTGAACAGATGCGTCGATCTACCATCTGTACAAGACAGCTAGCCATGGTCACTCTCTTCAATGAAAGGAACGCTTTTAACAGTCTACTGTGGAAAACCGAGTTAATGGCTTAGTAACTAAGCCTTTGCCTTGCATTTGGAAGGCCTGGGTGCGAGACCTTCAAGGAAAGGTCCGTTTCAAACGGCAAGGTGGGCTTTCCAATAGCAGTCAGAAATGGATATAAGCTGCAAAACTGGCACTCCTCGCAGAAAAAATTAGATCATTTTCCTACCTGGTAAAAAGAAAGTTTGACCGCTGCACATACGGGTTGCAGGACAAACAATCAAGTTTGTGAATAAAGCCCTGGGATCACGCTAGGCATATCCGTGGCGGGCTTATATCGCATAAAGGTGGCTGCGCATCTAAGGTGACAAAGGATATTGCCAGGATATTTCCGACTAGTAGTGGTTTCGGTTTCGAACGAACCGGACATGTTTGGTATAGCGGCTGTTTAAATTATAAAATTTAAGTGCAGTACTGGTGCCAACTCGACATTTCGACCCTGCGACAGCAACGGGCGGTGTGGTGCATACCTGAGCGTGCTCCGATCAAGGATTGAACGAAACAACAGTTGTTGCTGGCCTCGTTGGGTTCTCTTGCTCCTACGTGGTCTGCCGAGAAAGTGTAACAGCTGATTCGGCATATGTGGCGGCAAACACTGACCCGTGTGTGAGTTGGTGTTGTTGTTGGTGTTGTTGGTGTTGTTGTTGCTGGTGTGGTTGTTGTTGCCGTCGTTGAGCAGCCAGTTAACACAAACGCCGTCTTTTATTCTAGCGACCCTATCGACTGTGTTGCCAGTGCTGAAGCAGTGGTCATCTTTAATATTGCCACAAGCCAGCTAGTGACTGACATTCGAGCGCGACTGCCAGGCAGCGGACGTAGCCGAGTGGCATAGTCCCTGCCTTGAAAAGGCAGGCCCGTAGCGGAACCGGGTTCAAATCCCGTAGGCAACTTTTTTTTTTTTTTTTTTTTTTTTTTTTTTTCAACGTCTCCAAGTAGAGAGATTTAGGACAATATGGCCTCCCGGAAAGAACCGGACAAGGCCTGCACGCAGGACGCTGCAGCTGACCTACAGCATGAAGTTGCCTGCCAACCGCAAGCTGCCGAAACCGACGCGGTGAACAAAAATGACTGCCATCTTGACGAAATAAGTCAGATTTCCGAGGACCTGTACGCGTTCATTCAAACTGCGAGGTGCGTGCATCTACCTATCCAGAAGATGGCGGACAAACTTCGAGCCGCGGTGAAGGAGGCCCGTAGAAGATGGCGGACAGCTCGACAAACGCCTAATCAGACCGCGCAATTGAAGGCACAAAAAGACATAGACCGTATTAACGGCCTCATAGACGGGCACCAAGATGAGGCGAACATTTCGTGTCTTATCAACCAGGACTGGCCGGATCCGGTGTACGAGAGGGTATCTGTCCTTAAAGCAAGCATTTTGAAGGACCACCCACTAAGAATCCTAATAGCCGACGAAGACGACTCTTCGGACAGCGTTACCTGGAGGAATATGGCTACACAATTCCGAGGCATCTCCGAGGATGCCGCCCCTCCAGTGGGCAAAGTATTTACTCGCCAGATACAGGAATCCGGTGATGACGGTCAGCTGGAAACGCGTGCGTTGATTGCGCTGCGGTACCCCAAGAAGTCAGACATGGAGCGTTCTTATGACTTCCTTGACCAAGTCGCGTCCAAGGCCTCTCTACTACGCAATCAGCTAAAACTTGCCAAGTCCACCCCTATACCCTGCTACATATCTAAACAGGGTGAAAGCCGGGGACATCGTAAGCTTCTTGAGTGTCTCGCGCGGAAGTATGATATTTACATTGCAGCAGGCCCGATCAAGCCCGCTCGAAGCGAGCATCTAGACAGTGCACCAAAGCGTGCTGGCAGTTCTACAACTTCTATCGTAATCAAGAAGACTGGGTCAGGGTCTTATGCAGACACGCTGAAAGACCTCGGCTCTAAAGTAAACCCAGAGCAATTTAAGGTTAAAATTGCACGGGTTCAGCAACTGCCTAGTGGGGATGTGCGGCTTTTAGTTGCAGAAGGACCGGAAGGGGGGACTACCTCTTTTCTTGAAGCTCTTAAGAACACCGGAGGAGCAGACTTCTCGCTAGACCTTTCTTCCCTAAAACGAGTAATTGTTCGTGACCTCGTCGAAGGCACCACAAGCGCCGATCTGGAAGCGGCCTTTCGACAGTCAGTCCCGCTCACAGGTCCTATCCACGTCAGCTCGCCCCAAATGGGTGCGACTGGACGATGGACCGCAATAGTGCGGCTTACTGCAGCAGACCACACCAGGGCCCTGCAAGCCAAGCGAATCCAGATCGGATGGTCAGCCTGCGTTATTTCAGACTGGATAACAGTCCCCACATGTCAACGTTGCCAAAGAGTGGGCCACACGGCACAACATTGCAACTTTGATCCTGTCACTGGGAAGCGCTGCCATAAGTGTGGCGGTCTTGGTCATACAGCGCAGGGCTGTAGCGCTGCGCTCTCCTGCTACAACTGCGGAACTCCAGGCCATGCAGCAAACTCAGCCGCCTGCCCTGCTTTCCGTCAGAAGATCGAGGAAGTCCGACGACAACGGTCGAGCAAAGCATCACCACAGAACACGGCGAGTTCTGTTGCAGATGGGAGCACACAGCCAATAACACATTCATCTTGTGATGCTAACACCGACGAAGACGGTTTTAGACCTTTGACCGGGAATGCGCGGAAAAGAGCCATCCGGTCCCCCGCAACTAACGAGAGAGCAGCCAAATCTTTTAACTCAAATGACCAGACATCTTAGAGTGGCCCAGCTAAATTGCAACAGAAGCAAACACGTCCATGACATGCTAGACATTTTATCATCCAGGAGACAAACGGATCTCTGCCTTCTTAGTGAACCGAACGTACAGCTTGTAGAACGTCGGGCCCCAGCGTGGGTTTCAGATTCAGACCACTCGACCTGCATAGTTCTTAACGACCATAGCCCTTTCCATGCTCGAGCGTCAGGCTCAGGAGATGGGTTTTCATGGATCGAAATTGAGGAGGTAGGCCGCTTTTATTCCTGTTATTCTAGCCCCAACAGATCCATAGATGATCTTTTTAACCTACTTGACAATCTCTCTGCATCCCTCAGACAATGTGACGCCTCTTTTATAGTAATCACAGGCGATTTTAACGCAGCCTCAACAACTTGGGGATCCCCGGCAACCACAGCTCGTGGGACTGCCCTTTTAGAATGGCTCGCTACTGAGGACCTCGTCGTATGTAACACAGGAGACACGCCGACATTTCACGGAATCGGTAGGGGGTCCGTGATTGACATGACAATTTGCCGCAGTGGTCAAGCAGGCCGGCTAACAAGATGGACAGTTTTAGATGATGAGGTAACCCTCAGTGACCACCACTGTCTGGAGTTTGACATCCTTCTTAATCCTGGCTTTTATTCAACGAATACGGCTCCATCTATACGGCCCGTGCCGAGACGACAAAGCCCAGATGAACTTGACCAAAGAATAAATGAGTTTATCTCTCAAAATGGGCCGCCAACTACAGCAGAGGGACTGCAGCGATTACTAGAGGCTGCGAGCGTATTGCAAAGGCCTCAGTTCCTGCACCCACGCCGCAGACGCCCTGTTCAACCCAAGTACTGGTGGAACGAGACTGTTGCCGGCTGTAGTCGTGCATGCAACGGCGCTTGGCGCCAACTAACCCGGGCCAAACGTAGTCATGCACCGGAAGACAGAACAACCGAGCTCATAAAGAGATACAAGGAGACACGCGCGCTTCTGAAGAAAGAAATTGCTAGAAGCAAGGCCTTGGCTAGGAAGGCCTTGCTAGAAGAGATTGAAGACGACCCGTGGGGGCGCCCCTATCAGCTTATTAAAGGAATTCCAGGCCTTCGCAGAAAAGACACGCTTTCGGACGAGGAACGTGCAAGAACTATTTCAGCGTTATTTCCCAGCCACCCCACTTTCGATCGTTCTCGCTATCTGGGAGACGCCACAGGCCATGTTCCGCCTGTCACCAAGCTGGAAATAATCAATGCTGCAGCACGGATCAAGGTGGGGAAAGCCCCCGGACCCGATGGCGTCCCGGCCGCGGCCACAAAGGCCCTCTTACTGAAGCTCCCAGAGAAGATTGCTGCTATTTTCACACAAATTATGCAGGAGGGGACCATTCCCGCCATGTGGAAGTCGGCCCGTGTCATACTTATTCCGAAAGGGAACGGTTCATATAGACCGATATGCCTACTTGGCACGTTGGCAAAGGCGTTTGAAGCGATCCTAGAACAGCGCCTTCGTGATTTTGCAGAGAAGCACGGGCTTCTCTCGGACTCGCAATACGGATTCCGACGGGGCCGTACAACTCTCGGAGCAATTAACAAGGTGCAATCTAAGGCCGAGATGCTGCAAAAGGTGGCGCCCAGGGCCCGCGGGCTTCTGCTCGCAGTTCTCTTAGACGTAAAAAACGCGTTTAATAGTCTGCCTTGGAGTACCATTCTTGAGGTACTCTACAAGCGCAAGGTACCAGCATATCTCTGTCGCCTTATATCTAATTACCTCGACGAGAGGACTATTACGTGTCAAGGCGTTGAATCCAGCATGACGGCTGGAGTTCCGCAAGGCTCTATCCTTGGGCCGTTACTCTGGAACGTAACATACGATGAAGTGCTCCGTCTGCAAGGCCTCCCACCTGGAGTTGAGCTTCTTGCTTTTGCAGACGATCTTCTCGTTCTCATCCATGCAAGATCAGCTGACGAGCTGGAGCGGCATACAAACGAGGTCCTTGCGGACGTTGCAGACTGGATGAAATCAGCAGGACTGACCCTCGCGCCAGCGAAGAGTGAAGCAATACTTCTAGGACTTAAGCGCTGTAGACCCCTAAAAATCGCGCTAGAGGGGCATGCCATCAATGTTTCCAACTCCGTTCGTTACCTCGGGGTCGTCTTGGAGAAAAGCCTCAAGGGGCATGCTCTCCTACAGCATGCATGCGGGAAGGCCCTTAAGGCGGCCAACAACATCGGTCGCCTAATGCCCAATACATACGGCCCGCGCCAGTCAAGGCGCCGTCTCCTAATGTCGGTAGCCGAGTCCATCGTTTTGTACGGCGCTCCAGTCTGGCCAGAAGCCACGCTGGCAACGGCCTCGCGAAGACGCATGCTTAGAAGAGCGCAGCGGGTCCCGGCCCTGCGTATTATCAGCGCGTATCGAACTGTGAGCACGGAGGCGGCCCTGCTGCTAGCTGGCACCGTGCCATGGGATCTTAAAGCTGAGGAACGTCGCCGACTCTGGGAAGACCCGACGCGAAGCAAGGACGCCGAGCGTCAGAATACATTGGACCGCTGGCAGAACGAATGGAACAATATCCAGAGCGGATGCCCAGGCGCGCAAACAAAGGCCCTTCTCCCAGACATAAAGGCATGGCTTGGTCGCCCTGGAGGGGAAGTGGACTATCACATAACGCAAGTGCTCACGGGACACGGGGAGTTTCGGTCCTATCTCTACCGAATAGGCAAGGCAGGGAGTCCAACATGCCTCCACTGCAGCCAACTGGTGGACGACACGGCAGAACACACTGTTCTATTCTGCCCCGCCTGGGAAGCCCAGCGCGGACTCTTGCTGAACGTACCCGGCTGCACCTCGCCGAACTCACTCAGTCTTCCTGTCCTAGTCAAACGGATGACGACCTCACTCGGTGACTGGCGCACAGTCGCAACCGTCATCAAAAGTGTTTTAGCTGAGAAGGAGCGAACTGTTCGCATGTCGACGCCCTCTCCGGAGAGCCTGCGCCACCAGTAAACCGAGACATCATACCCCCCCCTCAGTAGTTTGTAGTAATGCTAACAGCACTTCCCTGCTGGGGGGGGAAGGAGGACATGACTGGTTTTTAGTGGGTTGGAGCCCCACACTACCGGCCCACACTTGCAGGACAATCCTGCCGTGGTGCCCGCGTGTGCAATCCGCATTTCCCAGTTAGTCCTCTAAAAAAAAAAAAAAATAAAAAAAAAAAAATAAAATAAAAAAAAAAAGGATATTTCCGACTATACATGGACCGCGGGCTAGTAAATGAAAACTATTGATGGCGGTAGCAGAGTCAATCGCGCTCTTTGGGGCTGTCATCTGGGCCAGAGCGACCCTCAAGTCAATAAGAGCAAAGCTGATCCTGCGCAGCGGATCGCAGTCCTTAGGATAATTCAAGGGAACAGAACGATCATCACACATGAAGCTCTACTGTTTACCGGGAACATTCCCTGGGACCTCTAAGCATCTAGAAACAGCGTATGTGGGACACCCAGATAGCGACAAAGAGAGAAAAACGCCACTATAGAAGACTGGCAAGCCGAGCAGGATACCAGTCTTTCTGGTGCCTCCGAAAAAAACCTAAGAGAACTGCTTCAAGGCCAGGAGGAGACCTGAACTTCTACCTAACGCAGGTTCTTACGGGACATAGAAATTTTTGGTCATACATTTATCAACTAGGAAAGGCTCTACAAAGAGACAGCAAAAGACACTTTATCACACACACTTTTCAAATGCCAGGCATGAGAGGATGCCACAACCATGACGATTAGACAGATTCGCAATAGAGGGTCCGGAGCGGATATCACTTATCCCACTGTAAAGGACCCTCCCGCAAAATGGCATAAAATGAATTGTGGAGTACGAGTTCCTTGGTGACTCATAGCACTGCTTTGTGAAGATCTCGGGCCATTAGTGAGTAAATTTTTAGGAAGGAGGTGCGTTTAGTGGCTATGGGTTTCAGCGGAGTAACATCTATCCGCTCGGGTCGAGTCCTACCCAGCCCTAGATGGAAAGTGATTTTCCTTACTCGCGGCGGTAGTGCGTAACTGCATTTAACCCTCCTCCGCAAAAAAGATGCTTAAAGACCATACTCATCGATTTCGCGGTTTCCCGTTTCATTGAAAAGGTCACTGCCTCCGCCAAACCGAGCGATTAATTCTCCGTCAATAGCGTATTGTTTCTGTAGGTAGAGAGGCCACGGTTTAGCAATTTCCGGAAAGAAAATCTTTACGGTCCTCGGCGGTTCTTGGAACGCTGGAAAAAGGTCGCCATCTGCAAAAAAATGTGGGACCGATCAGACAGCGTCAATATAAGCCTGAAATTCATCTTGTCAAGAACTCGGCCACTATAGAGAAGGTCCGCACGTTAGCGGATTTCTGGATATATGCCATATCTCTCTCTCTCTCTCTCTCTATATATATATATATATATATATATTTACTAAGCTCATTGGGTCGATTCTACAGTAATGTATACAAAACTGTAGAATCGACAAGTGTTGCTATTCGAATTCTGTCGCTACTGACTACACGTGAACAAGCCACAAACTTCGGGGCGTATCATACAACCATCGTCACGTGAATAAGCCCAGGGTTTTGTATCAAAGTTAACCAATGAATACCACATGGTTTAAGATAGCGCAGCATAATGGAGCTAGCAAAAAGGTCTTCTAAGCTTGTCGGACACAACGAGTGTCGGTTCTTTGTAACCTGCGACGGAAAGTTGATTTTCTATGGCATAATCCTGCTGCGCCCCAGATAAATATCTTAAAAAACGTTAAGGAAAATAGCACATTAGCACAAGATTCTGCGCAAGATTACACCGTTCACCTCGAGTTTCCTAATAATGGCTAAAATATAGACACGGGTGTCTACTATGATCTACTCGACCAAGTTTTTCCGCCCCTTAAAGGAAGAAACATTTTCTGGATTTATAGACTACACACATGCTTAGGAACTGGTGATTAGATGAGGAGTATGGTGGCCACACACACATCCCAAAGTAGAATGCCGCTTATAAAAAAAACTTACATTACTAGGAGATACATGGATGCACGGGTTCGATCTCCACTGTCTCCAGCGAACGATGGAGATATCTGGGAGTCGACTTTGACAGCAATGGCAGAGTTGACTCCACCAAGGATATACTCCTTAACTTGCTCAACAGACTCACGATAGCTCCCCTTAAACCCTACCAAAGACTCATATTTTTGAAAGTCTTTCTCATTTCCCGCCTTCTATATAAACTGGTATCCGGTCCCAGACCATTTTATGCACTCCTTAGCGACCTAGATAAAGAGATTAGAAAGGTTGTTAAGTCGAAATGGCTTAAGCTCGAAAACTCTGTACAGAACGCCTACCGCTACACGCACACAGCACACGGCGGTGTGGATATCCCCTGCCTCCAAACATTTATCCCCAGGCTCCGCCTCTTTCGCCTGGCAGCACTACAACACTCCATGCACCTTGGGTGGGGTCCAATGGATGCTAACTACCGAGCGCTTCAAAAAAGACCTTGCGAAAACAAGACTTCTTTGCAAACGCTTGGGAGCCTCCATTGAGACCGCTACACAAAAGACCGATTACTGGTCTCAACAACTACACAACACGTTTAATGGGGTACATTTTAAAAAAGCACACGAAACGCCCTTTGTACATTACTGGATTAAGGGTATGCCTTACCTATCTGGTAAGAAGTATTTAAGCCTACTTAAGCTCAGAGTCAACGCACTACCAACACGTGCCAGATTGGCCAGGGGACGCCCGAGCTACAACAAACGTTGTAGGCACGGGTGTCATGCGCCTGGGACTTTGGCTCATGTCGCTCAGATGTGCCATACAACACACAAACAAACTATAAGGAGACATGACGATCTGTGATCGCGTAGCGTCTTCTCCGCGAAAGGGGTCATGAGGTGGTCCGTGAGTGAGTATTCCGTCGACCGGGCGCACCGGGTCTAAAGCCCGACCTCGTAATAACAACACCTACCGAGGTCTGGGTTTTAGATGCCGAGGTTTGCGGCCCGAACCGAGAGCTGGCAAAAGCGCGGCAAGACAAGATCACTAAATATGACGTCAAGTTCCTAAGAGCGGTGCTCCCCGACCCGCAAAAACCTCGCAGATTTGGATCCATCACGATCTCTATGAGTGGTGTATGGGACTCCGAATCTGCGAGGACGCTCTTGAGGTTCGGCGTCACAAGGAGGAATCTTATGGATCTTACCGTCTTAACGTTGCAAGGAACCTTGAGGATATATCGCTCGCACCGGGTCCGTGAGAGCGGGGGCTACCATCAAGCAAGGACACGGAGAGCTGATTCTTAACCTCACGTGACAGCTTTTTACCACAATTTTTATTAAGGCGAGCACTGCTGAGTGTGCAAACGTATTGTGAATGATTAATAAATCATCACAATATTTTCTATATATATATATATATATATATATACTAAGCTTATTTGTCGATGCTACAGTTATGTATACAAAACTGTAGAATCGACAAATGAGCTTAGCTTCTGTTGCTATTCGAATTTCGTCGCTACTGACTACGCATGAACAAGCCATGCTCCGGAGCGTATCATACAACTATTGTCACTTGAATAAGTCCAGGGTTTTGTATCAAAGTTAACCAATCATGGTAACTTCATGGTTTAAGTTAGCGCAACATAATGGAGCATCTAGCAAAATGGCCCTCTAGGCTTTTCAGGCACAACGAGTGCCGGTTCTTGCTCTGCATTTGATAGGATATACATCGTTCACCTCGAGTTTCTTAATAGTGGTCAAAAGATAAACACGGGTGTCTACTATGATCCACTCGGCCACGTTTTTGTCGCCCTTTAAAGAAAGATGATTTATAGACTACACAGATGCCGTGGAGCTGGTGATACTCTATAGATGTATATTTTCGCTTATACACGTGGCTTTGTCAGTCCACCGACACTACGTCTGCAACCCTCCCAGTCATAGTGACGCTCACACAAATATTCTAAGTAATGATTTCTGTTTTTTTTCTGTAGCGCAGCAACACTATATTGGCGTCTACGTCCTTCGTGAAGCCATATTTGATTGACAATACTCCTGTTCAAGCCAATGTCAGATGCGGAGTATGGTGGCCAAGCATATATCCCAGAGTAGAATGCCGCTCATGGAAAACTTACATTACTAGGAGATACATGTGTAAGGGTCTGACTGGGTTACTAGGAGAAAAACAAAAATATTGACTATCATCACGACTGTAGGCTTTATTTCTGTCCGACACCTCTACTGCGCCGGTACAGCACCGCCTCTCCGGCCTGTCTCACACACAGCGATCCTTCTCCGATCGCGTCTTAACACCGTCTCTCTTACAAAACTTTAGTGTCGTTAGTTCACAACAACGGCACGTCGGTGCCGCTGGTGCTGCTTCTTCCCCTTATTGAACGCTTATTGAATCTTCGTGCGCCGGTACTAGCAGACGTCGCCAAGCAATATCTCTCTATACCTACTTCTCCGCTTACAATAACAATCTACAGCCTCATACATGGATGCACGGGTTTGATCTCCACCGTTTTACATTTGTAGTTGTTGGGGTCCGTCTCATGAAACAATGCGAGAGCGGTCAGTGGTGGCTAAGAGTCACCAAACTACTAAAAAATATTTTTCATCAATTCATATTAAAATTGTGTAAGTTAAAGTGCTTATTCTAGAAAAAAAAACCTGATCGATACCATTTAGTAAGCAATTCAAGAACTGAGACCGCCTTGTCTTGGAGATTTGTGCGACTCTCTTGTACTTCGTAGTTATAATATTAAACGTTCGCCCAGCTTGGTGTGTAGTCTCTCACTCAGAAGGCCAAGATGTCCTAAGGCCTCGAAGGCCACTGGGCTGAAGTTATAGGCTCTTGTCAGTTCGGCGTACTGCTTCATCTTGTTTTTTTTTTGCTAGGGGTAATCAGTTTAAAGTTTTCCGAAACTGACCATTGAGGAAGAAAGCAAGTCAGTTAGGGTGGCGCTCACTGTCGTTCAAACGAAATTGTGGCCAAAATCGCCGGCTTTGTTCTCATGTATCGCTAATAACAAAATGCCCTCTCCTGTTCAGGGGCATATAGTATGCATCCATAGAGCCATTAGACCAGTAAGATGCTTTGCTTTTTCGATTGCAATCCTCCCAATCGGTCAATGACATTGTGACCAGAGTCGCTGTAGCCTCTGTCGTCTAGACGTGAGTTACGGTTATCTAGGGACGTTTCCTACAGTGCTGTGGGGCTGAAAGTCTTTCCCTATTCAGTCGCATAATTACAAATTATAGTTCTGTAGTGGAGATGCTCTACTTCTTCCATTATTTTTTGTTTTTAAAAAAGTTTTGAAATATCACTACAAGTCTTCTTTGAAGTAAACCGTTACCACACCCTTATTTTTGTGTCGCCTTATCTAATGTATTATGTCACGCTATTCACGTCTCACTTACTTCATAACAGATTGCCATGTCGCTTTAACACTTAAACAGGACAAGACCCTACGCTTGTGTATGTTATGGGCTAATTAATGCTGCTCTCTGCAAATGTAGCAAATGTGAAATTGACCAATACCTGTTTAAGTGTATTCATCTATAGATAATTTACCTGTACCCTCGAGAGTGTTACAGTGATTATTATATGGCCAAAGGAAACTGCAAAAAAATAAAACAACATAAGCATATATTATTAAGGGCGGCTTTATTATCACATGAAAACATGAATTGTACATTTTAGTATTCAAAAAGTAGTAACAACAACAAGTAGCAACTGATGTTTCATCCAACTCAAGGTTTAACAATAAATTTATAACAGTAGATGTGGTGGCATGTTTTCTTACAATAAAACGACGGACGGAGCTCTGGCTAGTTTGTTGATATCGATACGAAAATCTAATTTCACAATTAAGTAAGTTCCTAAGTCATTCTTTTTTTTCGCAAAGGCCGTTGTTAAGTGGCGATCTTTCACTCCGCCAGCCCTCCACCCAGTGCTTCTCATTGCTGCTGTCCCATAAATTGCTATGTCTACCTCGCTAATTTTGGTTTGCCAGTTTCGTATATAGACGTCAAGGGCGCACGTTTTCTTTAGATTCCATCGTTTTTGTAGTTCCTCTGTCAGCAGTGGGCAACCTTCCAACACGTGAACTACCCTATTTCTGCATGTATTTGAAAGCGCAAAAACCCTCTTTTGAAAGAAAAACCTCACCCCATCAATTAAACGCAATTCGTCTTCTCCTACCTTATCCCATATTAGTAAAATGCCATATGTGGCGATGGGTGCTATCTGTATCCCAAAGGAGCTACTGCTGCATCGACCGAAAGCATATGTGGGCATTTAATTGCCGCGGCTGCGATAGTGGCCTTCCTAATTCCTTCCTAAATGAAATTCCCTTCGGAATTTCTTGGCTACTGTCTAGCAGCCTGCGTGACTAGTGTGAGACTCGCAAACCCACTAAATCCAGATTCCTTCCCACCCACCCAGGCTCGGTATTACTTTGGCATTTTATCGAAGCCGTGGGTCCATCGCCCTGCGCGAACCCTGTGGTTTGAATTACCTCCCCCGCAATGCTAACCCCGTTGTCAATCAGCACCGTCTTTTGCTTTAAGATGCTGATGAGCAACCTCAACATTGCTGCCGGCACTCCCATTTTAGCTAGCTCTTCAACAATCTTATACTATGCGCTGCTCACATCGCATCAAGGGGCCACGCTTTTACGGTCTACACTTGTATTGAAAGCTAAGATCAAGCCAGCATTTACCCTTTTGCTCTATGCGAGATTTCTGTTCTCGTTGAGCTGGCCTTAGGACACCTGCGTTATTTTTTGACAGATGTACCGCCCCAGCCAAACTCCCCACCTGACTATGTCCTTAATATAAATCACCTAAATAACTATGCTTTTGTCTAAAACATAGAAATACCACATTTACTTCATTGAGTAAGTAAAGAAACAATAGGAGTAGTGGTATTTCATTAATGACAAGTCTCCCACCTATAATACACCTCCTATGTCTCTTCACAAAGTCAGACTAGAGTCAAGCTCAACAGGGACTTTTTTCCTCGCCGTTCAATCCAAGCCCGTTCCCTTGGCTGTAGTTTCGCTAGACAGTAGATAGGGGCAGTGGGAATCTCGTTAATCTATTCATGCGCGTCACTAATTAGATGACGAGGCATTTGGCTAGCAAAAGAGAGAGAATGGAGGCTCCACACTACTCCGCCCTACCGATTAGACGCGATCACCTCGCGATTTCGCGTTACACCCCAGAATATACACCACCCCCCGAAGGGAGGCTCGACCACTCCAGAGCAGGGGTTCCCCGCCGCTGCGAAGGGCAGCAGCGGAGCCAGATGGTCTAACTCGCACTCATTGTGACTATTAAGCCAAGGCAGCAGGCGTCCCAGACGGTACCCTCGGGTTATTAGCCAGGCCGTTAACCGTCCGGTCCGGGTTTCATGTGCAGCACATTTCCCCCGTTTTAGGCAGTAGCCTTAAAAGCCCTTGAATGGGCCACGACAGAATGACAATATGAATTTGTTGTCATCCAACCGATATCGTATGCCTTGCCCCCCTTACCACTATTAAGTGGTCCCGGGAGAGTTACTATTGGGTCCCCGCAGCGTGCGGAAGTCTCGCACCAACGGACCGACGTCGGAATTAGAGTCATAGGTACTCCCGTAAGAGAGTCATAGTTACTCCCGCCGTTTACCCGCGCTTCAAGAATCTCTTCACTTTGACATTCAGAGAGCTGGGCAGAAATCACATTGTGTCATAACCAATTACTGGACTTCACAATGCTTTGTTTTAATTAGACAGTCGGATTCCCTCAGTTCGTACCAGTTCTAAAGTAGTTGATAATTTCCAGTCATATCAAAATAAACCGAATCGGTTAGCAATGTCCATAAGCACAATTTCGGTCATCATCCAGACGGGTACGAAGCCCATCCGGCGACAACGGATGTCAACGGCAATGTCATAAATACTTCTACTGTCAACCTGACTGGATCAACTTTCAGAGCCATCCCTTCTCCCAAAATTACAGAACTATTTTGCCGACTTCCATTACCTACATTAATCTAGACACTAAAGGCTACGCACCTTAGAGACCCGCTGCGGATACTAGTACGGACTGCCACCAAGGTTAACACCACGCTCAAATATTCAAGGACCAAGCGAGTCAACGAAACTACTCTAAAATGAGCAGTTTTATGTCAAACGCCGCTTTCAAATCTACAAACACAGCATATAAGCTATTCTTTGGCCTGGACAGAGTATCCTAGATTGCTCCGAGCAGCCCTTCAATTGCTGAGTGGGTTGACCTACCTTTCCTAAATCCATGCTGTTCCTCTGGTATTACCCCCTTTCCTCTGAGAAAAACTCCAATCTCCTAGCTATTATTCCTCAAAATATGTTGTATGGGCAGCTCTTTATTGCGATTCCCCTCCAAGCCTCTGGTTTCGTTTCTATACCATTTCCTTTAGGAATGGCAATAAGGTCGCTTCCCTCCAGGCCTGTGGAATTTCCCCAGTGTTTAAGCATTCACTAAACAGAGCTTGCCAGCATGGCGCGAGAACTAAGGTATCTTTCATGTGTTTGTTTCTTATCAAATCATTTCCGTGCGTTTTCACCCGTGGTGCTCTGTCCTGATGTTTCCATTACTTCCCTGAGACTGATTGCACTCATTTTTCAAACCCTAGCTTCCTCTGTCTTTTGATCCCAGGGGCCTTCATATTATAGCAGCGTTTTCGGGGTTGTATCCGACCCGGCCAAGATCCTTCCAAAATGTTCGACTAGCCTGTCCGTCTGTACTGAACATTGCCTCCTCCCCTTTTGGACTTAGCCATGTATATGGTCGTTTTTTAGCCTCCCTTATTGCTGCTCACTCTCTCTTTTCCCAGTACCTTTGCTTTTCTTCTTTATACGATGTTTTAACCAACCGTTTAACTAACAAAGCCAACGGCCGCATAACCGGAACGATTTTTACGTATTTCCGCGTCAACCTATTGGCCTGCTTGGCCATCCTACATTGATCACTAAACCAAGGTCTTTCGCTTCTCTTCTGCACCGGTAGTATCGCGCAAATATCGTAAATCATTCTTTTTTAGCTGTTATTGTGACTTGAGTCCGTGATTTAGTGTTAAAAAAGCTGTTAAATATTTTGTCGATGCCAAAGAATAAGGGTTTTTTAATAGCAGTCATGAAACCATATAGCGTAAATCGACCCGGTGTACTATACGGCAGATCCAATTGCCTCAGGCTTTAAAAAAAAAGAGTTTCAATCGCCATACAGTAAAGTATCTAGCAAAGTTGTGACACTTCATGCTCATTGTAGCCATGCTGGCTACCGCGCAATGGGGGGACCTATTCGCAACAGGTCACTGCGTCTTTCTGTAGATGTGCTATATGTATTGCAGGTGAGCTTTGTATGTGTCCATATTTGTACATATAGTTTAGGTTTAAAAATAAACGAAATTATTACTAAATTTTGTTTTTTTTTGCCGGAACTAGGCACACGTATTATTTAGTAATCCACAGCATTCTCCTTGTCGTTCTACTATATATGTATATGCATGTGAATCTGATCTTATTAAGTGCTACTTACGGCTCATCGGTGATACGGGCAAACGTATTGACTCTTTTGCTATCAGTATACACCGCATAAATGAAATGCAGGCTTCTATTCCGATAACCGAAGTAAGCGTAATTGCCGTTTCTAAAGGAAGGAAACGAAGCTTCGCGAGCAGCACTCACATCTGGGTCGTAAAATCTGTATAGATATGAAAGAAAAATATTAATACGACAAAACATAAATGCTCGATACTTCATTACTGCGGATGGTATATATTATATATATATACCAGCCGCAGTAATGAAGTATCGAGCATTTATATATATATATATATATATATATATATATATATATATATATTTCTGGGTCCATTTTTGTGAGAACGGTATCTTGTACGTACGCAGAGAGTCTTGTTAATGCCTGTTGGACATAAAAACGACTTCTTCCGAGCCTGATCGACCCCGAATTCTATGATACGGGTGCAATGACCAACGACGCAGGGAAGGGACTTAACAGAACCAATAGGCATATTATATCATACACGTTTTGCGGTTAATGAGTATCACCACATTCTCTGCAGAACATTAGGTTTTCATGTCCCGTGTGATACCTGTATTTGCAGCAGGTTCGGCAACTTTTGCGACAGATATCATGCAGCGTCATGCCCAGAAATTACTTCGTTAGGGAGTCTTGCTTTATTGTAGAGGTCCCAATAACGTATTATTTAATCATGAGGACATCGGAAAGAAGATTGTCCTCTGATTGGAATAATGTGGATGTATATTTGAATACGGAACATGCATGTGTATACCAGCACACGTTTTACAATGTACCTAACAAAGGTGACATTAAACGTCATATGTATATATATATATATATATATATATATATATATATATATATATATATAGAAAAGTAGCTTTTCGGCTCTAACTACCACTGTGCTAGGCATACCGACACTACTGTACAAAAACCGCATCCCACTTCGGCTGGGCTGACGTAGTTTATGTTTCCATGAACGAAATTGCATATGTTTTTACCCATTGTTATTAGCACGTGTAACACAGGTAACAAAACGCAAAAATGAATGCTTTTCTACGCTATCTTGTAAGCTAAGCCAGCGCATGAAACCTATAAATAACGCAAATGTAAGCACTTTCTTTCAACGTAGATGTACAATGACATTGGGTATGTTTAACAATAACGAACAAATCAAAGGAATTAAACGATTTGCTTAAGTAAGGTAGCCCACCTATACAATTATTTTATTTTACAACTCAGTTGCGCTTTCCAAGATATATACGAAACAAATGAGGCCTTATGCGATGCTAGTGTCTGTACTACGTTAAGAGCTAATCGGGATCGCTGATAGTTTATTGGGTAGTATTTAGCGTAAAGGTACAAAGAAATATAAACTTTTGACCCGGACCTCCGCACCAGAGGGCGAGCAAGACTTCCTCACGGGCATGAGCGATAGAGCGGCTACGGCGCGCAGAAAAAATAAATGTCAAGGTGTCTAGTCTCAACCGAGGCTTCGGCAACTTTTCTGGTTTCTACTGCGGTCCACGGACGACGGCCACATACAGGTATGTAAAGCATCTCCTCGCCATCCAAGGAAAGCAGAGAATCCGCTTTACCACAAGGTCGCGCAGCAAACGCAGTAACCGTTTCCAAATGCCCCTTAGCTACACATGCATGGGCAAATTTATTTTAAACACAGCGGTCGAGCTGAATAGAGCTTTTGGAAAATATTGTAAGATCTTAATACAGGGTAGCTGTGAGCCTTGTCTCAGCTGAGCACCCCTGTGCATCAGCCTCTCAAACCCTGTTATTGATTTGTGATTCAGTTGCGAGACCTCCCAGAAAATTGCTTGACTAGGAAAGTTAGCTGTGGGGTGCAGGTAGTGCTGGTGCTGTCATAAGGTGGCGGCCGGTGTAATGAACAGCAGCTAGGCAGCCAACACCCTATTTTATAAAAAAAAATCTTACATTCAGCCAGATAAAGAGTAGGGCGCTCAGCCAGGAAAGGACCAGGACGCTCATCCTGACAAATACCAGGATACCCAGCCGGACAAGGAACCGGGCGATGAGCCATTGGCGATGAAGGATGCTGACTCTGGAGCAGAACTAGGGAGAAAGCAACGCGTTCTAAGAAACGGCCACATGCTGCAAATAGTCGACAAATAAAAGTCGTCAGCGACTGATCGCACGCGGCAAAATCGCAGATGACCTGAAAGACCTCTTGTCGAGGGAAGGAAAGACTCTGCCGACTTAGTCACTTAAAGAAATATGGCAAGCCAGTTGCAAGGAATAGCTGGGGAAGCAGGAAAAATATCGGTGTGGTCCTGCCGCGTATAATTTAAGAGAATGATGACGATGGGCTCCCCACCGCCACGTGGTGGCGATCCGTCTGCCAATAGCCTTTGCGCTGTCGAAGGATGACGAGATGATGAGAAAGCGGTCGCAAAGGCAATAGAGATCTAACAAAATATGAAACGCTCCACAAGACGGGACCTACCTCTTGCTACATCACGAGCCAAGGAGAGGCCAAGGCGGTCAATAAGCTCTTTGAATGCATCGCACGAATGCATTACATTTAGATTGAAAAGGGTGAAAAACAAAAGAGACAACTCAATTGGCGAGGAGGGCCATAAGGTCACCAAACGACACTTCGATTATTTTTTAAAGAAAGGAAAATATGTCCTCTGCTGTCACGCTTAAGCGTCTCGGCAGCACGGTCAACCTCACAGAATACAACGCAAAACTTACAGTGGCTCAACGCTTAGCTAGCAGTGATATGCGATTGACAGTTGCAGAAAACGTTGAGGGTGCCATCGAGTCTTAAAGAACCTTACGACCAAGGGGATGCTAAAACCTCCCAGGATATGTCAACACTGAGCAGGTTTACATTAAGGGACATGCTCAAAGGAACAACGTAAGAAGATGTTGAGCACACGCTAAGGCGGATTAAAGGCTGTGCTGTCCGCTTGTGGTTGAGAAGCCTCAAAGGGGGTTCCGTGACTCATGATCACCCGTGGCTCGGTTAAACCACAGTGACGCCGCAAAGCTGACAGAGGTTGGAAAAGCCCAAATTGGCTGGGCGTCCTGCCTGATTTTCGAGTGCGTTACCGTGCTCACATACCGAAGATGCCCTTTAGTTGGGCATCAGGCACGGCCTTGCACGTTTGAGTTGGTGGCAACCAAACGCCACAAATGCGGTGAATTGTGCCACATGTTAAATTGATGCACGCAGGACCCGTTGTGTTGTTAACTGTAAAGTTGCCGGACACTCTGCCAACTTCTCTGCACGCCTAAACTACCGGTCTAAAATAACAGAAGCCAGACGGGAACGTGGCGGCCCGGGCCTAGGCCCCGCGCGTCAGATCAACCTTCCCGACATTCCACCCGAATTCCCCGCCAAACAATGCCCTAGAAAATCTAGACCACACAGCAAACACGTCTGCTCAAGATGACGATGGTTTTAAACAACCCTCACGAAAGAGGACTATACGGTCATCGCTAAAGGACCAAGGGGTTGCAAAGTCTTAAAACTCCAACGGCGCAACTTAAATAATTTAAGTTAACTGTAACGGAAGTGGTGCATCTCACTTAATGCTATTTGAAATTGCGACGAAAAAGGGAGCGGCTATCTCCCTCATCAGGGAGCCAAATGTTAACCTGGCTAAACGAAACCTACTAACATGGGTGGTGGACGTCCAAAAAAACACTTGTATAATTCAAAACACGTTAAATTGCTTCAGAGCAACGGGCAGATTTGCGGCTTTATCTTTGTCATGGATCGACATAGACGGAATTTGCCGCTTTCACTCATGTTATAGTAGCCCCAACGGAATGCTTGAGGGCTTTGTAGGCATGCTACAAGACATGGAGTGGTTAGCTAGTAGCTGCGCACTGCCACTCTTCTCTAGAAATTTTAATGCTGATTTACTACATGGAGGTCTTTCTATCAATACAAACGAAAGATGTGCAGTGGTGCTAAAATGGCTAGCGGCGGGGAACGTAGTTAGTCTTCATTCCGGGCCAAGCTGACAAAGATTTTGAACTTAAGAGAAAGCCCGAGTATGCTAAAGACTTGCCACAAATATTTCTAGTAAACCTTGCAAACAGTTTATAGTGAGCCGTTTAGAAACCACGGACGTCCCATGCGCCACCGCTCTGTCTCGCTAAAGTACTGGTGCAATGAAGACATTTTGTCAGCCCGTAGACGCTGCATGCGGGTCCAAAAAATTGCACCAGGGCAAGGCGCAGCAACACGGATACATTTAAGCGCTTAGGGCTTCTCTGCAGACACCGCCGGTTGGATGAGGGGGGCTGACACTGGCAACGAATAAGAGTAAGTGGGCTAAGGAAATGCCTTTTATTAAAATTACCTGGAATGCACCTGGACAGGGGACTACGGAACACATCCTACATACGTCTCGCAACAGAAAATACTACTAAGGTCTCGCACATGATAGCCCGGCTTGGGTACCGGGTAAGGACTCTGATCCCGGATATCAGGGCCTGGGGCGTATCGGTAAGCGGTGAGCTGACATTCTGCATGACTCAGGTCCCCACCGAACACTGTTACTTCCAGTCATACTTGTTCAGAATTGGGAAATTCATATCTATATTCTGCAAGTACTGCTAAAGCGAAACCGAGGACACGCCTAAACATACCATTTTATGGTGCCGGAATGGTGCGGGTCTACCCAGGCTGACAACGGCATTCTTGGAATGCTCATAGCGCTTATGACTAAGTCACGCAACGACTGAGCTGCTTGCGCTACGGAGAACATCCTGAACGCCAAGGAAAACTGATGTTACATAACATCATCCCGCGGGGCATCCCGGGATAGCTAAATTCCTAAACTACCCTCTCCCTTCGATCATTTAAAGTTATGCTTATGCAGTTCCTGATCGGTTGCAAGGATTGGAACATGACTAGTTTTTTGTGGGTTAGAGCACCACACTACCGGTCCACACTTGCATACGAGTTATGGGAGGGAGTTTACGAACTTTAATGTTTGCCCCTGCGTATTACTATCTGTGGATGCCAGCTTAGCTTACGGCTAAACTTTATCGTTTTTGTCTGCCGTATATTTTAACGCTCTGACAATCACATTTAAACGCTAGTAATGGACGACGTTGCCATCGCGTTTTTGTTACTAGATTTATATAGACTTTCTCCAGCAGAGGTATGTAGCAGCAGGGCAATGACAACCACGTCCTACACAAAAAGAAGTTAGGGTAGTAGAATATTTGACTAGTCAAGGAACGTACTACACTGTACTGTCTAGTGAACCACAGTGTGCATATATAAATACATATGTGTATATCTGCAAAGTAGCATATAGTACAGCAACGCAGATATAAATTCGCAAAGCTCGAAACAAGAAACATAAAAGGGAGATAGATTCATTTAAAGGTCCCCGCTGGGTCCCTTAGTCACGAGGCCCGGTTTTACTCGAAATAGACCCAGACGAGCTGGAGAAGAGGGGATCGGAATCGGAGATGTAGAAAGACACGGGCACAAACAACGACTCGGAGTACGAGGAGAGCACGTCTACCGCAACGCCGCAGACTCGACTAAAGAGATCGGCAGCAATGGCAATTTTGCCAAACGACCCTACTGAGGGAGTAACCGGTCAAGCCGCAGCCAGCCAAAAGTCCAACGTGGCAAAAAACGCGTGCCGAAGAGGGCCTGCTTGATAGCGCGGGAGGATTGTGTGAACTGTTGAAAGTGGTAAAGCTGCTCGCGGCGCTGAAAGAAAAACATGTCACTACTTAAACGGACATCAAAACTGCGATCACTCGCCTCGACAAATGCACGTGGGAGCTGGAACTACGACAAGAAGCTAGCGAAGCAGAGCAAGCGAGTTCTTGCAGGCAATTGAAAAACCAAACGCCGAATAGACGGCAGAAGTGCAAAAAATCACGATGCTGGCTGACAGATGGAAGGCAAAGGCAGACGGTCTGGCCAAACAATTCGAGGACCTAAAAGAACAGGAATCGGCACGCTTAGAAAGGTTTCTAACACCCAAAACCCTTGTGCGCAATACGTGCCGGAAAAAAACTAGATAAAGAGCAGCTTAATCTACAAACGGCTAAGCTCATTGAGGAAAAACTGGCAGCGTTGCCGTCGCTTAAGGACGCTACCAAACTTAATCAGCAAGACTGGCCGGAAGCCACATTCAAAGCCTCCCGCTTTTCGAATGACAGCATTACAGCGCCACGAGACGTGCGGGCAATGCTCATTACAAGAGAGTCAGGAAAGGACCGGGCTGTCCTCAAAAACAAAGTGTTTCTAAAGAGAGGAAACGAAGCTTCGCGAGCGCCGCTCACATCTGGGTCGTAGTATTTGTATGGATATGAAAGAAAATTAATAATACGGCAGAACATACGTGCTCGATATTTTATTACTGCACATGACCCATAATGTATATATATATATATATATATATATATACACATATGCTTATATATATATATAATATATATATATATATATATATATATAAAGTGTGTTGCACAAATTTAGCAACTCATGTTTTTTTGTGATAATTTCGGCTTGGTTTATTTGAATAGCTTGATTTTTTAAGCGCATGATGTACATGACGAAACACGAGTATGGTGTTCATTTCGTTGCAATCTCATAATCGGTTCATATGAAAAAACAGTGTTGCAAAATATTAGCAACAATAACATGCTAACGACACAGCTCTTGTTTGTAGAGGATAGTCGATACTACAGCTGATATTTGCTCCCGGGGATCAAATGTCAGGAATATTGTCTTGCTAAATCAATCGTTCTATAGCTGCAAAATGTTCTACAGCTTAGTCATTGTTCCAAACTAACGGCGAAGCGTATGTTTAAACCATGGGTCGTACAAAGGATCTCTCGGATAACGAAAATACAAGAATTGAGGCATATGCTGAGCTCGGTCATACAGTAACTGCTATAGCAACCAGATTAGAACGGCATAAGAGCGCCATCAGCAGGTTCTTACAGCCTGGAGGGAACCAAAGGTGCAGATCTAACAGTGGGCGTAAGCCAGTTTGACTATTCGAGATCGGCGAAGGATCATATAGTTGGCTACTCATGACCAAATGTTTTCTTCCAGGATCAGGACTACTTTGGGAGTGCCAGTGCACCGATCCACAGTGTACCGAGTGTTAAGTTCTGACAAAAAACGTGCGATACGCGAAAAGAAAGCTTATACCGCGACTGCAAGCGAAGCACATTGTCGCACGGCGTGAATTTTCGCATAGATACCAAACTTGGGATAACGAGTGGAAAAACATCGTCTTCTCGGATAAAAAGAAATTTAATCTCGATGGCCCTGACGGCTGTCAGTACTATTGGCACGACTTACGGAAGGAACCTAAATGGTTCTCGAAACGTGTGGCCGGTGGTGGTTCTGTGAAATATTAGGGCGCGTTTGGATATAATGGGAAGTTCGATCTAGTCGCGATTGTGGACCGAAACAATTCCGACAAGTACCAGCGTAATCGTCGGTTCCCAGTTAGAAGCCCATCTCAGAAGAATTGGGGGACCTGACGCAGTTTTTCAACAAGACACCGCCACGTTTCATACCTCGGCTAGCACTATAGCCTTTTTTCAAGAACAAGGAGTGCCACTTTTGGACTGGCCGGCATTGAGTCCAGACTCGAATTGAATCCCATCGAAAATCTTTGGGGACATTTGGTGAAGCAGATTTATGCAAATGGTCGACAATATGATAATTCGTCGGACCTCAAAGAAGCTGTCCAGCAAGCATGGACTAATATTCCACTTTCCGTACTTACAACAGCTCATTAACTCCATGAAAGACCAAGTTTACGATTTGATCCAGAAGAAGGACAAAACCCCGTTTCCAAGAATAGAATATGTAGTATCAATAAGTCATACAGCCATGCTAAGAAGCGAATACGCCGTAAGGCGTTATTGTTGCTAATATTTTGCAAACACTGTTTTTTCACACTTTTTATTTTTGTATGAAACGATTGTGAGATTGCAAATTTACATCATACTCGTGTTTTCGTCATGTACACCAGCGCTCAAAAATGCAAGCCATTCAAATTAACCAAACCAAAATTATCACCAAAAAACATGAGTTTGCTATTTTTTGCAACACACTTTATATATATGTATATATACATATATATAATATATATATTTTTTTTATATATATACATATAATATATATATATATAAATATATAGATATCTATCTATATACATCTATATATCTCTAATTAAGCTATATCTCTATATCTATATACTATATACTATATAGAATATAAATATACATATATATATATATTATATATATATATATATATATATAATATATATATATATAATATATATATATACAGGGTGTTCCTATTTGTGTGTCCAAAACGGCTAGGGTATGGTCAAACTCGGTGAGAAAATCATTTTTGCCATGGGTGGAAGCCGGAAAACGTTTTGTTTAGGAGTGAGGATGAAATTTATAAAAGCAGTTATTCAGCCTTTTTTCTTCTACATAGTTGTGCAAAATCTACGTTTGCGGGAGAACCAACGAGAATCACGCACAAAGGAACCGATCATACCGGCGGCGTGTTTGGCGGAAAATTCTCAAAAGTATACATTACTAGCTTGCGTAGCAAAAGCGAATAGCCAGATTAAGGAAAGTCATAAAAGTCGAAATGTTACGTTAACGCTTTTTTTGTGCAACATCGTAATTTTTTCCATTACGACGAAAAATGCACGTCCAAAATACTACTCTCAGGCAATAGCAGATTTAATGCCCATCATTTTCGTATCAAGGTGATGGTGCTGCGTTACGTAGTTGTCAAGTCACTAAGCTTTTTCGACAGTCATAGTTGTTATGTTTTACGTGCAAGTTTTCACGTTCAGAACCGTAAAAATTTGCCAAGACGTTTCCGCCCCCTCCTTCCACTAGAAAAATTTATTCTCTTGTTGAGTTCTACCAAACCTCAAAATATGTACCTAACTTTCTCATACGCCCTATGGAAATATGCATGCCTTCGCTTTCGATATGGCTATCGAAAAAGCTTAGTTACTTGGCAATGACGTAACGCAGCACCATCACTTTGGTACGAATGTAGTGGGCATTAAATTTGCTATTGTCTGAGAGTAGTCTTTTGAACGTACATTTTCGGTCGTAATGGAAAAAATTACGATGTTGCACAAAAAAGCGTTAACGTAACATTTTGACTTTTTATGACTTTCCTTAATCTGGCTATTCGCTTTTTGCTACGCAAGCTAGTAATGTATACTTTATTGTGCAGAAATTTCGGATTTATCGGTCAGAATCGGTTCCTTTGTGCGTTGACTGGTTCTCCCGCAAACGTAGATTTTGCACAACTATGTAGGAGAAAAAAGACAGAATAACTGCTTTTATAAATTTCATCCTCACTTTTAAAACAAAACGTTTTCCCGGCTTCCACCCATTGGCAAAAATTATTTTCTCATCGAGTTTGACCATACCCTAGCGTTTTGGACACACAAATAGGAACACCCCTGTATATATATATATATATATATATATATATATATATATATGCATAAATATATATATATACATATATATATATATATATATATATATATATATATATATATATATATATATTTATTAAGAATACAAATGGAGCGACAATTGTCTCCCGAGAACGTGTGCACTGGGAACGTTACTCTATCTCATATAGAGTGGGTTGGGACCACTTCAGCAGCGTGCCGCGGACGGACGCCGCGTTCCCGCGTTGGACTTCGAGGTCGAGGCGCTGTCTCAAGAAAGCCGCGGATCTCTTGTCACCGGTTGCGAGGTTCAGCTGCGTGCCCACTCTGTGGAGAAGTTTGCGAGTGAGGCTTCCCGGGCCGCCCAAAGTCTCGAAAGCCAGCGGTTGAAACTCATGTGGATAACCTATTGATGCGTACTTTGCGAGCTTTCTCGTTTCGGCTAGATTACCGGCGTGGCCTGCCGAGATCGCCCCGCCACCCGACCATTGAAGGTGCTAATGAGTCGGTGACAGTGGCATCCCAGACAAGCATCCTGCCCCTACTGAAGGGAGTAAGAGTCATCCCATCCGGGCGCTTGCCATCGTCGACGGAGAGGCCCTGAGGCTCTAGAATGCAAGGGAAACCGCTTGATCGAAGCGCTCGGCCGAAGGTGTCGTTAATACCGGCATGCCTGGCCCGCCGTCCCGCACTCATGATGCACGATAACCCGTGATGGGCTAATTCGTCTACGGGGTGGCCGCATTTACACTGATGAGGGGAGACTAGGTCACATCCGAGACGAAGACCCACCCCGATTCGGGTTGTTTCGTCGTCCAGGAGGGTGCCCAGTGGGGCACTTGGAAGTGCATGAAGCCAGGCTCCAGATCCTTTAGCAGCTACAGCTCGAAGGCGAGCCTTTGTGGAGTCGTTGACAGCTCCCGCAAGTAAGCCGCTATACGCTTCGTCGTATAAGAATGTGCTCCAGTCATGTTGGCTTAAAGGGTTTTCCGGAGCGTCCCTGCAAACTATCTTTAGCTCCTCGTACAGGCGTCTCTGGTGTTCCTTGTACTGACAGATGCCGGCTTCGTCTAATAGTGCGATGGCGTTGTTCTCGCATCGGAAAAGGGAGGAAACTATCGCTGGCCCTGCAGCTACGAGCGGATCCGGGACTCCCAGACCCCCCCTTGAGATCGGTAATTGTGCCTGTTTTCGAGCGGAAGGCGCCAGCGATAGATTAAGGAGAGTCTCAAGGGCGTTTAGAGTTAACTCGTTTAAAGGACGCAGTTCGTCCAACCGCCCTGTTAGATCAGCTCCGCGAAGAAGGTGGGTGATCCTCGTAGCTGAGAACGACGATCGAAGTAAAAAGAGCGCGCGATGGGCGCCGAGTGGCGCGAGGTTGTTTGCGACGTCCTTCAGCTTGTTCTGCCATCTTTCAAGTGCGTGCGCGAGTCCTTCCGGTCGGAGGGGGACTCCCAAAAGCTCCAACTCATTGTCGTGAGTAACCTTACATCCGGGTAATAACGCTTGAAGGATGCGAAGGTCCGGGGCCTGTGCTGTATTACCTGTAACAAAGATCTCACATTTCCTGGGATTTAGCTCCAAACCCGAGGTCTCACGAAAATCAAGCACGCGCCGAATGTCGTCGGCAACCACGTCCACATCGCCCCCCAGAACGCCGTCATCCAGATACCAAATGTTGAGTGGGCTTTTAATAGAGTCAACTAGCTCTTTAATGCTCAGGCAAAACAGAGGGGGGGCCAAAGGATCACCCTGTTGCAACCCCGTGGCCGAAGCTATAAGATCATCTTGTAAGGCCAGGTAAGAAGCGGTGCGGTACGCCTGATTGACGTAGTGCGTCAGCTGTGGGCAGTGTGTCCCGACCGTCTTCAAGAGGTGATCTCGTCTTACAGTATTGAATGCATTCTTGAAATCAAGCTTCACGAGGACCCCAGGAAGCGTGCGCGATTCGATGTACGCCCGAGCGGCATGCACCGCGGCCTCAGCCCCGGCTGGTATGGCAAAGCCAAGCTGGTGAGGACCCGTCTCCTCGCCAATCCTAACTCTGGTCCGATTACATGCAATCTTTGCGGCTAGCCTGCGCAAGGTGGAGGAACAGGCAATCGGCCTCACTGACCCGTCCGTCTTCTGTAAGGCGAAAAGCCTCGCTCCAAAAATTATAGGCAGCAGTTGCGATGGAGGGGCGCCCCACAGAAGTAAGTCGACAACCTTTGCCAGTGCGCCCGCCAGCCGACCGGCTGTATCCCCCAGAGTCGGAGATAGTAAATCCATTAGCAGTCGGGGTCGTATAAAATCAAGGCCCCCGGCGGAACTCCTTGAAAAGCTCTTGACCGCGGCCATAACTTCTTCCCCTGATGTGGTGCAAGGAAGTGGAAGGCTGGGAGGGACTGGCCAGTCTAGGTCTGCTGGGGCCGGAGGGTGTTTTTCGCAAAGGGCCGTCAGGTGATCCGTGCTGGAAGCCAGGACCTCCGACGATCCGATCAGCCTGGCGGCTCCAGATACGTCGCCCTCGGTTAGCTTAAGAACGGTCTGGCGGACGCGATTATTCGTGAAAGTACGCTTTTGTGTGGGTCCCGGAGTTATGACCTCGGATAGGCGCGCTCCGTTGGAGAATTCACGTAAATTATGGCGGATTATAACAGAGAGTGATTGGGTGTCGTTGCGGGTAGGAGGCAGACGGAGAACCACTGGCGCGAACGAGAAGAGCGCACACCATGTATCGTTGTTGTTATCGGCTGTGACCCTTAAGAGGACGTTTGTCAGGGCCTCCGCCACCTGCTTCCTTACCAGTTTTGGGACGATTCTTACGAGTCTCAACTTCTTGGCAGCACCTTGAATATCTTCGATGATGCGGGCGGGTTGCTGTGTGTTGTTGTCGATTGGTGTGGGCGTGGGTGTAGATATGTTTGAAGAGGCCGATGGGTGTTTGGCTGCTATATGTCTCGTAAGCCCTCTTCTTGTGTATTGGCCGTTACATAGTGGGCAAGTTATTCGATGTGAGTGAGTCGATGACCCTGGCCCGCCACTGGCTATATTACTGGCGTCCTGTTCCGTCATTATTGCATTATATGTTTAAGACTCTTCAACATTGGCAGTAGCTGCAAGAGGGGTTCTAAAACCACAACTAAGGCCTTAAGTTGACCCAACAGGTCGGAACCGCCCCCTGACACGACTTGCGACAATTGTGTTACAGCATCCGCCGTGGCGAGAATAGGCCGTGCGGGTCTAGGT
>QVRM01006218.1:0-2500 GCA_003439945.1 Dermanyssus gallinae | reverse complement strand
AAAACAAAAAGAAATTCACCTATCGCAAACCGGGCGCACTGCCTGGCCGTCCTTATCGATGTCAAAAACGCGTTTAATACGCTCTCGTAGGACGCCATAAACCAAGCACTTGGAAATAAAGGCGTGTCTCCCTACCTACGACGTATCCTAGCGTCGTATCTAAAGGACCGAGCATCTACATACGATGGAGTGGACTACGCCGTCACTGCCGAGGTTCCCCAAGGATGTGTACTGGGACCAACCCTGTGGAACATAACCTATGGTGGAGTACTAAGACTGCCGCATCCCCCGGGAGTCTTTTCTATCGCCTTCGCAGACGATCTGGCACTGACCGTTACCGCCAGTGACGAGGATTTGCTCGAAGGTACAGCCAACGGAGCCTTGGCGGATATCCGACAACACCTCCGCACGCTTGGCCTCGAACTAGCTTCACAAAAAACAGAAGCAATCCTTCTAAAGGGTCAGAAGCGTCCGCCACGCAACCTAAATTTACACCTGGAAGGCCATCCAATAACACTCACGCCCGTGGTCAAGTACCTAGGCGTGATCATGGATGGAGCCCTCACAGGAACACCTCATGTGCGCTATGCAGCTGAAAAAGCAGCCAAAGCCTCAGCAGAGTTACGGAAAATCCTCCCACGGACCAGAGGAGCAAGCGACTCTCGGCGCCGACTCTTAGCATCAGTAATAGACAGCATCATGTTATACGCCGCACCCTTATGGGAACGCACTACTACAAGAGCTACAACACGTCGCTTCCTCAACAAGACCCAAAGACCTATGGCGCTCAACCTAACACGAGCAAGTCGCACGGCTTCCACAGCAGCCGTATAGGTACTCTCCAGACAAATTCCCTGGGACTTAAGAGTAAAAGAATTGGCATCAAGAAACCCTGTAACCAACGTTCTGACGGAGGACACACTAGTCAGCAGAACCGACACACTAAGCGGATGGAGCCAGCAATGGGAAACAATCCAGCCGGGCCATCCTGGATATTGGACAAGATCAATACTTCCTGATCTTAAAAAATGGTACAGCCTCAAACACGACTCGCTTACCTACCCAATCGCGCGACTGTTAACAGGCCATGGTGCCTGTTTTCAGCAGTACCTACACCGCATTGATAAAACTGACTCCCCTGTATGCCGCATGTGCAACTCGGGGGAGCCGGATGATGTTAGGCACTGCTATGAACGGTGCTCCTTCTTCGACACTGTGCGAGAGCTATTGTCCCGGAACCTAGGACTGCAGAACCCCCTGACATGCCAGGCCCTTGTAGAGGCGCTCCTCAAAGATCACAAATCCTGGATTCTAGTAAGAAGGTTCGCACAAGGTATCTCTGAGGCGAAAATAACCGCCGCACAAAGCCGAGCAGCCTAATTGGCAAGAAGAGTGGCCAGGTGAAGAAATCTCGAGAAGACAGTACCCACACTACCGAGGCTTTAACAACGTCGCCCGGTGTGCATAACGCATTTTACCAGTTACTTCTATAAAATAAAATATACATATATATATATATTTTTTTTTTTTTTGCATATATATATATATATATATATATATTTATGCATATATATATATATATATACAGGGTGTTGCAGAATTTTTTTAATAGATTATACAAATTGTAGAGCTCGTTAAAGCAAATATTTTTTCCAATGGAACATAGTCTCTGAGAAGTCTTGTTTCGGAGTGAGAGCGAAATTACTACAATTTGTGACACTAGAATAGGAGCATAAAATGTGCTGTTGCGAGACCGGTCAGAAGATGCGACACGGTCGTTTAGAAGAGAATTCGTCAAAAATGAAGTTTTTTATTAGCTTTCACGCCAAATACTTCAGAATCATAACCCTACGACTACCCACGTGTTCAAAGCTATTTTATGACGATCATTTTGGTACCAAACTTATGGCAATGCGAACTGTGGTTGCAGAGTAATTACGATTTTTAGGTGGGATATCCAGATTAAGTGCATGAGAAATGACTGTGTGGCGACGTTCACTACCGCAGACGTGTCGCGCGACAGCCGCAGCGCGTCATTTTCATGCACTTAATCTCGACATGTTCGCCGAAAACTCGTAATTATTCTGCAATCACAGCTCGCATTGCCATACGTTTGGTACCAAAATGATCGCCATGAAATGCGCATTTACTGAATATGTTAGCTTTGAGCACGTGGGTGGTCGTAGGGTTATGATTCTGACGTATTTGGCGATAAAGCTAATAAAAAACTTCATTTTTGACAAATTCTCTTCTAAACGACCGTGTCGCATCTTCTGACCAGCCTTGTATATTCTTCGGAAGAAACAGAATTTTCATTTAGTTTCTGTATAGGAGGACTGGTTGTCTCGCAACAGCACATTTTATGCTCATATGTCGGGCAAAAACACTAGTGTCACAAATTGTAGTAATTTCGTTCTCACTCCGAAACAAGACTTCTCAGAGACCATGTTCCATTGGAAAAAATATTTGCTTTAACGAGCTGCAACACCCTGTATATATA
>QVRM01006217.1:0-13636 GCA_003439945.1 Dermanyssus gallinae | reverse complement strand
CGTGCTTGTCATCGCTACCGTATATATTCCTAAATCGATTCCCTTCAATTTTCCGTCCACTTCAAAGTTAAGCCTCAACGCTTTCGTCCTAGGTAAACCCCATCGAAGTTGTAATTCCTGTCATTAACTCCCTCCCTCTAAGATGAACTATTCTATTCTTACTTGAATTGGCTAAACCCAAACCCGTTTCATAAAGAAAAATCTGGCTCTATCTAGTAACTGCAGTTCTGTTCTCCCAATTTTCCCTATAAGTGATATACCGAATGTTGCTATTGGTTTATTTTAATTTTGAAAAGAGCGGAGGCGGTATGTATTGACAACATTTGGGGCTCTTAATTGCTGCTGCCGCTCGGATTGCTTTTTCCCACTCTGCTTTCTATATGTCTTCGGAAACTGCTACCATTCGACGTTATAGTGACCCAGATAAGTAAATTTATTTACAAATTGTACTACATTTCCCCTAGCTTGAATAACGTCGTTTTTTGCTAATCGACCCCCTCGTCGAAACTAACTGCTACTGTCTTTTGCCAGTTTATGCTAAGCCCCATCTCGTCCATATAATCAATTATTCGTTCCAGTCCCTGTTTATTATAAAGTATATATTTATATCAATTTATAATTATTGCCCTGATGAACAAATAAAGAACACGGATGCTGAACAGTTACGAATGTCGTTATTTCTCGTAGCTGCGTAGACGTTACGCAGCGAGCAGGACCGTTATTTTTGATCATGGTATACCCGACATAATATTGAGCATTACAGTAGAACGAGTGGAACCAATTTTATTAGTTTACTGCTGTAAGTTAAACCCGTGCCTGCCGTAACCCGACGCATGACGAAATCTCCGACGCAAGGCGATGTTTCTGAGGCAGACAGATGATGTCACTGGCCGTTTTCAAGACGCGGCGTCTACTACAGGCGCCATAATAATAATAATAAAATAATATATAATAATAATAATAATAATAATAATAATAATAATAATATAATAATAATAATAATAATAATATCAAAAGGATTCCTTAGAGACTGCACAGAAGTCGACGACAAAAAGAACAGAAACAAGAAGGCTAATCAATAGACCATGAGCATTTGCAACTGTTGATTTCTTGATTGATTGGTTTTGGCGGTCGAAGGTAGAATGACGACGAACAATCTGAGACAATCACGTAACCTTGTAACAATATAAGGGGGCTCGTGGCGATGACGCCGAGTAAGAGGTAGAATAAAAAACAAAGACAAAACGAAGAAAGCCATCAGTTATTTTCCCGTTCCTATAGTTGCAGTCGTTTTTAGATTTTACATAATATACAGACATATACCTGGCAAGAGCGGGAAGGCTAAAATATTGTCAATTTACGTTGACTAACAATCATCACGTACCACTCTGGCTGTGCCCCTCAGCTATACCTCAGTCTATGATCGAGCTTTGGGTTAGCTTTGTGCAAGAAAACTTTGCGTTACCGCTGCAACTCACCGATATTTTGCCTACTACTGTCGTTGTCCACGGTGTTGTCGTTGTTGTAATTTCCTTTGTTGTCATTATGATTATTGTTGTTGGTGCTGTTCTATGACCCGCCATACCGGCATGCCGTAATGATGATAGGGCGTTGTCTGTACTAGACACTGATCCTCATGATCACCACCATCATTATCTCTACGTCTAACAATCGATCGCCGAGGTGGCAACGTAACTTATGCTTCTATTCGTGAGGAGTTATTTTACTTACTTATTCATTGATTGTTATTTATCTTATAATCGTAGGACGTAACGGTAACTATTATTGGCGATTGTAGTGAACGTGGAAGTTTAGATTTGATTTGTTCTTCGTTGTTCTGTATTATATGTTGCTTCTGTTGTCAATGACGGCGAAGGGACTGCTATGTGCTTGAGATCGTTTTAACGGCTAACATAGTAGACTAGGCCAACAGGCTTATCAATTAATCGCGAAATTCAGGATGTGGAGGTTAATCGCGTCTCGCCGTCATCTACGCCGGTCAACTTTGGTCTCTAGCAGACGGAACAGGCTGAACGCAATATGCCTGATTATCCGTTTACAATTAAATCCCTGCAGACGCTGAGTGTGCGGTTTTTCATTGTATGGATTTTCCATTGGTGCGACTACACGCATCGAAGTTGAACAATACAGTTGTGGCCTAGAAAGTCTAGGCGGAACCCGGTTAGCGGCAGCAATCCGGCAGTAATCAGCAAAATGATGCGTTACATTGGTGAAATTCCACAAATATACGCAGACTAACACTACCTGATACAATAATCGCAGTCTCATGGATTACAACGTGTATATAGGATTATGTATAGTATATGGAGTATAGTATATGTATCATTAATTATGTATAGGTAAAAATTGTGCTGTCTCGCGACTGACCAGACCAGGTTCGCCGACGGAACAGACTGGAAGTCGAAAAGTGTCTGATTATCCGTCACAATTAAGTCCCTGCAGACGCCGAGTGTGCGGTTTTCATTGGATGGATCATCCACTGATACGTCTACACGCATCGAAGTTGAGCAATAAAGTCATGGCCTAGAAAGCCTAGGCGGAACCCGGACAAGCGACAACAATCAGCAAAAAGATGCGTTACATTTGGTGAAATTCCACAAATATACGCAGACTCAACACTACCTGATACAATAATCGCAGTCTCATGGATTACAACGTGTATAATGGATTATATGTATATATATAGACTATATGTATATATATGGATTATATGTATAGTATATATGGATTATATGTATAGTATATATGGATTATATGTATAGTATATATGGATTGTATGTATAGTTGTAAACAATTGTGCTGTCGCGACTGACCAGACCATGTTTAAAAAATAGATAATGGACTGCAAGTGCAGGGAATGTTAGATTACTGAAAGTTGCGCGCCTCAGTGGAGGTAAATACACATCCTCGTGGACATTTTCACGACGTCTGCAATGTCGAGAGACCTGATGTATGTTCTAATATATTCAGATTTTGTTTTGTTATTTTGTTATTTTTTTGTTATATTTTGTTAAAAGCAATGTATACTTAGACATATAGACCCTTGAATAAAGGTGCTTTTTGACTTGGACTTGACTAGTGTTTAGTACATTTTTTCTAGCGACGAGACTGCACACGCCAGACCACTTATGATGCTAAATTCTCCAAAAAAACGTCATCTTTAATCCAGACACAGTGCCAGTAATTAAAGGGAAACCCTGCGTGCTTTTTTTATTGATGATCTGTAGAACTACTTGATCGATTCAGTAAGTAAGCAAATTTGAAATAAACTACGTAATATGAGTAGCTATGACATATTCGATCACAACAAACATGGTATGTTTATTTATCGAGTAATTTGAAAGACGAGTTCTGTTTTGAGCGATTCAAACAGCGCTTTGCGAGAAAAAACTTATGTGCGATTTGATCAGAATTGTAGACGGTGGCATCGAATTCGCTGCCTCTGGCCAGGGTTCAGCGTAGAGAGTTGGCAAGAAACACGGCCAACTATCCTTTGCTAGCTAAGTTTTTTCTCATCTTGTTGTTCTAGAGTCTTGATCAAACGTAAGCCCGGTGCTGCTGTCGGTAAATAATAATAATAATAATAATATAATAATAATAATAATAATAATAATTTTTGGAAACAGGGTTTTATTATTATTATTATCATTATGTACATGTATCAAACACTAGTATATTAATTAAATAACATCATTGTTATTGCTCGAGTGTCGCTGATCACTCAACATCATCTTGGCGTTGCCTCTCTGGAGCTCCAATGACCCCTCTGTCGGAGGAACGCGGTTGATCTTGGCTTCGCTGTAATAATAATAAATTAAAAAAAAAATAATAATAATAATAATAATAATAATAATAATAATAATAATAATATATGTGATGGCGACAACTTCGAGTCGAACAACAGCGCCAGCCGGATTAGACGAACCATTAGCTACGCGTCAGCAGAACGTCGGCGACCGGCTACGGGGCTGGCTGCTGCCGTTGTGTGCGGTCTGCTGTTTGTCGATGGTCTGTTTCCCGGAGAAAACGCCGCCCGTAGCGCCCGGGTACACTGGACGACGGGCAAAACATTGTCCCGCTGTCTGCTGCAATTCTACTATACGACTGCTAGGTGATTCCAGCTACTACGACAAATCCCAGTGCTACTAGTTGTAGTCTACTAAGACTCTGCCATCATAGCGACTGCATGGCTGCGACACCTGCGAGAGGCTGACAAACAAACCTGCTGGTTTCCTCCCGATTTTTCTCCACCCGTCTATCCCATCCATTTACTCCAGCACGGCGATGGACGATGCCGACGGCAACGACGCTAACGAACGTACCTACGACAACAGCACACAACAGCAACAGCAACAAACAGCAACAACAACAAACAACTCAGGCAGCAGCAGAAACAACAACAACAAAACAACAGCAATAACAACACTCTTTGCAACAGATCAACAGCAATAACAACGGCGACAGTGTTCAGTCAAACTGAAACGAGTCAGCAGCAAAACAGAAAGCAGAAGGCGTCCTGACAGAACGATCCTGCCCATCATTTTAAGAGAGGCGCGTCGTGGTCCGTCGTTGACGTTCAGAAAAACAGGCAGTACCAGCAGCGGTGACAACGACAACAACAACAACAACAACAACACAGCAACAACACAACAACAACAACAACAACAACAACACCACAACAACCAACAATGTGAACGAAGATGGATAAACAGAACATTATTTTGTGTCTTGCTGAAGTAAAACAAAATAGAAGAGAGGAGAGAGAGATCGAGCGAACGAGATATATTGAGACGAGAGATAGATTGAGGCAGAGATGCAATAGGAGAAGGAGAGAGTTGGCGATAGAGAGTGCGCGAGCGAGAGAGAGAAGAAACAAGAACATAACAAAGTCCAAAGAAACTTTTGCCGGGCCCGAGACAGTCGGCGCCGGCAATGTGCACCATCACGAAGGCTCCCCCCGCGAACGTCTCAGCGATGTCGGGGAGGGAGCTTCCTTCTGAGGTAGAGTCGAAGTCGAGGGAAAGCTGTGGAAGCATGAAACGAATGACGACAACTCTTATGCGCTCCAGCCGACGTGTGGCTGAGACGTCTAGATGGCGTCTAGTGGTGATGGTGGCGGAGGACGCGGCGGCGACGACATTGTTCATCAGCAATGCCTGCTCACCTACCCGCAACGACTTTGCTCGGGTCCTGGCGCATGGCTTTATTTGTTCGACAAAAATGACAACAACGACGACGGCGACGATGACGGACGGACGAGGCTGGCTGGCTGTCTGGAGGGATGGCTGTCAGACGTTCAGACGTACGTCAACCGCTGTGTTCTGCTCATTCTTTTTCGTTTAGTTGATTTCTTCATCATCGTCGTCATCATCATCATCATCATCTCTGTCATGTTGTTTTTGTTGTGATTTTTTCATGTCTCGTTTTTTTGTTGATCGTCGTCTTCTTAGCCTGCCCTGGTCGCTAATACCCAATCAGCTGTCGGTCACTTCATCCATCCATTAATCTGAACTATCCGTCCGTCCGTCGTCTGTCTGTCTGTCCTACGCCAATAAACGGCTAACCGACGCAAATCGTCAGATCTTTGGCCATTTCATGTTGTTGTTGTTGGTGGCGTTGCTGTCGTTGCTCTTTCATCTGTTGCTGTTTTTGCGCTTCACTCACATTGCATTTAGAGCACCATTTGACTAGTATGAGTATATATATATATACATAAGATACCATTAGTAAAATATTAAAATACATAAATATTATTATTGGTATTTTTTTTAATTATTACAACGTACTGCTGATTGCCTTTGGCAGTTTTTTCTTTGGGTTTCATGACTATCTCAACTGTCATCAATGCATTATGATTATACTATCCTTAATACTGTTGTCCAAGTTGTTATGTTTTTTGTTAAATAACTAAACGTTTTATGATTATCACTAGGCAAAAGCAGCCAGCGCAATCTGAATTTGCGGTGGCAACCGCAATTATTGTTTTGTCTGTTATTATTATTATTATTATTATTATTATTATTATTATTATTATTATTATTATTATTATTATTATTATTATTATTATTACTATTATTATTATTATTATTATATTATTATTATTATTAATCAACTACCAATCTTTCAAATGCTCCCGCTATCGCATTTGCTAGTCTTTTATTAGGATTGCTGTACTACCAATGTATTTTTTTATTTCTTTTATTGCGAATAATTGTGTTTTACTCGCTACTGCTTCATGTTTTGTCTTGTAATAGGTTGCTGCTGCATTCTCTATCTGATTTCACTCGTGTTTTTTGGTTTTGACGTTGTTGTCAGTTGTCGCGGTTGTTGTTGCCGCTGCGGTGAGAATCGCTAAAGATCGTTCACCTATGTTGTTGATATAATGTGCTATTTGTGCGCGTTTTGTTCTTGCTATCATTTTTATATAGAATTTCACAATCGTTTTGAAAAATGCATTTATTGGCTAACCTTGTCAAAAAACGTTAGTGCCACGCTTGAGAGTCACCGGCATTATTTTTTGTTGCCAATAGCCGAGTGCTTGCCAAATGGCGAGCACATCACACAGGACTTAGCTGAACACTAACAGAATGAGCAGCAAAAAAATGCGGTTCAACTTTCTGCACGGTTCTACATAGTTTTAGAGAGAACGTATACTTCATCAAAAGTGGACAAATAATGCAAGCGTGAAAGTAATGCCACTGCCACAGTTAACTTGCCTTGAACAAATATCCTAGCTATTTCAAGCACCAAGAAGGAATAAGAAGGGCAACTGCTCGAATTACGATTGTCATCGGCTACTTGCTCGATTGTTACGATACCTATAGTTGTATCGGCAAGACCAGGTAAATAATTAATTACCCTACCTTGGACATAAATGATAACATCACCAATCAGATAGGTCACTTTACTATACACAAGTGATAATATCATCAATCACTACGGGCCACTAGTGTCGGGTCAAGAGGACAATGGATTGAATAAAAATTACCGGACAGAGGGGAGAAAAAGACTCTCGCACACGAGTTTGTCATGTTAGGTTAGACCTGGTTTAACTGGTTCTACTAATATTGCAAATTTATTTGATATTTATCTAAACATCTGTTCTAACCATATGGTATGATTGCGATCCGCAAATATCTGTTTGCTCGTTATACCTATATTGTAACAACAATACAATGGCCAGAGATTTCGCCAATGGCACCCGGCAGTGCTATCGGCTCGATGTGCCTCCGCTGTGGCAGCGCCCTAAACTCGATAACATCTGTGTTTGAGTGTCCTTAGGAACGTGGTAGTAAAGTGGTAGGAACGTTTTAGCCGGGTATGCGCGCTTACAGAGAGCCGTTAATCGTAACAACATCCACATCGACAACGATAACGACAAAACACACCCGTTATTGCTTTTGTTGACTATATTATCGAAATTTGATCGTTATTACCGTGGCCATTGTCTTTGACGGGTCGGTCAGCGTCGTAGAGTGTCAGACGGCATCTGATGAGATCCAGCGATGCAGCGATGAGGCGATCTGGTCGCACAATAATTGCCAATAGTTGCCAACTACATTTTTGTTTTTTAATGTTGTGTTGTTGTTTGTTTTTGTTTTTGCTGTTGTTGAAGTTACCCGTTTCTGCTCTTGGCATGAGTTAACAAGCATGCCTAGGGCAGAAGCCGCCCAAAAAAATGTCGACGAAGAGATTTATCTTCTCGACAAACAATGCCGACTTAGGTTCGCGCACGTTATGTATGAATGTGTGTATTTGTGTGTGAATGTATGTGTGTGTTGTGTGCATATATCCATCTGTTTATCTATGTGTGTCGTGGTCGTCTGCGATATGTGTGTGTGTTTTTTTTACGTATAAATGTAAGTCTGTCGTGGGGGTAGTGGGGTAGTGTTCTTGTATGAGCGAGCGGGCGCTTGCTTGCTGTGTGTGAAGATCTCTCTGGATGGATGTGCGTGATGATGATGATGATGATGATTGTCTGCCTAGACGATGGTTGCTGTGCGCACCAGCCAGAAAGCCCAGTCCAGCGCCGCCTGCCCCACACGGTTCGGCCAAAGGCTGTGAACGAAAACGAACTGCTTCAGCCAGTGCCAGGCCGAAAAAGCGGGAGACGGGAGAACCGAACGCACATCATAGAGAAGCAATGACGAGAACCGAGAGAGAGAGAGGAGGAAGACAGAGCAAAGATAGAGAGAGAGAGGTAGAGAGAGAATAGAGAAGGGGGTAGAGCAAGACAGAGAGAGAGAGAGAGATAGAGGTATAAAGGGGGGATAAGGACATGCGCGCAAGACAGGTAAACGAAGCGAACGCGCGTCATCAGGAACGCAGCGCCGGCGTCGAGAAACAAGACGTTTTAGTCTGTCAGCGCTGCACGCAAGGCGTCGTTGTTGCCGCTGGTTTTAGAACAACGAATAGCAGTCGCACACGTAGCAGAAATAGTAGTAGTAGTAGCAGAAGTAGTAGTAGTAGTAGAGTCAGAATAGTAGTAGTAGCAATATAAACGACTGCAACAGCCAACGAACGTAAGCCACAGCCATCTACTAGCAAAGTGTTTTGTTTTGAATCGCGCCGAGTATGAGTCGCTGGTCAGTCAGCTCCTTACCGCCGCTGTTGCCGCCGCTGCAGTTGTTGTTTTTAATGGTAGCAATATTAGCGGTAGTAGCAGTAAACTGTACTGTCTCTGATGCACTAGTGATGATGGTTTTACCGCCGCCGCCGCTTGTATTGCTGATATTGTTATTGTCGTAGTCGTCTCCGTTGTTGCTAAGTTGCTATTGTTGTTGTCATTGGTTCAAGAACAACAAAAACAACACGTTGTGTGTTGTCGCTGTTTGTTGTTGTCGTTGGTGTTGGTGTTGTTGTTGTTGTTGTCGCTGTTGTTAGTGTTGTTGTTGTCAGTGTTGTTGTCGTGTTGTTGTTGGTGTTGCTAGTGTTGGTTGTTTGTTGTTAGTGTTGTTAACGTCGTTGTTGTTAGTGTTGTTAACGTCGTTGTTGTTAGTGTTGTTGTTGTTATTAGTGTTTTAGCGTTGTTGGTGTTGTTGTTGTTGCTGTTTGTTGTTGTTGTTGTTGCTCTTGTCGTTGTTGTTAATGTTGTTGCTGTTGTTGTTGTGTGTTTACGCGTGGTTGCTGTTGCTCTCGGCGTATTAGCGCTTATGACGATGCATCGTCGTAGGGCGGGCTTTGGCCGCCGACCGCCCGATGGGGTTCAACGTGCGCCGGTCGCGCCAGCAGCAGAAGCAACAGCAGCGGCGGCGACGTCGACGATGACGACGACGACCAAGACGCTAGGGCCAATGGATGGCGTTGGCCACAGCGTCGGCGGCCTCTTCCCAATGCTTAGGCTACAGCGACTAGACGAAGAAGTGACGTCGAGCATTACGGCAGCGACTGCTAGAACAACTACACACCGAACATCACAGCGGCGACCGCTGACTGCAACAACAATACAACAACAACAGCAACAACAACATGAGCAAGCAACAACAAGGGCAACAGCAACAACATCAACGACACAGCAACAGCAGCAACAGCACATCAAAAACAAGAACAGATCTAACCTGTTCCTGACCGATGACTTCGTCAGAAATTTGCTTTTTTTCGCTACGCGGCGATAGCGATTGGAGTGACGACGCTATTGCAACGGCGCTAGCTGAACCTGGATGTTCCAACAGGAGCGCCCTCGGATGCTCAAAAAAACATCGACGTTTGCCTTATGCCTGCTTCTGTCATTCTGTTCGAACCATCTTTTTGTACGACCTAGAACATAGGTGAAAAACTGTGTGGGGTCAAGCAGAGACAAATCTTGGCCTTTGATTTCAAATAAGCTTTGCATCAATTACTTGGAAACAAAAAACGACCCAAATAACAACATCAACAGCAACAACGCATAACGACACGGAACAGCTAGAACAGCAGCCTGTTGGCGTGCAATTGGTAGGCCATAGAGCAAAGCAAACAGAATGAAAATTGGCCTTGAGTAAATCGCTTTATAAATGGCACGTTGTCACATGTTGATTATATATGTATAAACTTCTAAATAAACAAATGCTTATGTTGACAGTAGACCTTAGTAGTCTTTAATGAGGTACTGGAGAGTAAAACGCCTTAACAAGCTGAACGACAGCTATATATATATATATATATATATATATATACAACGGCAATGTGGCTGTATGAGCCCGCCAAAAGCAGTGAACTATTATTGTTCAAGCTCCTCAAGAAAAACCTAACATTAGTGTCACTCGGACTATAAAATTACGTCAACGGCGCAGGGACACTTTCACAAGCTGATGGATAATCAGAATAACACTATGTAAAGTCCATCCAGTCTAATCCAGCCGAACTGTGCATCGCCAGTAATGAACGCGGCAATTAGCATAGGAGGCGCCGAAATGTTTCCCATGTACAGCCACCCATGTTAGCTACAGACAAATAAATATTCACTATAATTTGAACAACAACAACGTCTTCTTAACAAAAGTAGTGTGTATATATACACATACGTAGACACTTATATATGTGTGTATATATATATATATATTTATACAACAGATAGATAGATAATAGATAGATATATACACGCGTCTAGCGGATCAAATAGAGTTAGAGAGATAACACGTCATTCCAACATCATGGGTCGCAAGCTTAATTCTGGCGGGCACACACCAAATTTCTTAGAATTTGCAAGAATAATCCGAAAACATACATGGACAAATTGTAAGTAATGAATAAAAGTGTACATATTACTTAAATTCATATCTACATATATACAAGTATACGGGGGAGCACTCTATCTCATCTCCTAGACGACAAACGGAAGGTTGTTAATCAGGCCGATCGAGATAACCATACATACATATAATCATGTCCCATCATTGTCACAATCATTATTATCATCATTAGAAGCACGCACTCTCTGTCGCATATAGCGAACGACCAGCGACATCCCAATAAATCTTTTCCAACCAACCACGGCCAACCGGCTCGGTGTGTGTTTGTGTGAACCCTCAAGATTACATTTAAGGTCATTACCTCAAAATGCAGGATAAGAGACTTTTCCTATGTAGAACTTTCCTACGTTTTGTTTTGTAAACTTTTTCAAACCGGCGACATTCAGAAACGCACACAAGTGTATCTACTAGAGTGATGATTGAGGTACTACTGGTACTACCCTATATATCGCGTCTTCCCTTATAGCTCTCCTCTTCCACTCCTTTTGCTTGACACCTACGTTTTTTTTCTACCTCACTTGTGTTCTACCCCTACACACTCAAATTTCCCTCAGTTTTTTGCTATCTGTTCCTATTAATGAATTTGTATCGTTACTCATCTCTCCTTCGTTTTCTCGGTTTCTCCTTTTTTTGTATTTCTGCCCTCTCGCTATACATTTAATTTTCTCTTTCTTTTGCAAGCAGGTTGCTATACGGTGCTACCAACAGAGTCCCACCTGAGAGAGTCATCTTTTCAGTTCTTCAGGAGCGACGGTCATTGCAGGCCAATGCATCTATCTACCAGCGCTACCGCTGTTTCTGTCGTCGCATTGAAGGTTGAAAAAGGAAAAACGAACACACACTCGAGGTGAAGAAAGCGGCAATCACTCACCACGTCTAGGATCTCGTCGACGGGCGAAACACAGGCAAGGCATTCTTTTACCTATTCATCTGTCTATCCATCCATCCATCGATCCATTCACTTATCTATCGGAGCACTTCATTCGTGCCTTCAACGCAGCACGCCTGTGTGTTTGTAGGGGGGTTTCGGCCACCTCTCCACCCCACATACCCACGCACGCACCCTCCCTAACTAACTCTCTTCAACTGATTCTGAATGCGACCGATGAGACCGACCGACATCTTTGCACATACCTCACACAAACCTCACTACCTCAGCTGGCCAGCCGTCAGCCACCGACCGGCTAGCGAGTAGCCACCACACTAGCTTGGGAGTCCGCCGCGAGTCCTTCTGGTGAGGATTCTTCTTCTTCATAGAGGACAAACGAAGGAGCAGCGCATCGGGGGGCAAGAACAGAAGGGGCGCACTCCCCCCTTCGGGAAATGGGGACCGAAAACCCCACTCTCTGTGTGCTCAGTCAGGACGCCAGTACGCACGTCCCTGGCTCTGTCGGTCTCTCATTCGTTCGTCGGTCGATCGGTCGGGCTGTCGCTGCGCGCTCCACACTTCTACCACTCTCAACAATAGAGCTAATATTCCAAGTAGGCTTAGCCCCGACTCGAGCCGACGCGGTGCGGTGGCAGCGCCAGCTTTCTTGACGCCGCACTGCAGTCGATGCCACCTCTGCTACGGATGATACTCCTACTACTACAACTCCTACTGCTCGCTACTACGGCAACTTGCACTGCTGCTTCTCCTACTACTACAACAATGACAACGACTACTTCTACTACTACTACGAGCGTAGCTTCTAGAGACTTGGGCTTTTACTGTTCGGCCAACTGCAGCCCGTACCAGGCCATCAGTCAACGAACGCACAGTGACGACGAACGAGGAACAGACAAGCAGTATGAACCCCTACAGTACTGTTTGACACGTTCGACAATATTAGTTCTCTAGTCCTGTTGTCGGCCATCAGCCGGCTTAGTTTGTCTGTAGTCGCCTTTGGAAACGCCCTAATTGGCCCGTTTCATATATATATATATATATATATATATATATATATATATATATATATATATATATATATATATATTTAATTTGTTTATTTCATCTATCCCAAAACGCTCCACAACGTTAGGTTACATTTCTTCAACACGTAACGTTTGTCGCGACACCACGGGGCAGTACGACTGGCGTGCTTGGACTGCTCCGCCGGTTCATCTGCAGGGTTCGTGTGAAGTCGTTACGGATAGAAATGGCCGACTAGCTTGAGAGCTCGAATTGCTGCAGGTTCGCTTGCAGAACGCCCCATGAAGACTCGCCGAAGAAGAAGGCGGCAACGAGTCGGTCTCTCTCGCTCGACGAATGAGAAGTACCCAGTCGCTCTGTCATTGAAAGAAGAGAACTAACTTCATACGAATCTTTGCACCTCGAGCGCGCGACCGCGCGCCAACCAGCCTCAGCCGGGCCGCCGTGCCGGGCCGGATATTGGAACCGGATTTCATTCTCCTCCGGCCGCCACGTTTGAATAGGCGCAGACAGGCTGAGGAGAGGCCGACTTCTTTGGATCTTTGGCTCAGTTCCTTACATTTCTCATAAACAATTCGGGAGAAACGCGCGCCTCAGTAGTAGCAACAGTAGCTCAACCACCCACCTCGTCTTCTCATCGTCGTCTATCGGCTTCGAGCTTTCTAGCGCAGCACGTCGACTTCATATACAGATAGCTAGGTAGCTAGACAGGCAGGTAGATGAGAGTGCTGCAAGAGGAGAAGTGAAGACAGATCTAGACCTATATATATATATATATATATATAGAGATATAGAAAGCGAGAGAGATAGAGGGAGAGAGAGTGATAGAGATAGAAAGTCCGCTAGAAGAGCAAAGGAGACGGCTCGCTGGCCACCGAGATGAGACAGCGTATGTAAGGGCAACGCGGTGTGGTCGGTCTAATTTAATCCAGAGCTGCACGCGTGCACGCATTCGAATATAACTCAATATGGC
>QVRM01006216.1:0-62372 GCA_003439945.1 Dermanyssus gallinae | reverse complement strand
GCAAAAGGTTGTTCGGAACGTCCGAAGAGGCATTGACTAAGTTTCACGTCCCATTTCCTGTTTTCCTCCTCATTCTATCATGTCTAGATCTAAGTCCCGTCTGGTAGCTGTTTTGTTGTTCATCATCTCTGGATGATCGTCCACTTGTGTTAATTCGTTTTAGATCGAAACCATCGTCTAATGGTTTCTGGTCTATCTAAGCTGTGATGCAATAAATATCTGCGCCGTTTTGTTTACCCAAGACAAACTGTTCGTTCAGCTTTGTAATAGATATGCAAATGATACAAAACGATGCCAAATTAGATCATACAGAAGCACCTTAACTCTTTTTTCTTAAAACTAAACTGGATCCTTTGCTGTACACAGTGTTTGTTTTAGACATAAAAACTTATATTCCGTCGAGTGTTAAATACCTACTGTACGCCGATGACCTAAAGATATACGCTCCCTTGGACTCTCTCTCAGCGCACACTGCGTTACAGTCTGCTGTCGATGGCATCTGCCGCTGGTGCATTGACAATGGCATGGAGCTATCAGTTTTGAAATGCCTTGTTTTGAAACATGGCTTCTTTAATCTGGAGTATCAGCTTAACGGGACAATTCTGCCCACCGCTAATGTTGCTCGGGATCTCGCTGTATTAATGTCAACAGATCTAACATTTTCTGTACATATAAGAGAGCTAGTCAAAACAACATCTACACTTGTGAACACGCTGTTCCGTTGCTTTATCATCAAGGACCCAAATGTGTATATTCGTCTGTATAAAGCAATTGTGCTATCCAAACTTTTATATTGTTCACCTGTCTGGAGCCCATACTTGTGCAACCACATAGGCATGCTTGAAGGTATTCAGAGAAGATTTCTAAAAAGGCTCTGTAAAAGATGTAATATTGACCCGAATGCTGTAAACCTTCCGTCGCTCTCGTTTTTACTGAAGAACAACGACACGCGAGTACTATCGCAACTTTCAAGTGCCGATCTTATTAACCGTTTTTTTCGACGTGACAATGAATAATCGCAGAAGTCAAATAATGATTTTGCAACGAGTGCACCCTAGATCTCGAACGTCTTAACCGATTTGTGTCTAAATAGACGTGTAATAGCAAATCTATATACCTGGCATCCAATGAATCTACCAACTTAGAAGTGGATCGGAAAAGACAACTGCTGGATGCAATAAAGCTGATGTATCAGCATTTGGAGCAGGTCAGGGAGCTGTTTAAGGCACATAATACATAATTGGAGTTCAAGGAGCTTACAGGCTTACTCAGGGCTCTCGATCAGATAAACGCAGTTAGCAAGGCCACAGAAAAGCGCGACGACCGGAGGTGAAAGAGAAACTCGCGTCGCCCAAGGAAAGCACGAGGTGCTCCGGCAGGCATGACGGCCCCCAAACATGATTCGAAGAGCTAGTGAAAACCAGGGTACGGAAGGCCAACGAGGACATACTGTGAGAGAGGAAGCATGGTAATGTGCAGGCCCTGGCATTAGGAACTGCAAATAGAGGTGATCCGGGCCAGGAGAGGCAAGAACGGGTGAAAATTTTCGAGACTAGGGTTTCTGCAAAAGAAAAATGCAAAGCAAATAATTCAGGAACATGACGGGCGTGGAGGCAAACTCTAACGATGCAAACGTTCGCCAAGCTGTTGCCACTTGCTCTATGTCCTTCAATTACATACGACGGCGGATGCAGTCACGGCAGCGGATATTGCGTCGGATACGGTCACGAATAGATGTACTACCATGTTGCCCATGGGCCACAGTTTTAAGTATGGCGTCGACCACGGGGTCGCCCATTACGGCTTCAGATATTAAAAAGTTAAGAAAAGGCAGTCCACTCTAAGGTTATTAGGCGTCGCTGCGCTTTAAGTGTCTAGATCCGGCAAAATATTGTTCAGAATATAAATGTTGCTTGGTTCGTTTGAGATAAAGTCTGCGCTTTGCCTTGTAACGACCATGCGGACGATACAAATAAAAGTGCGGAAATTGAATCCCAAAGGAGCATATGATATAAAGGGTGATATGTGTACACGCACTTATCAATATAAATAATAATATAATAAGAATAAACCAATCAATCAATCATGATACTGGTCTTCTAGCTGATAGTAACAAGCCTCTAGCAAACAAGACCAATATCGATACCGCATATAGAAGGACGCGATACATAAATCCATCGGGATCAGAAGTGATCAACAAACCCTGCTTGGAACATTCCAACACATAGTGCGTTCCGGTGGAGGCGCCGCTGGGAGATGACAACCCGATAACCTTCCACCCCACGGTGCCCACGGAGGCTGGATAAGGTGTGCCGAATAAGCACAATAATATCAACGGAGGGGTTCCACCTCACGGGAAGGAAGCGAACGATAGGCCATACACCTCGCGCTAGTGGGCTACGCGACGGGTCAAATATCTGAAAGTCCTCGTGAAAATAGAATCCACTTCAGTTAAAAATGCTCGGATAGAGAGTGTGCAAAGGGACACGGGAGCGTATCCTCTGCGACAGCAGGAGGCCCGATAGTGTCGCACATGCGATTCTGCACTATTTCGAGTTCGCGAGAGCCATGCAGCGCCTAGATTAGATACCAACACGATGAAGCTTGCTTTGTTGCATTTAGCCATTTGCGTATTAGAATATATGCGAAGCCACCTCTTCTGAAAGTCAGAAGAATGGCAGATAGGGAGATTTAGAAGAGTTAAGATTAGGAAGAACACCATTTGAATATGTTACTTCCTTCACATATCTCGGCATCACACAATCGAAGTGCATCTGACTCTCTGTCTAAGTGTGCAAGATCGCTTTATTAGACGACGTTAAATATACGTTTCTAAAACAAATAACAGGGTTTCAAAGATCTGGCACTAGACTGGTTTACCTTTAACGGGTCTGCGCTATTCGCCAGCAAACTGCAACGAAATATGTCCCACCGTAGACTGCATTGTTTAAGGGGTTAATCACCAAAGAAATAAAATTGGTGTCAATTAACTCAGATCTTAAGTTTAACAACGGTTGTAGTATCAGATATGACTTCTTGGCCTACCCGACACCTTATAAGTATCCATCTGCTATCCATGGCTTTCACCATAAGCTACGTAGAAAATATTATTATCACGAGCAGGACGATTTGCTGTTTTGCCATCAAAGATACACCCAAAACCATGTCTTTAACTGTGCAAGATTTCTAACTTTGACTTCTTAAACCGAAGTGAAACACATGATGCATAGTATGTCCATTGGTGTTAAACCAAGTATACTAGTTTTTTCATGACACAACATATTACCAAGACTAAGGTTGTATGTGAGATTGTACAATGCAGAATATTAGTCATTTGCGTTTTGTTTCTGAATTTGCTTATTCCATCATCTAATCTGGGTCAACCGAGTTGTGACCCACGTGTAATAAAGTGCATCGTAGCAAATGTGATGGCCACTTTCACAGAGATGCGCTTTACGCCAGCTGTGACCTGGCGTATACACATGACATACACACACTGAGAACACAATACGCTACTAGCGGAGATTGTTGGTTTTTATTGCATTATAATATCATACAGTGTACAAAATATATTCAGGCGAAAAGTAGGAGGGGGTGGGTAAAGTAGAGACCAAAAGAAAAAGGGCGAAGAAATGTCAAGGAAGAACAATCTACAGAACAGTAAAGGTAAAGACGGACGTCCAATGGGAAGCTCAGGTAGGTCATGTCAGAAAGGAAACACTGTTCGTTGAGCTTTGGTTGATGCTTATTGGTCTACCACTACTACCACGCGTTCCATATAGACTTTAAATATACACGCGGAATGGAAGTCGGCGTGGCACCAGCCCTCATTCGAGTCGATCTGATTGCTGCTCGGGGTCAAGAGCACTCATGGTTCCAGTGCCATCTATCTGTCCACTCCATTTGCTGGCGAGGTATGTCGACTGACTGAAGAACGCCTGTCTAGTATCCGTGACCGAAGTGCTTGACGCCGTATCCGTGGCCGACGCCGTATCCGTGGCCAACGCCATATTCCGTGGCCAACGCCGTATCCGTAGGCGTGAGCCACGGGCGCGCCGTAACCGTATCCGTGACCGAAACCAGCGTGGCCGTAACCGAACAGCGACCGGGGCCTTAGCGACGACGGGGCGACGTACGAAGCGTGGGCAACAACAGGGGCGGCGACGGTCTTGGTGACGGCGGCCACTCCGGGGGTGACGATCGACGTGGCGGCGGCGGCCTGGGGAGCAGTTCCGGGCTCGTTGCTCTTGATCGAAGCGCGGAAACCGTGTCCGTCAGCGACATAGTTTACGACACGGGCACGGCCATCAATGTCGTGGAGACCGTACGAGCCAACGACTCCCCAGGGGTTGCCCGACTCCGATCGGAAGGTTCCACCTGTGGCGTGCTTCTCGTTGTAGGCGAACTTGTAGTTGCCGTGACCATCCTCGGCGCGCGAGCTCACCGACGAGCCGGTGTGCAGGCCGACGCCGTGGCCGACAAGACCGGCCTGAGCGGATGCCACGAGGGCAAGCGAGAGCGAAGAAACCTTCATGATGCTTTTAGTGTGTAAAAGACAGACGATGTCTATAAACTACCGTAATTGTGCTATTAGCCGCTATTTATAACTTGCTAACGCTCTGGCAGTGGGAAGGGGCAAGCTGCACACAGGCGTCGTTGTCGAACGTTGTCCCCCATTCGCGCACCAGCCCGTAGTAAGAGTTAGAGGGGTAGTCGCTGTAAGTCACGGCGACCGGGCAGTCACCTACAAACTGTCACTGCTTGCTTCGTTTCTTCTCTCTCTCTCTGTAGATAAATAAGCAAGTCGACCACATGCCTGCCCAATGTTTTTCTGTTGTTGTTATTATTATTGTTGTTGTTGTCTCTGCTGTCGGAGACGTCGGCGTCATCATCGTCAGCATCCAGATTAACTGCCGTCTGCTTCCCACCATTTTCTGGCCCGCTGACAGTCGCTATTAGGCGGGGCATATTGTCCACGTGAATGATGAAAATTCCGTAATAACAGTAGTAGTAGTAGTAGTAGTAGTAGTAGTAGCAGTTAGAAATTAAGGGCGGCTGCAAACGATCTTGTTTTACTAGTAGCCTTATATATATATATATATATATATATATATATATATATATCTAACAGAGTCTCATCGGTTTGACTGCATAGCGGACACGCTCGTCTCGAGCTCCAGAAATGTAACTTTTAATCTTCTCAACAGTTTCTAGAGCAAGTTCTGTGGTAAAAAAAAAAGTATACAAGGGGTCCCCGGTTTGACCTAAATTTGAGTTTGCCAAGACAGGAAACTTATTAAAAACGGAACACTGGCGCTTGTCTTAGTCCATTGTGTCCCAATGAAATGGGGAAGCCCGTCATTTTTAAGCAGCATCGGCACTGACTGTGAAATACAGTTGTAGCAATTAGGTTACTGGATGGGAATTTAAAGCTGGTCTATCGCGAAAAACGGCTGAATGGAGGGAAAACATAGGAAAAATATTCTTCTTGATACATCTATACTGGTACCTGTAGCTTTACATATATACATGTATGACTCAAACATTTTCAATTCCAGGAAAAATCCTATATCGTTATTAATATTTAGAAGAACAGACATGAGCCCGTTTAAGGAACCAAGCAAGCCCCTAGATGAAGATCCTCCTAAGTTCACATCAAACCCGAAAAAAATTGTGCGGCTCCAAGACGATGATGGGGCAACTTCGTGGAGAAAGCAGGGAGAATACACTTCTGTCAAGATAAGACTAGCCGCAGGCTCTAAATCAGAGTACTAGCGAAGACCAAGGAAGATAGGAGCGTTTACGGCCTTTTCAGACGTTCCCAGACCCAGGAAAGGAATGACCATAAGGGTATGTAGAGCTTACCAAACAGTGTGTACGGATGTCCTGATCGCGCTAGCCCAACAGGGATTCTACTTGCCGGTGAGAGGAGCGAGCGGTACATGGACGGGACCTTAACTTGGCGCAGGCACGAGAGACCACCCTAGCGGCGTGTAGCGACGAGTAAAGCAGACCCCTCCCATTGAACATGCAAACTTCTACCTGACATACGACGCTAGTACGAAAAGCGGCAACGGGACCTTTCGTACAGTACGACGCAGGTGCTCATCGGGCCTGGGCAGTTCCAGACCTATATGATGCGCATAGGCAAGGCCACAGCGGACATCTGCGTACTCTGCACCTCAGGGGACTCGGACGACGTCGAGCACATGATAGCGCACTGTGCGGCCTTTGCGATTGCTAGGGTCTCAACAAAACCAGAGTTGGCTGGAAGGACCTCGCAGTCTATCGTGGACTACATGATAAAATGTGCAACCAGGTGGTCCGAGGGACGGGCCTACCTAGATGCCATCATGAAAAGGAAACTGGCCCTGGAAACACCCAGACGGGCTAGGTTGGAGAGAGGCCTTGATGGAGGCGGTCGAGAGGATGTGCCAAAGGAGGGAGAAGAGGGGAACACCCAGGCCCTCCAAAGGATCGATTCTACTGCTAACAAATGCTGCTTTGAATTTCGAGGAATGTCTCCAAATGTGGTACTACTGCATCTGGCAAAGTAAATTTCTTACCTTGTTGATAGTTTAGCAGACATTTGAGTAGGTGGTAGTCCGACGGTGCGATGTCCAGGTAGTTCATTGGATGCGGCAAAACGTCCCAATCTACGATTGTTAAATCGCGGAGTCTAAGTAAACTGACAGGCAACCTTGCGTAGTCTTGGTAGAAGATAAGGTTCTATTCACGAGACTGTGTTTCGGAGGCCGGTCGAAAAACTCGATCGAGCTGAACACAGTAGACACTTGTGTTAATCGGTTGGTGACCAGGGAAAAAACTCGTGGCGAACGATGCCATGCTTATTTCATAAAATACAAAGCAAACTTGAAGCTAGTCTCTTTGGTGACTTTTGCGAAGATAGTCCTCGGCCACAGCAGGGTCATTCTATTTCACATTGTTATAAAAGTAGTAAGTGGAATTTATGCTGTCCATTTCGACAAAATTTATGTAGCAAACACAACGAATAAAAAAATCATTTTACAAAGTCTATGAATATTTAAAGGCATTTGCGGTAACTATATATATATATATATATATATATATTTTTTTTTTTTTTTTTTTTTTTTTTTTTTTAATATATTTAGACAGTATACGCTGATCCGCACTCGACCAGCTCTAATGCAAGCAGGATACGATCATTTACCAATGCCGGCGCGCATAAAATCAACCGTCACGCTAAGCTTTTCCCATAGGACCATAATAAAAACAGTACTCCATCCCGAAACTCCAAGAGACTTGGCTTTTCCGTGTGGCTTTTCGGATGTGGATAGTACGCCAGCCATCCTGAGACCTTTTCAATCACACCGTTGAGTTCGCATGTCTGGGGAGCCTGCCGAGATTTTACTTTATTCATATTACTATAAACGCTGTACAGCATATATATGTTCACACAACAGGCATTTGTTGGTTCATTAGGCACCTATTAAAAATATAATTTGTATTTTGTATTACCAATATTACATTAAGGTCCAATGATTTTATTGTAAAAATATGCTACTTGAGACACTGATTTTCAACCAAGCATTGGTGTTTGTAAAAAAACTAAGAGCGATCCTTGAGTCGTAAACAAAACAACATTTCATGTAAATGTGCAAATATTTTGAGGAACATTTGTTTAAGATAAACTTATTAAAATTTAATATTTCAAATCGAAATATCTGGTTACAAATTTGATCCTTATATGGTAAATAATTCCGTCTTTACGTGCTCTAACAAACCCGTTAAATATTAAGTCAACGCTGCCAGTGAACTAATGCAGCAAAACAATTTGGGGCACATTTAATTTTTTTTATTGTGTTGTGAGAGCCACGCTGAAAGGAGTGCGAATTTGATAAAGCATCAACAACCCCGCACGTGATCATATACGTTACAACTTGCAAGGAAAGTAAATGCACCAAATATCTGGCAAAGGTTTACCTCGAGCAATTAGGCTAAAGTTAAGACGCGATGTATTGGCGGGCTACGTTTAAGCAGCCTGTCCACTGGAGTAAGTAGACGGTTTGCTACAAAACAAATGGCAACATGCCCTAACCAGACCCGTATGTTCAATACTATACAGAAATGTACGTAAAGGAGAGACCACCTTCAAGGTCACCACGTGGGTATTCTCACCCAGCCACCTGCCAGCCATATATATAATCTAGCCACACGTCGACTAAAGACAGAAGTTGTTGCACTTTCTTCAGCAAACCATCAACATGAAGGCTTTCTTCGCTCTTGCTGCCCTCGTGGCTTCGGCGCACGCCGGTATCGTTGGACACGGCCACGGCGTCGGTCTGCACACCGGCTTGTCGGTGAGCTCCCGCGCTGAGGATGGTCACGGCAACTACAAGTTCGCCTACAACGAGAAGCACGCCACTGGCGGAACCTTCCGTTCGGAGTCGGGCAACCCCTGGGGTGTCGTTGGCTCGTATGGTCTTCACGACATTGACGGCCGCGCCCGTGTCGTAAACTATGTCGCTGACGGACATGGTTTCCGCGCTTCGATCAAGAGCAACGAGCCTGGAACTGCTCCCCAGGCCGCCGCTGCCACGTCGATTGTCACCCCCGGAGTGGCCGCCGTCACCAAGACTGTCGCCGCCCCCGTTGTTGCCCACGCCTCGTACGTCGCCCCCATCGTGGCCAAGGCCCCAGTTGCCTTCGGCTACGAACACGCCGGGTACGGTCACGTATATGGACTCGGCCATGTTGCCCGTGTGGGCCACGGTTATGGATACGGCGTCGGCCACGGAGTCGCCCATTACGGCCACGGAGTCGCCCATTACGGCCACGGATACTAAAGTGATGAGAGAAAGCAGTCCCCTGCAAACTCTTGAGCCTCGCTGTACATTAGGTGCCTAGACCAGGCAAAAGGTTGTTCGGAACGTCCGAAGAGGCATTGACTAAAGTTTCCCATTCCATTTCCTGTTTTCCTTCTCATTCTATCATGTCTAGCTCTAAGTCCCGTCCGGTGAGCTGTTTTGTTGTTCATCGTCTCTGAATGATCGTCCACTTGTGTTAATTCGTTTTAGATCGAAGCCATCATCGAATGGTTTCTGGTCTATCTAAGCTGTGATGCAATAAATATCTGCGCCGTTTTGTTTACCCAAGACAAACTCTGCTCGTTCTGCGTTGTAATAGATATGCAAAAGATACAGAACGATGCTAAATTAGATCATACAGAGACACATTAACTCTTTTCCATAAAACTAAACCGGATAAACTAAGTGATGTCATGCTACTATATTGATAGGGTCGATGATGATAATGGTGATTATGGTTGCCATTCCTATGTCTACGTTAGTTCACTAATGAGGGCAGTATGGATCGCTTTTTATGCACTAGCATCGTCGCTTGGTTATATAATTTAGCCTTACAAAGAATAGTGATAATAACAATAATATTCATCGTAACAAGTGTACCCTAGATGTCGAGCATCTAAACAAATTTGTGTCTAGATAGACGTGTAATAGTAAATCTATATACCCGGCATCTAATGAATCTACCAATTAAGAAGTGGATCGGAAAAGACAACTGCTGGATGCAATAAAGCTGGCGTTTCAGCATTTGGAGCAGGTCAGGTAGCTGTTTAAGTCACATAATACATAGTTGGAGTGCAAGGAGCTCAGAGGCTTAATCAGGGCCCTCGATAATCTAACGCAGTTAGCAAGGCCACGGAAAAGCGCGACGACCGGAGGTGAAAGAGAAGCTCGCGGCACCCAAGGAAGGCCACTAGGTGCTCCGGCAGGCATGATGACCACCAAACATGATTCGAAGAGCTAGTTAAAGACAGGCTACGGAAGGCCAAGGAAGACATACTATGAGAGAGAAAGCATGGTGATGTGCAGGCGCTAGCGTTAGGAACTGCAAATAGAGGCGATCCGGGCCAGGAGAGGCAAGAACGGGTGAAAATTCTCGAGACTAGGGCTCTGCAGAGGAAACTGCAAAGCAAGTAATTCAGGAACATGACGGGCGTGAAGGCAAACTCTAAAGAAGCAAACGTTCGCCAAGCCGTTGTCACTTGCTTTATGTCCTTCAATTACACACGACGGCGGATAGAGGTACGACCATGTTGCCCGTGAGCCACAATTATGAGCATGGCGTCGGCCACGGACTTGCCCATTACGGCTTCAGATATCAAGAAGTTAAGAGAAAGCAGTCCACTCTAAGGTATTAGGCGTCGCTGTGCCTTAAGTGTCTAGATCCGGCAAAATATAAATCCATCGGGATCAGAGGTGACCGATGAGCAGGCCGAATGAGCACAATATATCAACGGAGGGGTTCTACCTCACGGGAAGGAAGCGAACGATAGGCATACACCTCGCGCTTGTGGGCTACGCGACGGGTGAAATATCTGGAAGTCCTCGTGAAAATAGAATCCACTTTTAGCTGAAAATGCTCGGATAGAGAGTGTGCAAAGGGACACGGGAGCGTATCCTCTGCGACAGCAGGGAGCCCGATAGTGTCGCACATGCGATTCTGCACTATGTCGAGTTCGCGAGAGCCATGCAGCGCCTACATTAGATACCACCACGATGAGGCTTGCTTTGTTGCATTTATCCATTTGCGTATTAGAATATATGCGTAGCCACCTCTTCTGAAAGTCAGAAGAAACGACAGATTTTCTTCGGTTAAGATTAGAAAGTACACCATCTGAATATGTTACTTCTTTCACAAATTTCGGCATCACACATCGAAGTGTATCTGAGTCTTTGTCTGGGTGCGCAAGATATCGCTCTATTAAACAACGTTGAATATACGTTTGTAAAACGAATGACGGGGTTTCAAAGATCTGGCGGCACTAGACTGATTTACCTTTTAAACGGGTCTGCGCTATTCGCCAACAAACTGCAACGAAATATGTCCCACCGTAAACTGCATAGTTTATGCGGTTAATCACTTAAGAAGTAAAATTGGCGTCAATTAACTTAGATCTTAGTTTTGACAACGGCTGTAGTATCAGATATGGGAACGGCGTTTTCTTGGCCTACCCGACACCTTATAAGCATCCATCTAAGCATGGCTTTCACCATAAGCAACGTAGAAAAGATTATTATCACGAGCCGGACGAACCCGTATTTGCCGTTTTGCCATCAAAAATATACCCACGCAAAACACATGATACATAGTGTGTTCATTGGTGTTTGAACCAAGCACACTAGCTTTATCATGACATAACATACTAGGACTAAAATTGTATGTGAGATTGTTCAATGCAGAATATTTTCTCTAATTTGAAATGAATCATGTGCCATACGTCTAGCACATAGGTGTAGCATATGCCTTACGGCCAAACACAACTATCTTTTATATTATTATTTTACGCCCTGTGGTTTTGCACGATCGTATACGACTGTGTGCGTAACTATATATCAGTACATATACATAGTGCTTAGCCCAAACCAGGCGGGGTGGTAGACTTCGTTATTATAAGCATGTTTTAGTGGAATGAGGTACAACTTAATACGACTATTCTTGTTTCGGCCAAGTAAAACGTGTTAATATTATCGTTTTGACGCTTTCCTCCCGTGGCCCTTTCTCTCTGATATGCTATATTTTTTGTTTGATAAACCTTGTTGCCTTTTGCTAACTGGACCGAAAGTTCCTAGGGTGACAAGCACAAAGTATAGCATCTGTTCGTATATTTAGTCATTGGCGTTTTTTTTTCTGAGTTTACTTATTTCGTTATCTAACCGGCGTCAACCGAGTTACGACTTATGTGTAATGATGCGCATTGTAGCAAATGTGATGGCCACTTTCACAGAGATGCGCTTACGCCAGCTGTGACCCCATCCATGTCGACTACAAGTCCCAGAGCCATTCTAAATATATTTTTTCTCTCTCTTATATATATATATATATATATATATATATATAAATATATATATATATATATATACATTCTGAGAACACAATACGCTACTAGCGGAGATGTTGGTTTTTATTGCATTATAATATTATACAGTGTACACAAAGACATTCAGCGAAAGTAGGAGGGGGTGGGAAAAGGTAGAAACCAGAAGAGAAACGGCGAAGAAATGCCAAGGAAGAACAATCTACAGAACAGTGAAGGTAAAGACGGACGTCCAATGGGAAGCTCAGGCAGGTCATGTCAGAGAGGAAACACTGTTCGTTGAGCTTTGGTTGATGCTTATTGGTCTACTACTACTACCACGCGTCCCATAAAGACTTTGAATATACACGCAGAATGGAAGTCGGCGTGGCACCAGCCCTCATTCGAGTCAATCTGATTGCTGCTCGGGGTCAAGAGCACTCATGGTTCCAGTGCCATCTATCTGTCCACTCCATTTGCTGGCGAGGTATGTCGACTGACTGAAGAACGCCTGTCTAGTATCCGTGACCGAAGTGCTTGACGCCGTATCCGTGGCCGACACCGTATCCGTGTCCGACGCCGTATCCGTGGCCAACGCCATATCCGTGGCCAACGCCGTATCCGTAGGCGTGAGCCACGGGCGCGCCGTAACCGTATCCGTGACCGAAACCAGCGTGGCCGTAACCGACAGCGACCGGGGCCTTGGCGACGACGGGGGCGACGTACGATGCGTGGGCGACAACAGGGGCGGCGACGGTCTTGGTGACGGCGGCCACTCCGGGGGTGACGATCGACGTGGCGGCGGCGGCCTGGGGAGCAGTTCCGGGCTCGTTGCTCTTGATCGAAGCGCGGAAACCGTGTCCGTCAGCGACATAGTTTACGACACGGGCACGGCCATCAATGTCGTGAAGACCGTACGAGCCAACGACTCCCCAGGGGTTGCCCGACTCCGATCGGAAGGTTCCGCCGGTGGCGTGCTTCTCGTTGTAGGCGAACTTGTAGTTGCCGTGACCGTCCTCGGCGCGCGAGCTCACCGACGAGCCGGTGTGCAGACCGACGCCGTGGCCGACAAGACCGGCCTGGGCGGACGCCACGAGGGCAGCGAGAGCGAAGAAGGCCTTCATGATGCTTACAGTGCGTAATAGACAGGCGGTGTCTATGAACTACTGCAATTGTGCCAGTAGCCGCTATTTATACTTGGCTAGCGCTCTGACCTTAAGAAGGAGCAAGCTGCACACAGACGTCGCAACGTTGCCCCCCATCCGCGCACCAGCCGTAGTAAGAGTTAGAGGGGTAGTCGCTGTGGTCACGGCGATCGGGCGGTCACCCACGAACGGTCACTGTTTTTCCTCCTCTCTATATCTCTCTTTCTCTATAAGAAAGTCGACTAAATTCTCTTATAGATGGTTGCCGAGTGTTTCTCTGTTGTTATTATTGGTGTTGCTGCTGCTGTCGGAGACGTCGTCATTGTCACCATCTAAATTAACTGCCGTCCGCTTTCCATCATTTTCTGGCCCGCTGACAGCTGCTGTTAGGCGAGGCATATTTCACTTAAATGATGCAAACTCTGTAATAGTAGTAGTAGCAGCACCAAAGACAACTGCAAGCAATCTTGTTTGGCCAGTGGCACAACTATTCCCGACCTAAATATATATGTATATATATATATATATATATATATATATATAAATATATATATACAGTCCCTGAAAAAAATATAGGGCCACCCATTCTTGCCACATTTCACGCATTTATTATAACCAATCGTGTAAATATCATAGTGATACATGCTCACAGAGTAACAGCGGAGACTTCCATCGACATTTGGGGTCTCGGATTACTTTGAACTACGATGTTTCCACATTTGGCACAGCTATACCGCGAAAAAATGATAATGCCACTAGCAAGATACATGTCTTAACGAGTGAATTAAGCGGACTAACGGCGTTTGGGCTCATTTTACGGCACCCAGAAACTATACTTAATACTCAGTGAACTTCCCATTAAGTCGGATAAACTCAAAAGTGCGGTTTGGTATAGTGTTAAACAAATTTTGAATGACGTTTTGCAAGAGCTCGTCCCAAGCCCCGAAAATTGTTTTTTATCGGTGTAAACTTATTGTTCGAGCCAGCTCCACACATTCTGGATTATATTAAGATCAGGTGAGAGTGCAGGCCAACGTAGGACCTCAATGTGACGTTGGTCGAACCATCTTCGGATCAGCCTGGCGGTGTGAATCGGGGCGTTATCGTGTTGAAAAACGAAGTCTGGCCCCCCATCAGCTCAGAATGCGCCGATTGCTCTTTTAGTAAATCCCTATAGCACGTCGAATAAACACGACCGTCTAAAAACGCAATCGACGACTTTGTATGATACCCGACAGCGGCCCAGATCACCACTAAATGCCACCTGAGTGACGTTTTGACAAATTCGTTCTTCTTTGCGGACATCGTGGAAATAATAGTTAAATCGATCCGGTTTATCAAAGTTAATATTTTTTCATCCAAAAAGAGCACTCTGTGTCACTCAGTGATCCATGGCATCGTATCGTGGGTGAAGACGAGACAAGCATTCGTCGGTCAGCGGTCAATCGTTGTTTTTTCTTGTGTTTTTTTCACGTGAGCCAATGTGTCTTCCTAAGGAAGTTTTGCACATTTCGTATGTTCGTTTGCACATCGGCCGCCGCCGCAATTGCCCTAGCCGAGGGTGCAGAGTTCGACACTTTCTTCAGAATTGCAGCTCGCTTCGTTCTGAAATGGCATTTGAATACCCGGAAATATTTTTTACGCCGTTATTTGTACCTAACAAACTAAAAAAATAACAAAGTTATTCACTGCTTAAGTACAACGCGCCAATCGACAGGAAATTTCGCGATTAGAGAGGCCGATGTCCTTATAAGCCTTGATATGGGCCTTTTCGTCACTCATGGGGCGCCAACCTAAGCCTATCGTTACAACAAAGAAAAAACTTCTGGTAGGAGGTCTGCCTTTGTTTCTGTCGAGCCGTGAAATGGGCCCAAATGCCGTTAATCCGCTTAATTCACTTGTTAAGACATTATTCTTGCTAGTGGCATTATCATTTTTTCGCGGTGTAGCTGTGCCAAATGTGAAAATATCGTGGTTCAAAGTAATCCGAGACCCCAAATGTCGATGAAAGTCTTTGCTGTTACTCTGTGAGCATGTATCACTGTGATCTTAACACGATTGGTTATAATAAATGCGTGAAATGTGGCAAAAATGGGTGGCCCTATATTTTTTTCAGGGACTGTATATATATATATATATATATATATATATATATATATATATATAAATATGTATGTATATATATATATGTATATATATAAATATGTATGTATATATATATATAAATATATATGTATATATATATATATATATATATATAATCGCCTTAAACGACTTTCTGAACAAAAATTTTACACACACTGTCCAACGTCGTGCCTTTAGAGAAACACGCTCCACTGAAGCGCGAGTATCTAAAAGGCAACAGCGACGTCAAGACTACGCAACCACTCAAAAACTTTTAAGCCAAAACCGATCCAAATGCGCTCATGAGATGGTGGACGGCAAACACACCATACACAACATGCAGGCCACTAAGTTGTAGAACACTGGGCCAACACGATGACACAACTAACCCCTGAACCACTCCTTTGCCCCGTATACACTTCCAACTCTGACCTCTTCGAGGTTTTCCTTCCTATCTCCCTAAAGGAAACCCACGTAGCTCTCCGCGGACCTTCTAAAGCACTAGGTTTGGATGGGATTTGTCTTTCGTCACTCCGTAAACTCCCGTTAGAAGAAGTCTGTTGTCTTCTTAATATACTATTAATTAGCGATATTGCCACAGCCCATGAAACTGCTCGCTTAGCGTTCATCCATAAAATTTACAATGCCACATCTCCAAGCGTTATCTCTGCGGCCCATATCTATTAGCACACACTTACAACGAACGCTTAACAAAATTATCCCTAGACGCCTCCAGAACTCTATTAAGCTTCTCCCAATCCAGCGAGCGTTTCTCCCTTATAATGGTACCTTCGAGAATCTTGCGGTTCTGAATGGCATCCTTAACGATGCCAAGTCTGCAAGACGTGAGCTCAGACTCGCCTCAATCGACCTCCGTAAGGCGTTCGACATGGTGAGTCATGACTCCGTCCTGTGCTCACTCCGGACTCGCGGAAACACGGAGGCATAATTCATTAATTATATCGAACGCTTGTACCTCTCATCTAAAACTCTCATAGAATTTGGACAACAATGTCGCACATTTTGGCCAATTAGGGGTGTTAGGCAGGAAGATCCCCTGTCCCCCCTTTTATTTAATCTAGTTCTCGACGACATTCTTTCAAAATTAGACAAAACTAATATCGGGTACCAACTTACTGATGACTTCCGCCTTATGGGCTTAGCCTTTGCGGATGATCTCAATCTCCTAGCCTCCACGAAATCTACTCTCCAACGGCTCCTTAATATTGCGGACCCCCTTTTGAAATCCCAAGACCTTGAAATTAATACTAATAAAAGCTTTACTATCTCCCACCTATTTAACAGGAAGAAAGGTAAAGGTTTTATTAATACCGTACCAGTATTTTCCGTTGGAGAGCGGCAATTGCCAGCTAGAGGTATGAGCGATCGATCGATGGAGATATCTAGGAGTCGACTTTGACAGAAACAGTTGACTCCACCAAGGATATACTCCTTAATTTTTGAATTTTTAAAAGACTTTCACATTCCCCGCCTCCTATATAAACTGGTCTCCGGTCCCAGACTATCTCACTCACTCATTAGCGACCTAGATAAAAATATCAGAAAGGTTGTTAAGTCGAAATGGCTTAAGCTTGAAAACTCGGTGCCGAACGCCTACTTGTACACGCACACAGCACACGGCTGTCTGGTCATATCCTGCCTCCAAACATATATCCCTAGACTCCGCCCCTCCCGTCTGACAGCACTACAACACTCCACGCACCCTGGGGTCCAATGGATGCTAACCACCGAGCACTTCAAGAAAACCTTGCGAAAACAAGACTTCTTTGTGAGCGCTTGGGAACCTCCATTAAGACCGCTACACAAAAGACCGATTTCTGGTCTCAATAACTACACAACACGTTCTATGGGGCACATTTACAAAAAAAACACACAAAACGCCCTTTTCACATCACCGGATTAAGAGTATGTCCTACCTGTCTGGTAAAGAGTATTTAAACCAACTAGAGCTCAGGATCAACGCACTACCAACGCGTGCCAGATTGGCCAGGGGACGCCCAGGCTACAACAAACGTTGTAGGCACGGGTGCCTACAACGTTTGTTATAGTAGTCTTCGATGTAATGCCAAAGTAATACCGAGCCTGGGGGGGGGGGTGGAGAGGAATCCGGGTTTAGTGGGTTTGCGAGTCTCACACTAGTCACGCAGGCTGCTAGTGGCGCATGTGCATCATGCATTCCCGAAACCTCCCAGAACAAAAAAAAAGGCACGGGTGCCACAAAAAGGAATCTTATGGATCTTACCGTCTTAACGTTGCAAGGAACCTTGAGGATATACCGCTCGCATCGGGCCCATAGGACCGGGGGCTACCATCACGTGAGGACACGGACAGCTGATTCTTAACCATACGTGACACCTTTTTACCACCATTTTTAGTAAGGCGAGCACTGCCGAATGTGCAAACGTATTGTAAATTATTAATAAATCATCACAATATTTTCTATATATATATATATATATTTTTTTTTTTTATTATTATCATTTATTTAAGTGTAGCAAAATATACATTTGTGATGTAAGAACATGTGCACAGCCCGCTGGGGCATAACTCAAGGCGCTAGGTCTAGGCTTGGGCTGGTCCACCTAGCCAGGGTACCTCTCACCGAAGCGGCATCCCCCCTCTGAACATCTAATGACAGATGTTGCAGTAAATACTCGCCCGCCCTCTTGTCTCCTGTAGCCAATTTTTTCCCAACATCCTTGAGCAGTTTCGTCGTGAGCGACCCCCCCCCCCCCCCAATGTCTCGAATGCAAGTGGTGAGAACAAGTGTGGGTAACCGATGCTTGAATACTTTCTGCACTTGGCTGCTTCCGCTTGGGCTACCGCGTGTCCAGGGCGGGCTGCGCCCGTGCCGACCATTGAGGGGGCTAAAGAGTCGGTTTATATATATATATAACGGTTGGACACGCTCATTTTCAGCTCCCGGAAGAGTAAGCGATGAAGAATGATTAAGCGCTTTCTAAAGTGAGTTCCGAAGTGTATACGAGAGATTCTCGGTTTGCCCTAGATTGGGTTCTGTCAAGCCACCTAATTTATAGCCACTAAAAACAACTTTTTTTCGATAGTGCGTTATAGTGCCCCATGGACCACGTAGAAAGCCACTTGGAGACCACGTGGGCCCATAGGCGAGGCTATCTTGGCCGGGCGACCCAACAAGGTATGGAGGTACGCGGGAGCCCGGCATTTTTAAGCAGCATCGGCATTGGCCGCGAAATCCAGTTATAGTAGTTTGGGTGCTGGGGCGCAAACTAAAAAGCTGGTTTATCTCGAGAGCTGCTGGTCAGAGAGCAAAAAATACGAAAAAAATCTCCCTTAATACACCCATAATACCCGCGACTACACATATATGCACATAAGAAGTAAACAGTTCTGGGTTCAGGAAAATATTCTATATCATTATTCATATTTAAAAAAAAAAAACAGGCATGTGCCAGCTAGGGGGACCAAGCGAGCTTCCGGATAGAGACCCTTTTGAACGTAAACGGCAGGCAAAAACAGCCAAATTATATTGCGACCGCCGATATTACGGAGAACGAACCTGCTACGCATCCAGATAGTGATTTCAACATCGAGGATGAAAAGGTGGCATAAGACAGCGCGCGTAAGGGGGAGGCAAGCATCGGAAAGAGGAAGAGGGAGACCGAGTTCACACGACCAGCAGATCCAACCACAAGTCGCGAGGAAGGTATTCAAGAAAAGGAGACCACTCCAAGCAGGAAAGATACGGCTTGAGAAAACATAAAGGCAGTTACAGAATACCTTAAAGCACTAATGAAGAAGCAAACAATCTTCGAGAATCAGGTTGGTGCGTGCACAATACGTACCCACGACCTTACAAAAGTAGCTGAGGAATGGAAGGCAAAAGCCGCGACTCTCGCCATATAGGGATTTGTCGCCTAGAGGGAGGCACGGCCTGCATTGGATACCACAACTGAGGTTGGCTTTTGATGCAAAGCCTGTTAGGAAAATATAAAAAAAAACAGATTGAGATGGTCGAGATAGCCGAATCGGCAACACTCGAAGGCCCTATAGACATCATCAAAGAGGAGTGGCCGTTATCCAAGTACAGGTAGTTCAATAAGTTCTTAGAATGAAAATCGAGAATTTTCCAAATAATGTTTTTAAATGTTTCTTATTCGATATACTCCCCGAGAAGCTCAATACACTTTTCCCACCGAGATTTCAGAGCTTTCATACCTCTTGAGTAGAATTCCGCGTCGTTAGACTGAAAATAGGCATTGACAGCAGCCTTAACCTCTTCATTGCTGGAAAAACGCTTTCCACCGAGACTATTCTTCAAATGTCCGAAGAGGAAATAATCAGAGGGGGCCAGGTCTGGAGAATAGGAGGGTTGTTCAATAAGTTCGAACCTCAGTTGGGCCAGTTTTGCCGATGCTTGCCGGGACTTGTGTGCAGGAGCATTGCCCTGGTGAAACGGGACAACCTTCTTCTGCAAAGCGGGCCGTTTCACGATGAGTTCTTGCTAACGGCAGTCCAACAGTCTTGCATAATATTCTCCTGTGATCGTTTTACAGCTCTCAAGGTAGTCGACCAGCATTATTCTACGTTGGTCTTAAAAAACTGTAGCCATCACCTTTCCGGTCAATGCCGTTGTCCGCACCCTCTTTGGAGGTCCTTCATCAGGTGCACACCATTGGCAAGATGCTTCTTGGGTCTCGGGAGTGTAGTGATGAACCCGGCTTTCATCGACGGTCATGAATCTGCACCAAAAATCCGACAGATTGTTCGACATCTTGGCCAAATTTCGCTGTAAAGCCAAAACAGGCGCGTCTTTTTGGCCTTGGTTGAGCAAATGCGGCAGCCATTTTGCTCTAAGCTCTTTCATCTTCAAGTTTTCGTGTAGGATAAAATGCACACTGCCTAAACTAATTCCTAATGCCTCCGTTATTTCCTTAATGTTCATTTGCTTATCTGTGCCAAGAATTTTTCGCATTTTCTCTACGTTTTCCTCATCAGTTGCCGTTTTTTGGCCCCCTGGACGTAGTTCACCCTCGGTGCTCCTGCGACCTCTTTTTAACACATTAATCCAGTTAGAAACAGTGGCAAAACATGGTGCAGAGTCACTGTACGTCTCGTCTAACTCAATTTTACTTGGATCGCATTCCAACCTTTGAAATAAAAATGCTTGATAACCACTCGAAACTCTTTTTTCTCCATTTTTAAAAATCACGCCGATACGTTGCACGGGAAAAGCTATCAAACGAAATCGCAACGGCCAATCACCACAATATATTGAGTGCTAGCAGTCGAAAAGTTGCAGTTCCTATTAGCGGTGAAAGCGTGCCAAAATTCGAATTCTAAAAAGCTCATTCTAAGAACTTATTGAACTACCTGTATATTGGTCTCACTATATACAATCGTTATTTTGTTTATTTACTTAAACTAAATACTTCTTCTTGCAAAGTTAGGGTACTGGTCACCGTAAAAGACTCTGAAACGGACAAACTCTGCTTAGGCAACCCTCAGGACAGGTTAAACATAAAAGACTTTGAAATGAACAAGCTTTGCTCAAGAAACTCTTAGGAAGTTCCCAATGGCGGAACAGGCGGCCTTGCTATGGGCAGAAATAGTCAAGATCCTAAGAAATCGCGCCCAGCTTGACCTAAAGAGACCGGAGAAAACCGCACCTATGAAGAAACATGACGCTGAGCCAACTGCTACATCGACGATACATACTGGTGGTGAGGGTTGTTAGAGGGCACTAGTTAACACAACCGCCGTCTATGAAGCAATGCAAAAAGCAGTCCCGTGGACGTTAAATCTTGGCTGAGGGTCAGCCCGAAAGCTTTAGTTAACAGAGCCGAAATCAACATAAAAATAGGCTCGGTCATTACCAATAAGCCAGGTGATATCATCCTTTGGGGCCTACCGCACGGGCTCCTCCTATGTCCACAAGCGTAGCCCGACTACGACTATCGTGGCTAACATGCTCAAGTCGTCAACGGACTTGCACGCTGGGATCCTATACCTAGACGGGCTTATGCGTGAAAAATTTCGCCAGGAGGATCGCCGCAGATTACGATTCAATACTAGGCCTCTAGTGTCCACTGCCGGGCAGGACCCACTTCCTGCTCGGGTGATACTCGTAGACTAAGGAGAGGGTTGCAGGAAGGGAACTCCTCTCTCCTGGTCTCAAGGTAATGTTGCACAATTCCGAACCAGGAGAGGCTGGGAGATGTGGTTTTTAGTGGGTAGCACGCGCGAATTGAATCTAGTATTATACTTTCCCCCGGCGTTTAGTCCCTACTACCCTCCATTACCATCGGAGAGTGCGTGTAACACATTTTCCACCTCTACAAAAAAAATTAAGCTATCCTAGGACTTGAAGAGTAAACCTCTGGCAGCAGCATAACTTTGCAAACCAAAGACGAATGAAGATGTCGACACCAGGCAATAAACGACCTTACAGCAATAGCTGTCCTTTGTAGAATCAGCATATTATTCACGGCGCAGTTTATAGTACAGGACATCCAAATAATTCTTAAGACCCAGGAGTCTACCAGGATACGCACGGAAGCCGGCAGTGCTTGGCCACCTTACCTAGCAGCAAGGCCCGTAGAGTATTGCTGAAGAAGACCGTGACCGTCGGAGGAAGCAACTACAGACTTGATAAATAGATAGGGCTTTTCACGTGCTACAACTGCCATGAAATCGGGCACATGGTACTTGTATGTGAAAATAAGCAGCCAAAGAAGCAGAAGTGCTATCGCTGTGGGCAGGGTGGAATACCTCGCCTGTGATTGTAAGGTAATGTAGAACCTAATGAGGGGCATGAGGAGTCCACGACCGAACAGCAAGCCGTGACCACTGCCTTGAAGTGATCTTTCGATTGGAGGACACAGAAACTCAAGGGCGGGGCTTGGTGGACTGCTCCAGCTTGACTACCTCTGACAAAAAAAGATAGGCGAAATATGCAATATTCAGTTTAATTGCACTATAAGCAGGCCGGTCCACAAGACAAGTGACTGATGTAATAGCCCTTAGCGAGCTCAACAAAAAGAAAACAGATAAAGATTCAACCTTCAGAAACAAAACATTCTATTATAGAAATTGAATGACATTCTATTATAGACACTCTGAATGTCATTCTTGCAAGGTAGTTGCGGGAGGCCGGAACCCCTTGCGTCCTGGAACCGCCTGGTCTTTCTAGAGACGATGGCAAGCGGCCCGACGGCCTGACATTGATACCTTTCTACAAGGGTCGTTCCCTGGTGTGGGATGCGACGGTGACCCACTCTCTGACCCCCTCCCTTGTCGGTCCCGGTGCTTCTCGCCCAGAAACTGTCGCTTCCCGTGACGAGACATCAAAGATAAGAAAGTATGCGAACTTAGGCCGGGCGTACCACTTTTCACCCTTCGCATTCGAGACGCTGGGTGGCCCTGGGCCCCTCACAACGACGCTAATTTCCCAGGTTGGCGACGCTTTACAGCAGGCTACGATGGACAAGAGGGCGGGCACTTTCTTCTGCCAACGGCTTTCCCTAGAGATTCAGAGAGGCAACGCGATTTCGGTGCTCGGAACTATGAAAGACTGGATGGACCCGCGTCTTCGCATCAGGGGTCGGGCAAGACTCCCACTCGAACACGAGTGATAGATGAGGAGTGAGCCATCGGCACCGTGGATTTAAACATTCACATGTATATATGAAAGAATAAAGGAAAATTAGTGTTATAAAAATTTAACATTTTTGCTGGTTACGTATGGCATATATGTGCGTACGTATACGTTTTATTTCTCAACGTTGGCCCATTGGAACTCTGCAAAATTAGTCAGCCAGAAGTGTTCCAATTTTTATATTTTTGAATAAGTAGATAGTCATGGGGCAAGAAAATGACTGTGTTTACCGTATTAACTATTACTATGTATCGGGAAGGACAGAAAGTAAGTGGAGTTTTTCAGCTTTAAAATACATTTTTAAAAAAATTACGAGCTAACCAAATGTAGTGATTCAAAAAGTACTTTCGTGTATTAGTCAAAATCGTACGGCATATAAATGCGCATACAATAGGCGCGTCTTAATTAATTAGGCTTCAAGATTACATTCATAATTTTGTATTATCGATATCACATTAAGGCCGAACGATTTATTTGTAACAAGATGCTATTTGCAACACTGGTTTGCAACCCGGTATTGGTGCAAGGTAACAACTATGAGCGTTCCTTGAGATAATGACGACACAAAAGTATCTCGTGTAAATGTTTACATATTTAGAAGAGCATTTTATCATAATGCAATTAGTAAAAATAAAAATCTTAATTAAAAATATCTAACTGCAAGCTTGATTCTCGTATGATAAATATTCTTTCTAGCCTTGCTAGGACACGCCCGTTCATTATTGAGTCGGCGCTGTCAGCAAACCGACTTGGCAGAACAATTCATGACACATTTGAATTTGATTTATCGTGGTCTGAGAAAGAGAATTGCTGAAAAGAATGCAAATTTTATAGAAGAACAACGGCATTCCGCATGTGGTTAAATACTTTACAGCTTGCAGAAGAAAAACATGCCCAAATAACTGGCAAATTTTTACTTCGGGCTATTAGGCTAAAGTTAAGAGGCAATGTATTGGCGGGCCACGTTTGAGCAGCCTCTCGGCTGGAGTAAGCAGACGGTTCGCCACAATACAAATGGCAACATGCCCTAATCAGACCCGTATGTTCATTACTATACAGAAATGTACGTAAAGGAGAGACCACCTTCAAGGTCACCACGTGGGTCTTCTCACCCAGCCACCTGCCAGCCATATATATAATCTAGCCACACGTCGACTAAAAACAGAAGTTGTTGCACTTTCTTTAGCAAACCATCAACATGAAGGCTTTCTTCGCTCTTGCTGCCCTCGTGGCTTCGGCCCACGCCGGTATTGTTGGACACGGCCACGGCGTCGGTCTGCACACCGGCTCGTCGGTGAGCTCGCGCGCCGAGGATGGTCACGGCAACTACAAGTTCGCCTACAACGAGAAGCACGCCACTGGCGGAACCTTCCGTTCGGAGTCGGGCAACCCCTGGGGTGTCGTTGGCTCGTATGGTCTTCACGACATTGACGGGCGCGCCCGTGTCGTAAACTATGTCGCTGACGGACATGGTTTCCGCGCTTCGATCAAGAGCAACGAGCCTGGAACTGCTCCTCAGGCCGCCGCTGCCACGTCGATTGTCACCCCTGGAGTGGCCGCCGTCACCAAGACCATCGCCGCCCCCGTTGTTGCCCACGCCTCGTACGTCGCCCCCGTCGTGGCCAAGGCCCCAGTTGCCTTCGGCTACGGACACGCCGGATACGGTCACGGATATGGACTCGGCCATGTTGCCCGTGTGGGCCACGGTTATGGATACGGCGTTGGCCACGGAGTAGCCCATTACGGCCACGGAGTGGCCCATTACGGCCACGGAGTCGGCCATTACGGCCACGGATACTAATGTGATAAGAGAAAGCAGTCCACTGCAAACTCTTGAGCCTCGTTGTACATTAGGTGTCTAGACCAGGCAAAATATTGTTCGGAAGGTCCGAAGAGGCATTGACCAAAGTTTCACGTCTTATTTCCTGTTTTTTTCCATTATATTATGTCCAGATCTAAGTTCCGCCAGATCAAACACTTTTTTGTCCATCACTTCTGGATGATCGTCCACTTGTGTTAATTCGTTTTAGACCGAAACCACCGTATGATGGTTTCTGATCTATCTAAGCTGTGATTCAATAAATATGTGTGCTGTTTTGTTTACCCAGGACAAAATCTGCCCTTTTTGCTTTGTAATAGATATGCAACGAAATGGTGCCAAATTAAATCCTACAGGACATGTTAGCTCCTTTCCATAAAAGTAGCGTTGTCATAATATTAGATTAATGACGTCGGTAGTGTGAATGGCTATCAATGTTCCCATTCCCACGTATTGTTCCCATTCCTACGTATCCATTGTTCCCATTCCTACGTTCCCATTTCTACGTTTACGTATAGTTTCGCCACTAATAAGGGTAGTTTGGATCGCTCTGGTACGCTTTAGCATCGACGCTTGGTGATATAACTTAGCATTATAAAGAATAGTTATAATAACAATATTAATCAGCGTAGAAAGTGTAAATTATTTGTACATCTGAACTGTGTACAGACATATTAAGCATCCGAACAGATTTGTGTCTACATACACGTGTAATAGTAAATCTACAAGTAAACACAAGCTTTAATGAATACAAAGTTTAAGGAAAAACATAACCTAAATATCAGAGAGAGAAGGATTTAGAAACTTAGAAATTCGTCGCAAAAGGCAAATGCTGGATGCGATAATGCTGATTTTTCAGCATTTTGATTCGGTGAGAAGGTTGTGTAAGGGACAGAACACACAATTGGAGCTCAAGAAGCTTAGAGGCCCTCCAGGGCTCTAAATAGGATAAACGCAACCAAGGAGGCCAAAGAAAAGCGCGTCGAGGAATTGGCTGGAGGTGAAAGAGAGAGGCTCACGGCATTCAAGAAAGACCACGGGGCGCTCCGGCCAACACATGATGACCACTAAACATGATTCGAAACGCTATTCGAAGACAGGCTACGAAAGGCCAGGGAAGATGAACTATGGTAGAAAGACAGGCATGGTGGTGTGCGGGCGCTGCCGTTAGGAACTGCAAGTAGACGCGATCCAGGACAAGAAGAGCGAGGAAGGGGAGAAGGTATTCAAAACAATAATTCTGCAGACGAAAACTATTCAGGGACATTACGGGGATGGAGGCAGACTGCAGAAAAGCAGACGTTCGCCAAGCTGATGTCACCTCGTTTATATCCTATTGTTACGGACAAAGCGGATTCAGTCACGGATACGAATATTTCGCCGGATACGGTCACGCTTAGGGTACGGCCATGTGGCCCATGGGCCACAATTATGAACACGGCGTCGGCCATGGAGTCGCTCCTACCCTGGTAAGATTCTTAAGCGACCGCTACGGTCGCTCCAAAACAATGTCATAGATTTGACAACAGATATTGAACAGGCATGCCGGAACAATGACCATGTATTGGCCGCATTCTTTAACATCGAGGGCGCATACAATAAACTGAGACACTCAGCTGTCCATGAATCCCTGCAAAGACTAGGGACCGACAGTAGTTGGCCTTTCTACAAAATTATATCAAGCTATCTGCACGAGTGCACGCTGTCTATTTAATTCGGAGGAAGCTCCTTCTGTGTGTCGTGTTGGACGTATTTGAGTTCGTCGACCGTGATCGGCTCGCCTATCTTGGAGTCCCTAGGGGTGGAGTGCTTTTGCCGATTCTTGTTGTAGTAGCCATATTTAACGTTGTGCATCGCGCTCCACACGGCTTTCACCTATCCCAGTACTCGGAAGATGTGGACTCGCTTAAACGACAAAACAGTCAACCCCATTGCTGTTTTTTAGCTTCAGTGCGGCATTAAAGCAATCGTATCTTCATTGGAGAAGCTTTACCTTAAGATTGAACCATCCAAAACTATCGATGGAAGATGCAAATTATTAAGCTAAAAGAACGCCCCCGAAAGTTATAAACGTATTCAAAAATCTGTGCGGATTCTCCTGGGGATAATCTTCATCATCTGCCATTAAAATAGTCAAGGCGCTTTTCTCGTCAAAAGTGGATTATGTATTGCCGTTCGTTGCCAATCTGACAAAAACGAGACAACCGATCTAGACTCAATGGCCGCAGGGTGTGCTAAAGTAGCGCTAGGTTTACTCCCTATGACCGGCACGCAAACCGTTCTGGCAGATAGTGGCCTTATGCCAACCAACATACGACAAAAGAACGCCAAAATACCAACGCAACGGCTGCCCTAGAAGACATTCCCGAACTGAGCGACAAGATCTTCATACGCATGTATTTTATATGTCAAAGCTTGAACGCATGTCTGTGTCACTATCTATATTCAACATTCAGAAAAAGAATGAACATATGTAACTCTTGGTACATGAAGACTGGGGCCGAGCACCATATGAGCTTACTCTCACTGGAGTATTCGTTAGTGACGTTCAGCGATGGTTCGCAGCAAGGTTTCACCGGAGGAGCAGGAGTTTTCATGCCGGAACCGGGACAAATATAGCGGTACATGTGTGCAACTGCCAGACTACAACCACTGCAGAAATGGTGGCAGTGCATGAGGTGCTCGTATTCGCTCTTCATGACGATAATCCCAAGAACACGGTCATCTTCTGCGACTTTAAAGCGGCGCTGGAAGCTGTTACAGCTGCAGACCCAGTGAATTCCAGGTCACGTTAACATACGAGGATATGAGGCAGCTGACGAGGTCGGCAGAAACGCCCTACAGAAGGAGAAAGTGGATAGCGTATGCCTGGTGCCGCCTTCCCCAAGTCATGTCAAGGCTAAAGTGTGTAAACACAGTTGTCGAAAATAGAATGAATTAACGAATGGGATCTCACAAAAGCGTGTTCAAGTGGGGATCAGGATAAGAGCTTTGCAGAGCCACATGACTCAAGCGGGGCCTCCCGTAGATGTGCAGTTACGCTTCACCGTCTGCGATGTGCCAAGGGTCTAAGCGGAAGCACGCTCAACCAAAGCGGGGTAAAATCACCACCCATGTGTGAGCATTGTAACGAATATGATGACACTATACACATCCTTGCCGAATGCAGAAACTACGAGATGAGATAGAAATAGTGCAATGGATTAAAGCCGTCAGTAAGCTTGGTGACGACGGAAACGTGTTATCAACCCGAATGGCTGACAGCAGAATTGCCAATCTGGTAAATTTGTCAATTCTAGTGGTCTAGTGATGTAAGTCAGCATGGGACAACTGATGTAACGATCAGCAAAACATGTAAAAGTTGTAAGCATAGCGGATGTCAAAAACGTCTAAAGCATAAAATGTACGCCTGTGTAGTGGGTCACTGATGTGAGACTCTCCAGATTATATATGTAATCAATAAACATCTATTAAAACAAAACTTGTTGCCGTTTGTTAATATGACGGAAAGTCCCCAGGGTAACGAGCACTGTTTAGCATTTCCTCCTAATTTCAGTCATTCGCATCTATTCTGAATTCACTTATTCCGTTATCCAACCCGCCCTAATCGAGCTATAACTTAAGTGTGATTAAACTCATCGTGGCAAATATGACGGCCACTTTCACAGAGATGCGCTTACGCCAGCTGTGCCCCATCTATGCCGAGCCCAAGATTCTAAGCTGTTTAAATATATATATATATATGTCAATTCTATGTATATACATACACACGCTGAGAACACATTAGGTTACTAGCGGAGGTGTTGTCTTTTATTCCGTAATAATATCATACATTGCACAGAAACAATCAGCGGAAGTAGGAGGGGATGTAGGGAAAGTAGAGACCACAAGAGAAACGGCGAAGAAATGCCAAGGAAGAACAATCTACAGAACAGCAAAGGTAGAGACGTCTAATGGGAAGCTCAGGTAGGTCATGTCAGAGAGGAAACACTGTTCGTTGAGCTTTGGTTGATGCTTATTGGTCTATTGCTTCTACTACCACGCGTCCCATTTAGACTCTGAATATACATGCGGAATGGATGTCGGCCCGACACAGGAGTCATTCGAGTCGATCTGACTGCTGCTGCTGCTTGGGGTCAACAGTACTCATGACTTCGGTGCCATCTGCGTGCCACTCCGGTTGCTGGCGAGTTACGTCGGCTGCCTGAAGAACGTCAGTCTAGTATCCGTGACCGTAGTGTTTGACGCCGTATCCGTGTCCGACGCCGTAAGCGTGGCCGACACCGTATCCGTGTCCGACTCCGTATCCGTGGCCGACTCCGTGGCCAACGCCGTATCCGTAGGCGTGAGCCACGGGCGCGCCGTAACCGTAACCGTGACCGAAACCAGCGTGGCCGTAGCCGACAGCGACCGGGGCCTTGGCGACGACGGGGGCGACGTACGAAGCGTGGGCGACAACAGGGGCGGCGACGGTCTTGGTGACGGCGGCCACTCCGGGGGTGACGATCGACGTGGCGGCGGCGGCCTGCGGTGCGGTTCCGGGCTCGTTGCTCTTGATCGAGGCGCGGAAACCGTGTCCGTCAGCGACATAGTTTACGACACGGGCACGGCCATCAATGTCGTGAAGACCGTACGAGCCAACGACTCCCCAGGGGTTGCCCGACTCCGAGCGGAAGGTTCCGCCGGTGGCGTGCTTCTCGTTGTAGGCGAACTTGTAGTTGCCGTGACCGTCCTCGGCGCGCGAGCTCACCGACGAGCCGGTGTGCAGGCCGACGCCGTGGCCGACAAGACCGGCCTGGGCGGACGCCACGAGGGCAGCGAGAGCGAAGAAGGCCTTCATGATGCTTTCAGTGCGTAAGAGACAGACGGTGTCTATGAACTACTGCGATTGTGCCATTAGCCGCTATTTATACTTGGCTAGCGCGCTGGCCTTGGGAAGGGGCAAGCTGCACACAGACGTCGCAACGTTGTCCCCCCATCCGCGCACCTGCGGTAGTACGGGTTAGAGGGGTAGTCGCTAGAGTGGTCACTGTGATCGAGCGGTCACCCACGAACTGTCACTGCTTGATGTTTTCCCTCTCTTTCTCTGTGAGCAAGTCGACCACACACTCTTGCAGATGCCTGCCCAGCTTTGCTCTGGTGTTATTATTATTGTTGCTGCTGCTGTGGAGACGTCGGCGTCGTGATCGTCACCATCCAGATTAACTACTTTCTGTTTCCCACCATTTTCTGGCCCGCTGACAGTTGCTGTTAGGCGGGGCATATTGTCCACGTAAACGATGAAAACTTCATAATAACAGTAGTAGTAGTAGTAGTACCAGTTAGAAATTGATATATATATATATATATATATTATATAAACATATATATATATATATATATATATATATATATATATATATATATATATATATTATATAAACATATATATATATATATATATATACATATATATAAATATATATGTATATATATATATATTGGGACCTAAAGATTAGTTGCAATTTTGCGCGTAGTGGAGAGTAAAATAAAATACAAACCATTAACAAATCGCACAGTCCTATTGCTATTTGGGTAGAGGATTCAACTCAATGCTACCCCAGACAACGGTACGAGAAACTGGCGACCACAACCTGTCGGCGGCGTTGCGGCCGTACCCAGAAATTGGGCTGCATACAGTTTGCTGTACAACTTCCAGCAAAGATAAAGTCCATTAGAGTGTATCGAAAAGCTTCAATCAATCATTAAAAATAAAGCCATTTATACCATAAGCCCTATACTAACTGCACATTCAAGAGGAAAGTGTATGCATGGTACAAAACATTTTAATCTAGACATTTTAATCTGTACGATAAAGTTCCCGCACAGAAATTTTAAAAACAACAACGGATGAGGAAAATGTGGCCAGTGTGAAGACTGCGTTTGACAAGAACTCTAACTTAATATAGTGCCGCTAGAGTAGACTCTGGACTCTAATACCATGTCCCTTCTTAAGGTACCGCAGAACCACCTTGAAGTCAACAAGAATCTGCTCCATGAAAGTAAGCGTACCTTGTGATTTGCCACAGGAGGAAAAGCATCCTTTCTGGCTCAAGGAGGGGGACCCTTCTGGCTCAAGATGTTCGTTTTTTTTTCTCAAGTTTTTCTTTAAAGCTCGCTATCCCGCAGGGCTGAAAACATTGGAACCTTCATCGCAGCACTATCTAAAGTCAAACTAGTGAAGCATGCCGCTTAATTACCAGGTACTACACCGTGCGGTATCCTTCTCGTTCCCAAAAAAATAAGGAAATACGATTCGATTCACACGAATTGGCGCTTGAATCCATCGAGGTGAGCTAAAAACTAAAACACGTTACTTGAAACCCACTATCTGTAAAAATGGTATATAAATTGGTGTAAATTACGTCGAAATGTATATTAATTTAATTTTAAGAAACAAACGTTTATATCTGTATTCTATTATAAAAATGTAAAAACCTCACCAAGTTTCTACGTACATATATGCACATAAGTATGCACGAGGGTCACTAATTGAGTCAGGTGAAAACAAAGATAATTTTAAAAAAAACTCTGTTGTATTTTAAATAGTAGTCGGGTGCAAAAGAAGAATAGTCATATTGCATAGGTTCACAAAAAAGGTATCTTTTTTAGCTTTAAGTTCAATAGTTTAACATTTTAACATTACACTCGCAATACACACATTCAGGAAAATGCGCATGTATGGGTGTACGCTTGGTACCGGAAGGTGGTTTGAATCGTCATAAGATTACCATAAGCCGTTTCCCCCAATGTCAGATTCCCATAGAGTCCCATGCAGAGTCCTCATAAAGGGCGTCCTACATTTTTGTGTATGTAAAAAGTGTGTATTTGAGGATCGTGATGGCAAAATGTAAAGGCATAGAATGTGAAAACTAAAACAATTAGACATCACATGATATTCATATTTGTAACCTGATTCAACTGGATTTATTTTTTATGATACGACTAAAGTTTGTGCATGAGCAGTTTAGTGACTTCGGCAAGCCGGCTACCGCGTCACACAAGATCCTGGTAATCTTGTTAACGCAGCGTTTACATTTTACTACACATATCGAGGTAAGAACTCGTAAGGGCGTTTTATCGTTTCATACTATCCCAGAACCTCATCGGTTGTCGCTAGATGTCGCTCTCAAACTTTTTAATTTAAAGATTGCGCCGACCGCTGCTTACGGGATACAGGTCATATGGCCCCACCTATCAGAAGCAAATCTGGAAGTACTTGACAAAACTAGGGCCAGCTTTCTAAAAAGAGTGCTAGTAGTCCACCGCACTAGCCGCAATCGTCTTGTGTATCTGTTGGCCTCGACACCTCTTTTTGTGGAGGAGCTCAGGGCAACTTATGCTTTACCGAAAACGGAGGCCTTTGAGAATCATCTTGCCGAATAAGAATAAAATTTGCGGATGTTGATTGGCGTTTTTATGAGACTAGAGCGATGACTACAGACTACTGGAAGAGCCCATGTTGTAGAAACAGATACTTCGTTACTGGGTTTGCAATGCATAGATTTCATATGAAGATATGTATACGAAATGGGTAGCATGAGATATCAACCGAGTGTGAATGCAACTTATGCGGAAAATCATGTGATCTGTATCATCTCCAACAGTGTACAAAAGCAATATCGCTGATGAAAGTTACTTAGGAGTGCTGTGGCACATGTGTGCATAAACCAAATGTTGGTTAATAAACAATACATTCAAAAAACTAGAGCTTGGTGGACTGCAGAGAGACAACAGGCGTCGACCGGGTGGCGTTACCAGCCGTGACTGGGACCATAATCGCCAGGTGGCGTGGAACGTCACTGTCTCCGACACGTACGACCTTGGGTATCGTGCACTAGCCAGTGCGGGCGTCGGCCACAGCATTCATCAACGGGAGATTGGTGGCCACAGCGGAGCCAAGATCGACCGCGTTCCTCCGATAGAGGGTGTCATTGGAACTTCAGAGAGGCAACGCCAAATTGATGTTGAGTGGTCAGCGACACTCCAGCAATAATATTAATAATAATATAAGCAATTTTGTAGATGTTGTATAATTCATATGTTAGTAATTGTGATACATGCACATAATGATAATAATAATAAACACTTGTTTCAAAAAAATATTATTAGTATTTAATACGGTATAGATATTACTGACACTGTGGTCTCTCAGCATTTGCGCGAGTGGGTAAGTGAGCGAGCCGTACTTAAGGCTGTACTTTTTTTTAAATATATATTCCATTGTATTAATGTTTTCATTAAGTTTTTGTGTCTTTAAAAATACAATTTTCTTGTATGAACGTTTCGAATGATTTTACAAATATTAAAAATGGTTAAGGCGTCCCGTGCGCCCGCGCCTTGCCTGCGCCGAGTCGCATCTGATAGGCTATTCAACGACGGCACCGCAGCACACGATGTACCTTTTTTTGAGACCAGGGAGTATTGATGTCATCCAGTATACAGGGCAGAGCCCGGGTGCCTGCAGTAGAGGCGTGTATAAAATTATTTTTGACCAAGCCATAGGTAAATCTTACATTCAAACAGTGCGCTCGGCAATTACACCAAACACTGTTATGCCAAAACAGTCCATCGAAATACTTCAAATGTAATCACACACACAATAATTACTCGTCCTGCTAGTATTCTCTTTGCTTTATTGCCTGAAATCTAACCAGCGCAACTCAGCATAAAATGTATGTAACGTGGACCGATATTTGGACCGGATTCTGCAACACCTTGTAGTGTTACCAAAGGTGTCAATAGCATATTGCCTCGTTCTGGATAACAAAGTGCAAGTGATTTTTATCAGCTAACAGTTTGCTCATGTAAACAACTGACACTACATAACAATATGGTGTTTCCTGGCAGCGCATAGTGATTTATAAACCGGACTTTTCAGAGAACTGGTTGAAGGACCTTATCATAAATTGCGTTCACGCGTTTCGTGCATTACGCAGTTTTTTTTATACATAGTAATAACACAATAACATAAAATTATCTTTCTTATCACATACAAGCGGGCATGTTTTACGATGTGTCATGTTGTTATATATGTATTGTTCTCAATATTCGTACTCCTACGTCGAGAACGTGACTAATTGACAAATAAGCGGGTACTATTTGATTCTGCATGCTTCCGCTTGGTCAACCGCCAAGCAACAACACGCTTACGAACTCAGACTCAGAGGGCCCGGACTTTGGAATGATGCATCGCTAGCTCCGTACGTTATTGGAGCGTACATCAAAAACATGTCATAGCAATTTACATATTGTAAGTTGACGTAGAGCAGATATGTTGCCTTGCTCAAAATGTGAGCCTATACTAGGAGTGGGTCTATACCCAAAAAGTTTTTGTTTAGGTCATGTATATAGAAGAAAAAAGTCAGTAAACCCAGTCGTAAATTTTATAGTCGAGTCAGGTACTCCATGCTTGCAGTACTGTGCATATTGAGACCGAGAGAATCAAGTTATTTTTAGCGCCCCATCGAGCAATGTCGTCAACAATGTAACACTAGCAATTCATTCCATATCTAATCCAGAAAACAGAATTATTAGGCACAGTCGTAACTAGTAAGACTAATTAGATACTAGATAGTACAATTTACGGAGAGCACAAAAGAGGACCCTCCAAAAGAAGAATCCGAGACGCCCATGTTCTATTGTAAAACGCTAAGCGCTAAGAGGCGTAAATTAGGCCTCATCCAAGCACTTCACATCATATATTTACACAAAGGTAGGTATTTCAAAAAATATACATATATGTATTTATTAATCGACGTGCTTATATAAACGAGCGAACTACAATATAAATACTTAAAAAGTGGTTTACTCTCAAACAAACAATTGAAAGGGCTGTCTCTCTGTCTCTGCATCGGGACGGCACGATTATGTCGTGCTTATGTCGTCCTTTATTCTGCGCTTAAAGCTTTTCTGGTTGACCGCACCGATACCGATACGCTTGAAGCTTTTCTGCCTGACTGCGGCCGGCACACTTTGTGAGTATCTTTGAAATCATTGAGTGCCGTGAACGTGGCCCGTCTAGAAGGACCGTTATCGGACATTCGCAGACAAATTCGCGTTTGGCTCTCCCGACATGCCTCTCCCTTTGTCACCCTGTCTGTTGCATGCAGGCAACGAGGGTGATAAAGTGCACTTGCCTACGATATTCTGTGATCACTGTCTTGTGATTGATAAGGAAGTTACGCGACCCAACCAGTAATTGGCACAATTTTGAAGCGCAGTGAAAGTGAATGAGTTGCTAGCGATCACAAGGAATCATGGTTACCTCAATGCAGCCGTCGCAGCTTATCTCTAGTCTTCTGTGAACTACTCTAACACCTTATATATTATATACATTTATAGGGAACGAACTAAATTTTTTTTCAATTTACATAGAGTTTATATATGTTTTTCCCCTAAAGGACTTTCTCAAAAAGGCATATATATATATATATATATATATATATATATATATATATATATATATATACATACATAGACATATACATATATATACATACATATACATATATATGTAAACATATATATACAGCGTGTTCCAGCAGTATTTTGAGAGGATTCGATATAAGGAATTGCAGAGCTCGTTCAAGCAAATATGTTTTCCAATGGAACGTAGTCTCTGAAAGGTCTTTTTTGGAGTGAGCGTGAAATTACCACAAATTGTGACATTGGTGTTGTTGCCCAACTTAGGAGCATTTAAAGTGTAATGGCGAAACAACCAGTGCTCCTATACAGAAACTAAGCACATCCACGTGTTCGTAAGAAAATTCTGTTTCTTCTGAAGATTATATAACTAGAAGGTGCAACATGGTCGTTTAGAAGAAAATGTGCAAACAATAAGTTAATAGCTTCTTTTCACTAAGATCATTTTTGGTAAATTTATAGCAGCGGAGTAATCGAGATTTTGTGGCGAGCATGTTGAGATTGAGTGCATGCATAAATTGATCGAGAGTGATTTATCTGATGGAGTAGGTCATTTATGCATGCACTCAATTTCAATTACTCCGCAATCACGGCTCGCATTGCCATAGGTTTGGTCGCCATGATTGCGCATTGCATGTGTTGGTTCTGAGCGCTGTGAATGGTCGCAGGTTTATAATTTTGAGGTATTTGGTGCTAAGAAAATAGGTTTTTTTTATACTTTTCTGAACGACCATGTCGCAACCTCTGACTGGCGTTATATGTTTCTCAGAGAAAGCCGAATTCTCTCACCAACAAGACAATGTTAGTTCCTGTATAGGAGGACTGCTTGTCTCGCAGTGGCACATTTTATGCTCCTATGTTGGGCAACAACACCAGTGACACAAGTTATAGTAATATTACTCTCTTCTCGGCTTCTCAGAAACCATGTTCCATTGGAAAAAAATATTTGCTTTAACAAAATCTAGAATAAATTTTTTTAATGAGGTTGTTTTTAGTTCTAGACTATCCTCCGTCCCCTACGGGCTTGGAACTTAACCTGATGTATATCTTCAATGCACCGAGGGCCGGACATGTTAAGATATCTAGGGTTTCCCCAACAGTTCTTGTAGCAGCAAGGCCGCTGACTCTCAGCGATATGGTTTATCATCTATGATCGATGAGCATCGCTCAAAGAAAATTCGATGAAAAATAGGGATCGAACCGGCGACACCTCAGTAGATGACAACCATGACTACCGCACTAGTCCCCTTTACCACGCCTCCACTTAACAAACTCTACAATTCCTAATATCGTCATTCAAAAAAAAAAAAAAATATATATATATATATATATATATACACAGTTATTTTGATCTCAACACTTACTCAAGTAAAGGGTTGTAGCTGTAAGAGCGCAGCCCACTATCTAGCAAAAAAATTACCGGAAATCAATGAGAATGGGCTACCTCGGGTCTCGGACTTTTGTGTAACCCAATTTAAGCGTCTAAGGCAATAAATTATAGGAGACTGTATATCAAGATTAATATAATCGGAACTTAAGGGATCGATATTCCTTTATTGTATTGATAATATTATAAATCCTGGTTAATACCATATATATAAATTATACCCTCGATTATATCCGGGTTAATACTATATATAAATTATATTCTGGACTATATCGTGGCTTTAGAATAAACGCCAGAGCGTTATATTTAAATGTTGCCGATTATCGATCTTTTCTATATCGAAATTAATAAATCAAGCATCATTATAATTATATTAATTTATCTGACTATCAATTACGCAGATAACGGGTTTACGTTAACTTCCTATTACATCTTCGTTCATACCTTATATAGATACGCCGCCGTGGGTATCTAATAGAGAGATACGCAGCATTTGTTTCGCAGACAGTTAGCATCAACACACATATAAGAAAAACAGCCTCTGTATGCGTTCCGCAAAATGTCTAGAACTCGTTTACTGCCCCGGCTAATGGGACCGAGACTCGCTATTATGATTATGTTTAGTGCATTCTACAGTACATTCCACGTAGTACTCATTGCAGAAGAATAAACACATCATAAGCAACATGATAGACTGTTGCATACGATGCATTCTTTGAGCAGCATGTGAACGCTGCCAGCTGCACCTATCTTACACATCTCCGTTAGATCGGAAAGTTTAATCACAATCCTGTGCACACCCACTTATTGTATGTAAGCGCTCTCTCTCTACGTGGGTGACTGACGTTACGCGTAAGCGACCCAGTGCCAGTATATTAGAGTTGCAATTATTTCAGTATTTACGACAAATGCTCTCAACTAGCCGGTTTTTAATGCCTCTATATATATATATATATATATATATATATATATATATATATATATATATATATATATATATATATATTTAGTAACAACAGACGTACACAGAGACGTTTCATATTTGCTCTAATATGCCTCTGATTATTAGCAAATGTATGCATAAAGTATGTCCATATACACGGACACAAGCATACATGTCGTATAAGAAAAAAGGGAATGCGCAAATAATTGTTAAATCACTTTTGTACACGCGCACACATACATATATATTACTAAAAATAACACAAAGTACTGTTGATATATATATATATATATATATGTGTGCGAACATAAGTAACCTGACAATATATATATATATATATATATATATATTGTAAGGAGCCGCTTTTTTATGTAATATACAAATATTCTGGTGATTGCCTAACAACAAGCTGACCCAAATTGCGCTGTCTTTCGTTCTGAACAGCGGCAGGTTGCTGGCATGATGTGAGATGGAAGTCGGCATACACGGCGGCTGTGTGGCGCCGCCGCCTCACGACTAAACAGACGATTTTGCCGGGCCGATTCGTGTAGCTGGCGCCTGTCACCGCCCCACGCCGGAGCGCCCTCCAATTAGCGCAGAGTATGTACGCGGCGCTATGCTGTCTATGGGCTTGGGTGTCGCCTGCTCGAGACTCCAAGCAGCCAATTGTCGTCTGCCCCCCAGTGCTTAATTGTGAGAGAGTGCTGCTACAACGTGTGCATGTTGTAGGTAGGTAGGCACTTCTCCGTCGGTTGCATAACACACCAACATGCCAAAACAACCGTAATGGCGGTAATTTATCGTCTACTAAAACAATTTAATTACTGGCGCCACTTGTTCAGACCCGCTACCGTGACATACGATATACTAAGCCAATCCTGATTGGCTTAGTATATCGTGTATATATATATATCGTGTATATATATATATATTTTTTTTTTCTTTTTTTATGAGACCGTCTTTTTCGGACGGCAAATTTATTTAAGTTTAACAATTCTTCACTGGGCTTAAAATTTCCATTATAACATAAATTCAAACAATTAATTATTCAGGTAATTTTGCAGAATAGGCTATCGCCCGTGACTGCCCTATATATATATATATATATATATATATATATATATATATAACTTAGTATGTACGATATACTAAGCGTACTTTCTATTCAGTACATCGTGGGTAGACGACGCATATATGCTGCACTGCTGGCGACTGCAGTAGTCTACGAACAGCTTCGGACAAAGCACGAAAGTGGCTCACAGGCATTATGGCATCATGGACTTTGTGGTATTCTCACACAGAAACACAAACATTTTCTTATAGGACCAGAAATACTGCCGTGCGAAAGGGACCCCGAACGATGTATGGCATACGCGGTTAGCGCGTATCCCGCATACGCATTTATTTGCGTTAAGTAAACGCGCTCCTATGAAAAACAAGCATCTACATTCACTAAGAGCTAATAAGCTATCAAGCTATCAACTACTCATCTTAACTTAGCTTCGGTAAGGATTGTATATTTTAAAACGTATTGCCTTAACAGTTTGCTAAATTTAACGTAACACATGTGCAAACCGGTGGCCGTACAAAGGGATTGGAATAAAAATGTTGCACGTTGAGAAGAATCGTGCACGAACGAATTTATGACAAAGAGTCTAATGAAAAATTTGTAGAGTATGTGCTATAGTTGTGTTATAGGATACTGTTATATATGCCAGGAACTGCCAACGGCGCATACAACCCATTAAACATGGTCTTTGCATTTGTAACGGGGCAAGCACATTACAATGGTGCCATCGAATTTGTGCATAGAAACTAGTTGGAATCACGTCTATCCTCATACTCATAGACAAAATTGCGTCTACTAAGCTTGAATACTGATTTTCTGTGCTTAGATGAATTTAGTAATATTTTTGCCGTGTGCGTTTCAACACAGTTGTATCACATATGTTTGTCACAAATTCGAATAAGGAGCGCGAACAGCAATTTCGTTTTAAGGCAGTGTTTGGCAAAAAGGCTGCTTTAAAACTGCCCAACGGTCGCAAATCATTTTAATTTCAAAAATGGTTGCAAATGGAAAAGCCGTAATTTCGACTCAGCTCTCAATAGAGCGTCAAGCGCGTACTGAAAACGATTTTTAAGAGAAACTTTCACTAAGACATTCAAGGATAATTCCGCTGTCTGAACAAATGTGTGAGCTTAGGAGAAATGTAGACTCGAAATTAAATAATACAATTTGTAATATATTTTGTGTATGTATATGCCAGTCGTAAAACTTTGTTGACACTGTGATACCACTGTGTTGCACTGTGTTAACATTTAAAATTTCAACAAGCTAACAGGAATAACTTCTGGTTACAGTTTAACGTACACCCACAAGCTTGTATGTACCCGTAGAAAAAAAATACATATATATATATATATATATATATATATATATATATATATATATGATAACTGAGAAAAGCGACAGTGATATAGTTTATCAGTTACGTTTGTTCCTATTGGTCACCAAGGCCAATAATGAACGACTGTTTTTTTACAATTCGTTTTATCCAACAGTCTATCCGAATTTGTTCAACGCGACCAGTGTAGCAGGTAAGTCATTGCGTCATGAGTGCGGCAATGAGGACATTGTTGCATTGTAATGATCTACATAAATGCTAACTTTTTCTTATTATCGGTGTTCGAATTGCTGACACAGCTGCTGAGCGCAATAGCGTACGGACCGCTGTGAGCACAGAATTTTTTCGTTGTATAATTGGAAAGAGGCGAAGCGGTCTGTGGGCAATGTATATATATATATATATATATATAAATATATATATATATATATATATATATATATATATATATATATATATATATATATATATATATATATATATATATATATATATATATATATATATATACATATATATATATATATATATATATATATATATATATATATGTATACTAAACAAAAAGGGCGACATTAGCATAAGCGCCCAGAGTTGATTTTCCCGCTCCAAGTCTATTCACGGGCGTAACCGCGACACGCCACTGTTCGCGCGCACAACGGAATCATACTTGTTAGTGCAACTGGCGACCGACCGTATGCATCCCGCAATATAAATTCTGCTGACAGATGTTGACGACAAGAAGACATATATATATATATATATGGCGGCCTACTCTGCTGGGTTTATCGGGGTGTCGCCGGTTCATCACTGTTGTGGATTTTTTTACAATCATTTTTCTTTGATTTTTTTATTTTGGATTTTTTAATTAAAATACGAATTTTATTAAAACAATCCTCATTGAGAATAGATCACAAATCGTACCGCTAAGAGTCAGCGACCATGTTGCTGTTGGGGACAGGGTCTGTTGGGGAAACTCTAGGCATCTCAACATGAGCGCTTATGCTGCCGCAATAAGCGTCCCTGATATGTGTGCTATAGTTAGGTATACATGTCAGCCTTCCAACCATGTTTATTTACCGATAACTTAGTCGTTGCAGAACGCAGTTCTGTTAAATAAACCACGCTTGAAATCGATATATATATATTTTTTTCTTTTTTACTTCAAGCTTGTTTTTTTTTTTCAAACATGGTTTATTTAACAGAACTGCGTTCTGCAACGACTAAGTTATCGGTAAATAAACATGGTTGGAAGCCTGGCAAATATACACGCAACGGAAGTAGTCTACTTATCTTCATAATACATAAGAACTATAAGTAAAACATTTAGTTAATTAATTAGTGTCCAATCTGAGTGGGTGCCCCCTATACGAAGCACAACAATTCCAATTCAGGATATATATATAAAATGTATCGATATAGCACCAAAATAATTGGAAGTGTTCCGGTAAATTAATTGTATGGCTGTTGTGGAAGCCGTGCAACTTGCCCGCGCGATGTTGAGTGCTATTGATCTTTGAGTCTTGTTGAGGAGACGGCGTGTTGTAATCGTGCTGATGGCTTGCTGGTAGTCCTGCGTTCCTAGAAGGCTGCAGCATATAGCATAGCGCTATCTACCACTGATGCTAAGAGACGGCGGCAAGCGCTGGTTGGTCTTCTAGTCCGCGAAAAGGTTTCTCGCATCTGAGGTGTTCCTTTGAGAGCCCTATCCAGAATCACGCTTGGGACCCGACCATGACCGTTGGTAACTGGGCCGTTGGCTGTTGGTTCTAGCCGATGCTCGTCACGGGCGGTAACGATCGGTGTCAGATCGTCTGAGTAGGCGACGAAATAAACTTCTGAAGATGTGGGATGCTTACTGAAAATAGAGGATAAACCGTACAGCTGACGGTGAGCGGCCGCACTGCCACAAAGAATGTTAAGGACCTTAGATATCTAAGCGTCTTTGGCCCTTGGTGCAATTAAGATATATCCCGCAGTAACTTCAATACCGGAGGAGACGGAGGATGGTCTCGAATTAAGGACGACTTCTTTGAAAAGGTTTTTAATTCTAAGAGTGAAAAAACAATCGCTGGGTTTGCCATCACATGCGCACACACACATATATATATATATATATATATGCGCACACACACACATATATATATATATATATATATATATACACATGCTGTTTTATAGAGTTTTTTTCTATTCTGACGTATATTCTACTTTGCTGTAATATATACATATATGTGTATGTTTGCAGCTCCCTTAGGATATGAGGTCGGACAATAAAAAAGACCCATAATAAAAAAGAGGAAGAAACCTGACGGTTGTTGTGAAATCAGGTATTACGTCATATGCTGACGCCCTACGTCGGCTGGAGTAGACGCAAAACGAGCTTCGCAAACGGCTACAGGTGAAATCCACCTAATTGTGAATCGATGCCACTGGCAAATTCCTCCAACAAATAAATAAGAAAGCATCTTTGGACGCGACAGTCCACGTGTCCATCGAGCCGAAGGACATTCTCAAGAGGCTTACGAAGAGCGGGGCGGCGGGAAATGGCATACACCCAGGGCTTCCTAAGGGAAGTCCGTGCAGGCGAATACTTACGCATTGCTAAAATGTTCCTCGTGAGAGCACGAAGACTTCTGCAACACACACATATACATCTTAGTTTAACCCGGTGCTGCAAAGACGAAATGGTATTGGTATCACAGTGGTCATTATGTCGGTGTTTTAACCATCCATCCAGAGATTGTATCGCAGCTCGACCAATCCAAACTCGCTGCTTTGAATGCGGACAAAGACACGCCGCGAAGAGCTGTACGGCCTATGCTAGTTACCATTTATCTAACATAAATTGACGCTATGCCACTACGACGCAGTGTCCAGCATACAGACAACGGGTCGCAAAGCTCCGAGATAACCGCAAACAAAACAACGAGTAACATGAACGTGTACACCAGATAAATCAAGTGAAAACGTCACATGTCCTCCAGGTTCGGGCGTGTCCAGTCTAGCAGAGTTCCACGCACAGAAGCGGCGTTACCCCGCTGAATTTCCAGCGATAGTCTCTGGTGCAGGTACTCGATAGCTCTAGGGTCCCCTGTCGAACGATTGAGCGCCTTGCCGACACGTTGAATAAGTTTATGCGTCTTCGGGCCAGGTCCCCCTAATGTCTCGAATGCCAGTGAACGAAAGTTGTGGGGGTAAGTGATACTGGCATATTTTCTGCACTTATTCGCTTCTGCCAACATAGACGCGTATCCAGCATGTTCCGCTCCCGCACTGACCATTGAGGGGGCTAATGAGTCAGTAACAGTTGGATCCCATACCAGCATGCGACCCATCTCGAAGGACGTTAGTGTCAGCCCGTCCGGTCGCTTTCCATCATTCCTGCAGAGGCCAGGAGGCTCGAGAATGCAAGGAAAGCCGGCCGACCTCAAAGCTCGGCTAAATGTCTCGTTAAGTGCGGCGTGTCGGGCTTGACGACCTGAGCTTAAGGCACAAGAGAGGCTATGGTGTGCCTGTGGCCCCACTTGATCGCCGCATTTACATTGGTGGGAGATTACGAGAGCTGTCCCCAGGCGTAGCCCCGCACTAATCCGAACAGTCTCGTCATCTAATAGAGTGCCTAACTGAGCATTGGGGAGAGCCTGTAACCAGGCCTCGGCGCTTTTTGAGGAGACCGCCCGTAGCCTGGCCTTGTCAGTCGTAGTGGGGGCTTCCTCAAGGAGATGCGCAAACGTCTTCTCCTGCAGTGGGGTCGACCAGTCTTTCTGGGAAAGGGTGTCAGTCGGTATGGCACCGCACAGAGAGGCTAATCTCAGTAACATTAAAATTCTGCAAATAAGCATCCTAAAGCAGAGCCCTAGAGCACACAATGTGGATTCCTAATTCGTGGCTAAAACATAACATAGCCTACTACTCTCCGAGACCTCTAAAGCACAGTTTTCTCAACCTGAACCCTACGCTAGCAACGAGTTCTCCTTGTGTCTCTCTTTTGGTCCAGGTATCCCCTTCAATACCATCCGTTACTTCAGTGGGCCAAAGCACGCACTTCTCTTTTATAACCACTTTCGATTTCGCGATCCACTCAGTGTTTTCTTCAAACTGAACTTTACATGAATACGAGAACTTCTTCGAATGAGTAGACCCTAGCATGAGTATGCGCGATCACCAAAAGACGATTGTGGGAGGGGACTTCAATGCGGCGCACAGCCTTTTGAGAAGCAGTTTTTGGTGAAGGATAGGAGAGATACTCCTAGAATGGGAAACCCAGGCAGATTTTTTTTTAAATAGGAGGTTTGGAAACGCTAATGCACTATCGGTACTGGCAACCAACAGCACCTTGTGTAGGACTTGCACCCACCAAAATCTCAATCCTCCCCCCTCTGCCAGAGTTCGGAATTGTGTGGCACTACTTCGAGACCGTGGGAGGGGAGTCTCGTGCTCCACCGGCTCTCACAGATCTTGTCGTGTTCTCAGCTTACGAACACGAGATGATGCATCGAGCCGTTCTAAGGAGGGCTGGAAACCCAGCCAGATCTACAACTCATGAACACTTCACGGTACACCTTCGATGACGGCAGACACAGATCAACATTAGATTTGGCGTTTGCATCAGAAGGACTAACTCACCAAATATCCTACGGGATAATCCATAGGAAGCAAGAACAACGGCAACGCTTTGCCAGGCTAAATTATGCCTACCTTAAAAAACTCAAAAAAAAAGTAAAGGAGACCCCTCGGCATACCGCCCAATAAGTATGCTACCCCGCCCATTCAAATGTATGGCAAGATAAAGTGGCCAGTGGTGAAGTTTTCTCGAGAAGAAGGTACTGCGACCACCCCCGCAAGGGGCAAAGACGACAACTGAATTTTGTGAATTTGTCCCACACTATTATGGCTTTAACAACGGTGCCCGTTGTGCTTCCAATGAATCTCTCTGAAAAAAATATCACGCTTGCTTCAAAACTTTCCACACGGTTCAGGTGCCCTCAAAGCGCAACGGCTGACGTCGTTTCTAGTATAGACTTACTCTCCAAGCAAGGTAACATATCTCTACGTCAATAACCACAATATAAATTGCTAGTGCTTGCTTCTATGTACAAAAAAAACTTTGATCGATCATGCTGCGATGACGCTCGCCATTTACAGTGGCGTGAAAATAAATAGGGTCTTAATGATCCTTTGAACCAGAGGCCGCACGAGACTTTCACATCAAGCACACGTAACGGTTCTTCATGAATCACTTGAGGATTCTCGGGTGCCCAAATGCGGCAGTTTTGTTTATATACACTTGTCAGATATAAGTGAGCTTCGATGGAAAAGGTAATTTTCTTCGCAAAATCGGCATCACGCTGCATCATCGCGGAAACCCAACTGGCTAAGTTTAGCCGCTCCTGATGGTCCGTAGGCAAGGCATGCCCGTTCAGAATTACCCGTTCATAATAAATACTTACAATTTGTACGCGTTTCTCCGTTAAGTATCGCTCTACTTTGGATTTGGCAGTTCAGGCTGATCTGCTTGCAAAGAGATTGCATAGATTAGTTTGCTTCCCTGCTCTGTACGTCATTAATCTCCTAACATTTCCTAAATGTGTCACTCTTATCTTACGGTTTAAAAAACGCCCAGCAGTCGCTAACCCCACAAGTAGTCTTCAGCAAGCAATTTAAGCAATTTAAAGCTGGTGGTGTTTTGAGAATAGGATGCAAATATCTGTGCCTAAATGTGCCGTGGTGTCATCAGACTACAAAGAGGAATAAATGTTAGATTACTGGGGGTTGCGCATTCGGTGAAGATAAACAACACATTGTCGTGGAGAGTTCCAGGAAGTCTGCGAAATCGGCATACCTGATGTATGTTATAATTATATTCAAATGTTAAATATGTTTTAAAAAGAGTGTATAGCTATGCTTATATGCCCCTTGAATAAAGGTGTTTTTCACTTTACTTGATTTACTTTTACACTCTACGACATATGGTCTGCCTTCAATTTAAGAAAATCGTGTACTTTATTTTACATTTTTTCGCACTTAAATTATGATGTATTGTTGTATAGTGACTCATTCGAGCCAAATGCTCAACTAAGAATTATTTTTCAGCAAACATGCATAAGAAATGTATTTGGATTGACCTATTGAACAACCACTAAGACCATATGTAAATATGAAAATATACTGCAATTTTATGAAATTAACATATATAGCGTTTTTGCACGTTATAGCAAAAACTGAACTCCGTTGGCGACTACGGTTAATAAGCTTTACAAGAAGTGCTGTGAACAATATTGTATCGCACCTATATGTAAGACTTGTGACCAATTGCTAGATGCTCAAAAGTCGCTTTGTAAACATAAATGTCATACTTCCTTAGCTGTTTAAACGAGTGTAGGGTTATCTTGTAAGGAATGCGAATCCATGCTGAAACAACAGATTTGCTTAACCTCACCAGACACACATTTAAATGAATCTCTCAATGCAGTTAAAACCCCCAAAACTAAATTACCTGCGTTATTGTAAATATGTTAAGTTTGGGACTGAATGAAAAATTGATTAGAACGCTCTTTTTTATCACAAAAGGGAGTCTGACTCATTCACAGCTAGTACACACATATTTTGATTGCATATGTTTGCTTCACAACAATTTTAGTTCTTATTTGTTTGAGTACTTCACAAGTCTTCATGGATACATGTGCGACATTTTCGCATTGATAGTCGGGGTTGGAGGTCTAATGACAACCCCTGTCCGGCTCGTCGTCGCTTGTACTTCAAACATTACGTCAAACAGGTTCTTGTTTGTAATCAGGCGGCGCAGCTGTTTTACGTCAGCTTCTTTCATTCTTCTCAGCTTCTGATGGATTAAAAATAAACACAATATTATCTAGTACAGTACCCTGCGGACATTCACTAAGACGGCTACCCTTCCTCGATAATGTCACCCCAACCTTCACTCTGAAAGTCTGATTTCTCAAAAAAAATTAACTCCTTTATAAAGCAGCACAGAGATGAGTAGATCGTGGGCCATAGTTTCGAAAGCACTCTCGAAGTCACAGTAGGTGACGTCCACGAGGTGGTAAATGATGAATGATTGGTCAATTGATTGGCCGCCAAGTAACAACGGTCCCATACAAGAAAAAAAAATATATATATATAGAGTGTATCAACACTGGTTGATTTCAGCAAGTTTCAGGTAACCTGTATCAAGATCAACATATACATTTACATGCGTGCTGTTTCATAGAGCCTTTTCTTCCAGAGCGACGTCTATGGCACCTCGCACCTCAAGTGCAGACCAGCCAACCCTATGCCAAAATCGACTGTCCTATTTCTATCTAATTGGTCCGACGTGGAGGAACGCTAACTAGAGCAAGCGGTCCTCCGAGATGTCGTTTACATGCCCCCCCCCCCGCCCCGTTAATTATGTCCCCGGAAAGAGAACATGCCAAAACTGCGCCATGTACGCGCTGACCTTGGCTGACTGTATTGGGATCCCTCCCAACTCAGCATTCTAAGCAGTGTATGAGATTCGACAACGATATGCCTCGGTGTAGAAATGTCTATATGTATACGTGCATATCGTATTAAAAAATAATACACATATATATATATATATATATATATATATATATATATATATATATATATACAACAGATCCTAATTTCTTTTTCAATATGCTACTAATATTTTTCTTGATTTTTGAACTGTGCAGATTATTATTTACGTTTCTTAAAAATAGCAATAATAACGATCATGTAAATTAACAGGAAAGAAGTGCAGCAAGGCGTGCAGGTCTCCCAGAAAGGTTTCCCACTTGAGTATCCACTTGCGTATCGGGTCAGGTACCGAAGGTTGCAGGTACGTAATGTTGTTTACACAAGGTCTTGAACCATGAACAAGTAGCATACAGTATCTATATATATATATATATATATATGCGTCTGTTTCCACGCAGAAGATGTTATCTGTGGTAACAAGATGAAAAGCGTGACTCCCAGGAGCTAATTCTAGGGCGCACAGGAATAGACGTGCTGCTGTTGCTGACGGTTCTGTTGCTCGTGTTGCCGTGACGTACCTGTATTTCACACGCACGCAGGCACGGCGGTCCGATCCAGTTTCGTTCTAGACGGATCTGTTTGTTCGACCGATACCGGGTATCTTTGGCTCGTAGCGACTCGGAAATGGCAACGGTGTCATCGATACAATCTATGGCCGTTGTACGGTAGATGGCGGCGGCGTCGCTGCTGCTGCTGCTGTCGTTGTCGTCGTCGTCGTCGTTGTCGCTGCCGCTGCCGCCGTCCAACTGCAAGTCCAGAAAAACCCAGACCCAACGACAAAGGGCCAGCAAGAAGTGCGCGTCATTTGCGCAAATAAACCGCTAAGCGGGACCCGCCCACCAAATAACATTGCTACGCATTGTACGCCCATAATCTACTAGGCCAGTGTGACAGTCTAACAGCCGACAAAGCGCTAACAGTCGTAACTTTTCACAAGTGTTTCTCGATCAATAGTTAGAGGCCGGTTGCTGTCGCGTCGTTTGACGCGACAGCAACCGGCAAACAAAAAGGAACAAATTCGTCATTGTCATTGACGCTGACGTTGCTTGCGGTTGTGTCTTGAAACTGAGTGTTTTCCTTATTTTTCGCACACACAGGACTTAGATATATATGTATATATATATATATATATATATATATATATATATATATATATATATATATATATATATATATATATATATATATATATGGAAGAAAAGACTCCCGTTGTTTATTCAATTTTTCCGCCGCCCGGAACAGTTTAAGAGAAGATGTCGTTTCCTTAGAGTGTAGATTCCACTCAATGTTGCAGTTAGCGCAGTGTGGCGTTTACAACGGTGTCGTCCCAAAAATTGACTATGAAAGGAGCTGCAAAAAAGAGACAAAATACCCGTAACGAACATTTGGATTTAGAAAACTGATTATGACCCTGATGTTAAGGATCAAATAAATAAAAACGTTACACATTCTCCAGGATCTGCCCTGTCCAGTCTAGCAGAATTCCACTAACAGAGGCGGCCTTACTCCGCTGAATGTCTAGCAATAGCCTCTGGTACAGGTATTCGGCAGCATTAATGTCGAATACCTGCACCGGAGACTATCGCTGTTGAACGGTTGGGCGTTTATCGACTTTTTGTATAAGTTTGTAGGCCTTCGGGCCAGATCGCCAGTGTTTCAAATCCTAGCGGGCGGAAGATGAAAAGATAAGTGATACTGGCATACATTTTGCACTTATGAGCCTCCGCCACCACAGATGCATGACCAGCATGTTCTTCCCCACACTGACAATTGAAGGGTCTAATGGGTCAGTAACGATTGCATTCCATACCAGCATGCGACCTATCCCCAAGTATGTACATGTCAATCCGCTCGGTCCCATTCCATCATCTTTGCAGAGGTGAGGTCAGGAGGTTTGAGAGTGCAAGGAAAACCAGCAGACTTTAGGGCTCGGCTAAATGTGCTGTTGAAGGCTACGTGTCGGGCTCGAAGTAGGGAGCTCAAGGCGCAAGGAGGCCATGATCTGCCTATTGTCACTCTTGATCTGCACTGATCGAAAAATACGAGACCTGCTCCCAGGCGTAACCCTGCATCAATCCGGACAGTGTCGTTATCTAATAGGACGCCTAAGTAAGTACAGGAAAGAGCTGTAACCAGGCACCGGCGCCGTTTGCGTAGGCCCTTCGGAGTCTGGCCTTATTAAGCGTAGTGGAGGCTTGTTCGAGGAGATGCAAGAAAGCCTTTTCTTGGAGCGGGATCGACTAGCCTTTCTGAAATAAGGTGTTAGCTGGTGTGAAACCGCACATGGAGGTCAATCTCTCGGATAAGGGAACAAAGTGAGATCGTAAACCTCTTCACCTGTACTGTCTAGTAACACTGCGGCCTTTTCCAATCCCTGGGACAAAGGGGAGACTGAAACAGGTTCAGCTAACGCGAAAGCGTCAGACATTCTCAATTACTTAGAATGTGGGAAGCAGGGCCTGCAAGTCTGCATCGAGTGGAAGGCGTAAGTTGAGGAGCACCTTAGTGCCTTCAAAGTCCACCCGTTGATGGCTCAAAGGTCGTTGAAGGCAGCCGAAAGGCTCAATCAAAGTAGGTGTATTCCGCGATAAAATTCCAGCAATGAAAGATGGTTTGCGGCTATTAATAACTCTAGCATCTCTCTCCACGCGTTCAATGCCCCAGATAACCACTGTGGAGAAACTGAAACCCCAAGGAAAATAAGGTTACTGTTTTGAACGATCCTACAACTGGGAAGGAAATGGGATAGATCCTATATATACGGCGGGATCATATCGGCAGGGCGTGACGTAGACCTCGATTTTCCGGGAGTCTGAGATAGGCCACTCACCTTTTCAAAATTCCGAACTTTGCGAGTATCACGGATCACCGTTTTTAGGTGCCCACAAATCCTTGACGCATAAGCAGAGTAGGGACAGACCAGAAGGGCTTTCTTGTTAATGGCCGGATTGCGAAGATATAATGTCGCGTGGCTCGACCAGGTGCGGTGGTTGCGCGTGAGCCGCATGCATCTGGTGAAATATTTTTGCGGGGCGTAGGATGTCATTGCGTTCAAGCAAGTGGTTATTTCTGAAATTGCTAAGGGTATTTTCAAAGTCTAGCTTAACTACGATGATCGGCCCACTGCGGGATTTCATGATTGCGCGAGAGGTGTGAATTTTAATCTGGATACAGCCAGCAGTTGCCAAGCCCAACTGATGAGGACCAATTGGCAATCATCTTGCAGCTTTGTTGGCAGCGCAGCCTACATTCGAATACAACCGATCGTGTAGATGAGTATGCGATTGTGGAACAGAACAGTCCTTATTTTTGAGAGCAAATAATCGTGCTCCGAATCTTATAGGTCGGAGGGTCACAGAGGTGACCCCCGGAGAATTTCTGCAACAGATGCGATCCTGGACAGTAAGTCGTAAAAAAGCGAATTCTTAAAAAGTCAAGACCAGCTGCAAAGCCTCCTGGCAAAGGACCGTACGGCAAGACATGCACCTCGCCATAAGAAATAGTGGGTGGCAGCATTATTGGGGGACGAGATGGCAATTGAAGGTCCAAGGGGGCATGTGGTTGTTTATCTTGAAGAGAAGGCTTTCGCACTGTGATACAAAGGTAGCTGAGTAGTCAATAAGCTACTATGGCGCGTCTATAGATCTGACCCTCAGGGTCCCCTCTGGTATTGGTCCTAGGTCATTTCCTTGTAAGCTGTTTCTGCACACAGGACAGACGATTCTTGTAAAATCCTCCATACCTGTACCCAAGACGTTTTGTGGCATCCCTAGGCTGTTAGGTGTTCTGTGGTCTTTCACTATAAGAAAAAAAATGTTTAGCTTGTCGACTACCGGCAATCGTGTTGAGTGTGGCCGCCAAGTCAAGACTAATACCCTGGAGTACTAATGCCAGATCCGACAAAATGGTCCCAATACTGCCTGGTGGCGTCGCTTTCTTAACCCTGTGCCCTCGAACCTTCCGGGTCAAAGGCCACGATCGAGTGAGTGAGCTTATATCTAGTAGGCTTGCGCCAAAGAAGGCGCCGAGGTCCGGCAGGAAAGTATGTAGCGCTTCTGTTCTGTGTCAATGAGATTCTCCCCAAGACCGCTGCGTACGACGGTTTGAATCATAAAGAGTTTTGCAGGAACCGGGCACTGCGCTTTTTCTATGACGATTACTGAAGAATTAACCGTCTGCACTTGTCGGAGGGTCCTAGCTTCCTTCACGATTCGGTTCTTTTCACGAAGCTAGGCTATGTATGGACAAGTGAGGAAACCAGCCGCGTGAGACCCGTTGCAGTTGACACATCTCGGGACATTAGCACATTCCATAGCCAAGTAGTCTAACTTGCCACACTTCCGACAAGCCCTTTGCAGGGTGCAGCTGTCAGCAAAACGTGCGTTAACTGCCAGCTCTCTGGCAGTTAACGCACACATACTTTCTAGCAGGTTGAATGGAGACGTATACTATACATTCTTGAGTAAAACATTATCAGGAGTATTAAAAGGCGCTTTAGAAGGTGTTTGCCAGAGCATGTGGTTCCGGTACAACGGAACGCCACCGCACTCCAATCCTGCGATACGCGATTACTTTAACGTGATCTTCGAGTATCGGTGGATTAAAGGCAGTGGACTGATATCACGTGCCCGAGTTAACAAGCTTCGATTTTTCCTTTGGGGTTACGTAAACAAGCCATGTTTTCCAACGAAATGGGGGAGGCGCAGATCTACTGTTTTGGGCGTGACAGTGAAATTACTCATTTTTTGTATCAACGTGACTAAACGGACATAGCCTTACAAGACATAAGACTGCAAGATAACGAGTTGTTTGATAAAGAAGCTGAACATACTGGCGCATTCGGAACAGATGCTGCGCTGTCTAAAATTATCAAACGCGGCTCGCAAATAAATAGGAGCAGTTTGCCAAAATCGAGATTCCGTTAACGCCTGCTTTTTTTCTTTCACGTTCAATACAATAACACCCACCCCCTTCCCATTCGCATTCGCGTGCGCCTCGCGATCGGAGGAATCACATAGGTGCACGGGTTCGATCCCCACCGATGGAGAATTATATTTATGCGGTCCGTCTTACAAAGCAAACCCGTGGACGTTAAATGTTGGCTGAGGGTCAGCCCGAGAAACTTTAGGTATAGACAGCACGCCAGCCGCTACCGTCCCGTCTCGGCTAACATGGAACTCTAAGGGAATCAAACATTAGGAAGTCTTTCAAACGACGCAGAAATTTGTTCTGAACAGCCCATGTCCAGTTTCTCCATCGGCAGACAAGTTGCTCTCCTACAATCGCACAGTAAGTGAGGTAATGTTCGGCTAATCGCCTCGTAATAACAAAAATGAGTAACATACCTGTATATAACTGTCATTAACCTAATATAAAGATGTTTTCCTAATTTCATTTGAAAAATGTCTATTCTTAAAATTCCTAACGTCGGCCCGGTTTGGTTTGGACGCACTGTATATATATAAATCATACTTGCAGTATCAGGATGCTTTACTATGCTAATGTTTACATGCACTTCTCCATCCAGGGTCATGATACGGCCTCGCGAGTTGTCAACGTTGTAGTGTGTCAAATTGTTCCGATCATGCTTCATCGGCGCCTCAGTTCGACTGCAATTAATTACGCCCAAATAATGACGACGTTTACGTAATGATCGGGTAATGACTAGACTACACAGCTATTAATAGGACATTCTTCCGCATTGGAAACTGCTAAACGCTGAAATGAGAATCTGTTGTCCCAACGTATGACAATGATCGACAAAATAATGAAAGTCTTTATTTTTCTTTTAATTTCACACGTATATAATTAACCATGTGCCGCACATATATGCGTGTGACGTGAGACGGATGACGTGCTGTAATAACTGTCTGACGATGCCCCGTTCAATTGCTCAGAAAAACTCACCCCTTAATGCCATAATATCCTCACAGTCATCACGTTTCTAAACGTTTTCTGAGTTATATATATATATATATATATATATATATATATATATATATATATATATATATATACTGTTATGTTGTATCCATCCTCTATGACGCATATTTATAACCGTAGAAAAAAACTTTTGCTTCAACGATTTTGGTTTAACAGAACGAGATCCACATCTTCTAAAAGCATGATGACAGAGTTTTGCTGTAGTATTCATTGATGCGATTAATATATATATATATATATACGCGGGTATCCTTTAGATATCGTTTTCTTGATTGCGTGGTCATCCTGACTATTGTGGCGAATGTCGCTCGGTAACCTATCCGGGTTGGATACAGATTAGTCACTGTCTATTATCAGGAATATGCATATTTCGTACACACCAAATAAAATTGCAATAGCCCACCAAGAGATTTAATTATCTTTTTCGTGGTATGCAACTGAATGCACTACGATACCCCACACAGGAAGCTTGTTGCATAATAAAACACCCAAGTTTACGCAATTTTTGCACATGTACACAGCATCTGTGCATAACAATATCGCCAATATGGTATATCTACCAAGCTTTCCTAAATATAATCCCCTCCACCGGTCGAGGCCAAACTAGGTTTTGTTTGGCTCTAATTCTACATTTCTTTCGAGATATCCGTGACTTTAAAATGGTTTTGTTTAGTTCCATTTAGAAAACTGTCTTATGATTTTTGACAACGCTTGCATACCCTCTTCTGAAAGAGTCTAGCTAAATTTGAGTTAGTCGAAGCTTTTTTGCCTTTTAAGCGTTGCGTCAGATCATTGGCGGGACAATCGGACGAACTAGAGGCATCTTTCTTAAAATACTATATTACTAATTTTATATTTTATATTACGCTTTATTCAAGGAAGTGTTTAGCCCGTTAGTATCACATTTCCATAAAGTTGGCTGGCGACTCTCCATGGGACCATTTGGTTTGTCGAATTTGCTTTGTCGCTATAGCATAACGGTAAATATTTTTAATAAATATTCAGTATGACTCTTCTTATTTTTAGCGAGAACATGACGTTCTATTCTCTTTAACATCTCACGTAGATTAGGAAAACGTATGACATAACTAGAGACTACACAAATCTTTGTAATTTATATGCAACTCATTGGATCTTTACTTAGTGCGCACATCATAACGAAAATGCTTACTGATGATATTCATATATTTCTTATCGACGCTGCGCATGCTGACATTAAGAAAGGCTTTACTGAATCACTGAACTACTTGGAAGAAGACACATTAATTTAGTGTAGATTGTCGGAAGCATTCGATCAAATTGATTATCAGCCTTGCTCGAAAAGTTGTCTGCTTTGGAAAAACGTCGCATTAATTGGTGCGTCGAGTTCATCAGAACCGCTAAATTGTATTCTAGGTTATTGATATTTTCTCTTTATTGACGTTTTGTTCTTTCGAAGTGCCGCAAGAACCAGCTAGACCTAATTCTACGAACAATGTTGACCCCAGATCAAAAAAAATAATGAGCATGCATAGGTAAACAGATTAACTCCATTTCAAGCATGTTATTGCTGTAGGTAAGGATCTGGGCTTTAAATCTTGCGCAAACTAACCTTAGACGTTGCCTCTCAAATCTTACCCAAAAAAAATTGTGGCGGCTACATTGTTGTAAACGGCTTGTTCTTCTGCCAACTTGTTCGACATGACCCGTTTTTGTGTTGACTATCTGTGCCATTTTCCCCACACTAACTAGGTTAGGCCTGCTAGGATAACTAATGGTAGCCGGTGCCTTTAGACCGCCTGGAATAGAATCCATCGTACTCTAACGCAAGAGAGAAGGCGCTTCAAAGCTAAGAATAAGGGAAGTCATCCTTCGATGTTGTTTTCATTCTAAACCATCATCCGCCCTTTACGGGCCTCCCACGTCCCTCCCGACCGAAGCTTAACGATACAAGTTGCATAAGCCTTGATGCTAAAAATTATGTTAAGCCATGCATGTAAAACCTTTTTAATGTAATGTTAAGGTTGACACTAAACTTAACGATAAGCTAAATAAGTCATCCCACAGAAATTAGTAGGAAAAAGTTCTCCCGCCAAGTGTAGAGACAGTCTGCGTTTACTTTGTTTGCGAAATGTTAAACGTGAAATTTGTAGGAAGTCCATCATGTTCGCGAAAATATTTCTTGGCAATGACGGCGTAAGGACCCTATATGGGACTTACGCTACAAAGCGCTACGCACCATCGCTAAGAATGACGAATGGCGTCTAACTGCATAGGTGTAACGTACGCTGTAACCACAATAGAACACAGCCGCGATCAAGTCTGAATATGATTGACATCGACAAGCCATGCGGGACCGGAGTGAGCCAAAATGTGTTGACAGCGAGAAATGAGCTGGGCGCAAGAACCAATCGGATGATTTTGGTGTCATTCAGGAAATACCTGCAGATACAAACAGACATGCGCCGGCTGACTGAAGGAGCGACTGTTATTGAACGGTGATTGACTGTACAGATACCAGCAATTCAAATATATAATTGTAGAGATACCATCAATTCGACAATATTCTTTTAGAGATACTATCAATTCAAATATATCCTTGCGCACTAGAACGTTTTCCGACGGACGTGTCGTTTAAAACATGCAACATTGGTTTACGGAACAAGCCGCACAGAATAAAATACTGGAAACAGCATACCAAGTGCAACGTGAACAACCCTGATTTTGTTTTAAGGGACCATATTTTTGGCGAGAAGCCGCTTTCTTAACAGTGTGCTGCCTCGGTACGGCAATGCACACATTACAGAGCTTCGAAACCGTTTTGAATACCTCAAATTTAAAACAGACGTATTTATATATACGCCAATAAGTCTGGAGCCTCATAGCCGCTCACTATTGACAATAATATATTTTCTTCAGCTCCCTCTAGATGCCTCCTTTGTACTCGACATTGTACTCGTGTCGGATGCTGCTTTAGATGTATTTCACACGCTCTCTTATATTTAACGAATTTTTTTCCCGGAGTGGAAGTCACTTTTCTTGGAACCGAATGTACAAACAAAAAAGTAAAGAGGGAAGCCGAATAAAGGTAGTACGCAGTTTTGTCTCATCATTATTTTACTCACATACTGCCCGTCGTCTTTTACTTGCAGTTCTTTATTGCTCGGAAGTCTACGATTTAAGCACACACATTACGAGAAACCAATGCAATAAAAATTATAAAACGAAATTGTTAGTGAAACAAACTTGTAAAGCTAGGGTACAATTAGCTAAGTTACGCAACAGTATCTTCTCTTTCATACTAGATTTATCCGCAAAAAATCGAATATATATATATATATATATATATATATATATATATACGCGTAAGGCTAACCAACAATTTCAAACTGCTGAATTGTGTTATTGATATAAGCCATTAAAAATGCTTTGATTTGTTATCATATGAGTTCTGTTTCATCTTCTACCGGCCGCGAATGTACCGATCGATGTCGGTACATTCGCGTGATTTGTTCGAATGTGCCAAACGTTTAGATTTGCTAATACGAGACTAAATCTGTCGCAGCCATTTAATACGTTTTCTTAAAATCACTCGTTTAGTCGCCTACAATTGCTTATATATACACCGAGTACGCAAACGTGTGTCGGATTTGTACAGATTGTATTTATTTGGTTCCCATAAGCTTATCTGTTGACGCACTCGGCATCAACCGACAAGTGTTTGGTGTCTATACGAAACAGAGAAAGTAATTTGTTCCGGACAAATTACCATCCGTGGCGGTAGTGGCCAGCTCCGTGGGCGACGCCGTATCCGTAGGCGTGAGCCACGGGCGCAGCGTATCCGTATCCGTGACCGAATCCGGCGTGTCCGTATCCGTGACCGTATCCGGCGTGTCCGTATCCGTGACCGAAACCAGCGTGGCCGTAGCCGACAGCGACCGGGGCCTTAGCGACGACGGGAGCAACGTACGAAGCGTGGGCGACAACGGGGGCGGCAACGGTCTTGGTGACGGCGGCCACTCCGGGCGTCACGATCGACGTGGCGGCGGCGGCCTGCGGAGCGGTTCCGGGCTCGTTGGTCTTGACCGAGGCACGGAAACCGTGTCCGTCGGCGACGTAGTTCACGACACGAGCGCGGCCATCGATGTCGGTCAGGCCGTACGAGCCCACGACGCCCCAGGGGTTGCCCGACTCCGAGCGGAAGGTTCCGCCGGTGGCGTGCTTCTCGTTGTAGGCGAACTTGTAGTTGCCGTGACCGTCTTCGGCGCGCGAGCTCACCGACGAGCCGGTGTGCAGGCCGACGCCATGGCCGTGACCGACAAGACCGGCCTGGGCGGATGCCACGAGGGCAGCGAGAGCAAAGAAGGCCTTCATAGTGGTGGAAACTGACTGACTGATTGACTGACTGACGGTTGGGTTTGTTCGTATTTGTGTCTACGTCCAACGAAAGCTGTCGGACGCTTCTTCTTGCTGATATGCTATTGAGATAACGCTGGCTGGTATATATATGCATACGTACGCATACCGTTGACCGCTTAGAGAGGGCAGCTGGCCAAGACCGGGGCAAAAAACCGTTAGTATCACTGCCAGTTTTTACCCCTTGTCTGTCTCCGAGCCCCGCCTTTCATTAGTACCGACGCTAACAAATATTAGAGAGATTGCTTGCAATGATCGTATCGATATAGTAGAGTCGTCGTCGTCGTCGTCGTCGTCGTCGTCGTCGTCGTTGTTGTTGTTGTTGTTGTTGTTGTTGTTGTTGTTGTTGTTGTTGTTGTTGTTGTTGTTGTTTCTATTCTAGCTGATATCTAGGTGCTGATATCGGAAAGGCAGCAAGATCTCTTCAGCTGCCATGACGAACGGGCACAATTCCTCGTGTTCGGAGAGAGTCTTGTACATTGGCAGCCAGAGCGACACTAATGCCGCAAGGCGTGCCCCGCCGACGCGATCCCGTTTTTCGCATTGTTCTTGTCGTTTTTTCTTCTTTTTCCTCTTATACTCCTGCTTCTTCCGAAGCAACGACATTCTTTGTCTCCTGTACCAAGGGCAGTGCCCATCACCGCCGCCGCTGTGCAACGGTCAACGTGCCGCAGTTGTAGTGCAAAGGCGTTATTAAGCCTGAAATACCATCAACAACCGTGAAGCTTTCGACCCGATCGATTCCGAATCAGTCATTCGTTATGCTTTATAATGCTCCGTTCGGGCGCAGCTACGTTGCAGTAGTGTCATTAGATGCCATTATTAATGTGTATCAATCTACCCATTCTGCGTACTCATTTGTTGATCTATTGGCTATTGCCACCAATCGATCCGATCATACGATCACCTCCGATATTAACTAGAAAGAACAAACTAAACAAAATTCTTCACAAAACCAAATCAAGAAAATACATTGAAGCGCTAGCTAATTTGCTGTTGCTGCTGCTGCTGCTGCCTCTGCTTCTGCTACGGCTATCTAGGCTGCTAAGGTAGACAGTGAATGCGCGAGCGGCCGAGAGAGCGATCGTGAGATTTTCCCTCATGATACATCTTTACACGCAATTGAATAGCAATTGAATTTATTCTGGATAATACACGCGACGCTGCGCTGTCTGGTTGGTTGGCTGGCGACCGCAAAAGCAGCAGCAGTAGCATTAACAACAGTAACGAAACGGGGTGTGTCCATCTGGCAGTGGTTAGACACAAATATACCACTCTAACCATCGATACCACCAGGGCTTTTCTTCCCGCCCTGCTACCACAGCTACTGGCAACGATTCCGCCAACGCCAAGACGAACAGACACGCCCGCTGAATAACTGTCACCACACAGATCCAGAGAGTCGCCACAGTGGAAACCGTCAACGGCAGGCATGGTTAACGTTATGGCCGTCCTCGGCTATAACTAGCGAATGGTAAGTTAATTTATATATATATATATATATATATATATAAAAAACAGGTGCTGCCAACTTGTAATTGATGTGTGTACATCTATCTTTCATCAGCCGCTTCAATACCTTCGCATCAAAAGTAGACGTTCCCAGCTCAGCTGGTTACCGAGCTTAGATACATACACGAGTTACATACATACATATGTATACATGTATATATCCCTATGCGTGCCTACATACGTGTAAGTATACACTGAGAAACAGTCGAAAACGATGCCTCATGTAGTGAACGGAGATACCCATAAGTCACTGTGCTGGCAGAGAGAGAGAGAAACAGAAAGCGAGTGCTAGGATGCTGCAGTGTCACGTATTTGCCAGGCAAATCCAAAAATCTCATTGCTACCTTGCCCGTGATTGTTTTCTCTGTTCCATTAATGGGCTCTCCCCCCCCCCCCCGCTGTGGTAGCGAAGCTCGTGATGCTTCATACTCTACACTGTACCCCTATGGCGTGCGTTGTCGACCAAGGCAGGAACAAATTCTGTGGCTGAACCGAATCGATATAATATTCGACGATTATTTGTACTGATTATGGAAATATTTCTGTATATATATATATATATATATATATATATATATATTTTAGCCACAAAAAAACATATATTAATATTTTTTATTATTAGTTCTTGATTTTTGAGGATTTGGTAGAACTCGACAAGAAAAAATAATTTTTCTCAACAAAATGGTGGGCGGAAACGTCTTATTTAGGGGTGAGGATGTACTTTATAAAGGTAGTTAGTTATATCTATTTCATTAACACCCGGGCTGTATAAAAGTAGTTATTCTATTTTTGTCTCCTACATAGTTGTGCAAAGTTTTGGCGTTCGCGGGAGAACCACTTCAACGCATGAAAGAACCGATTGTACCGGCGTGTTCGGCAAATTTAATAATCAATGACACAAAGGCGAACACCCGGATTAAGGAAAGTCATTAAAAGTCGATATGTTGTTATGTCTTACTTTGAAGCCTTTACGTTCGGAACCGTAACATTTTGCCACTACGCCCAAAAAAACTGTTTATGCAATAGCAAAAATAATGTTCATCATTTTCGTACCAAAGTGTTAGTACCAAAAATCCTTTCGAGGCTGACTCTCAGCCAAGATTTAACGTCCATGGGTCTGCTTTGCGCATTGCTTCACAGGCGGACCCCCATAAATACAAATGTGCAACGGTGGGGCTCGAACCCGCGCACCTATGTGTCTCCTCCGCTCGCAAGGCGCAGACGCATGCCACCACGCCACCGGGCTCGACGAAAGTGTAAGTACTGCATTACGTAGTTGCCAAGTAACTAAGTTTTGCTGATACAGCTTATGATTAAGTCACGCGACGACTGGACCAGCATTGCAAGCATTATGGAAAAACATCCTGCGCGCCAAGGAGAAGAAAAACCGTCACTGCACGACAGGCATCATCCCGCGGGGCATCCCGGGATAGCTAAATGCTTAAACTACTCTCCCCCTTCGATCGTTTGAAGTTATGCTTATGCAGTTCCCGATCGGATGCGGGGATTGGGACATGACTGTTTTTTTTGTTGGTTGGAGCCTCACACTACCGGCCCACAGTTGCAGACGAGTTTCCTGCGGTGGTATCCGCGTGTGCGTACCGCATTTCCCAGTTAATCCTATAAAAAAAAAACTTTGCTGACAGTCACACCGAAAGCGAAGGCATGCATACTTGTTAGCACTTTGACTTGCTTCAGCAAATAAACAGGGTGTATCAGAACGTTATGTACATGTTCTAAGGCTGGGTAGAACTCGGCAAGAACATACTTTCTCCCAACGGAAAGAGGGGCGGACCGTTTTGGCAAAATTTTGCAGTTTTGAACGTGGAAGCTTCAAAGTAAATTTTTTTTTATTTGGTATATATAACAGCCTATCGAATTTGTATAACCTTCCTTAATCCGGCTATTTGTCTTTCGCTAGTTTGCGTTGGGTGCCACTTAGATTATGCGGAGCACGCCGGTATGATCGGTTCCTTCGTGCGTTGGCTGGTGCTGTGACAAATGGAGATTTTGTACAATTACATATGTGGGAAAAAATGTAGAATAACTACTCTTAAACTTTTCATCCTCACTCATTAATAAGACGAGTTCGCCCCCTCCTTCTATAAGACAAAAATTCGTTTCTTGTTGAGTTCTACCAAATCTCAAAAAATAAGTACATACGGGTGCGTTAGACCCTGTATAAATATATATATATATATATATATATATATATATATATATATATATATATATATAAATATATATATGTTTTTCTTTTGTTTTGACACTTATATACTTAAATGTTGTGTGCACCAGAATAAGCGAACAATCAACCGAGTCTGCCACTATCATTGAGGGTAATTGGATTTTCGTTTACAGTATGGTTACAGTTTTGGCGGCAGCATTGTTTCGACTTGGACGCGACTTGGTCATAGTATCTCTGTGTGCATGTGTGTCTGTATACGAGATGATGGCAGCAGCCAATTCAACCAACCATACGTTTGCCGCAATGCCGCCGACAATGGTCGGTAGAAGACAGCGTGCGCGGAGGTCTGCCAGCCGCGCCATGCGGGTAAAGAGACAGCCCAACAAGAAAACTCACCCCCCACCACCATCACCACCACCGTCACCGCTACCCCACTCTTCAGTTAAATGAATGGCACTGCGGTTTCGCTCGTGGCAGGACAGCGCTCAGAGAACGAACGGCCGCCGCTAAACGTATAAGTCTTGTGCGTCGTGCACGTAAATTTGCCGGTTTTACTTTTTCGCCATTAGCGATACTGCTGCAGTCGACGATCTGACTGATATCGTTCACGACTGACAACTACTACTACTACTACGTCGACAAGGCACTAATAGTACTGCTAATAATAAGCAGAATAATAACCATAATAATAATCATCATCATCATCATCGTAATAATAATAATAATAAGAGGAAGTCGAAGTCTAATATTACTTCTTTAGACAAGTAGAGTGGCCAAACCTCCCTGCCAACGAAACAGAGTCACGCATGGAATATCAGAAGTTCTACTGGCTCGACTTCATACGCGTTCGGTAGCTGGCTAGCCAATTAGAAAAGCGACAGGCCACACATCATTTCTGAACTAACTGCGGGAACAAGTTCTAGCGGCCACAGAGGGCGCCCACTAGAATAATCGTGTACATATACATATTTCGTGTTTAAGT
>QVRM01006215.1:40000-60090 GCA_003439945.1 Dermanyssus gallinae | reverse complement strand
GACAGAACAAGTGCTTCCTTCACGTCATTGGGCCTTCTCTCATCTTGCTACTTCAGCTATTGACTGAACTGCTGGACATGCTGAGGCGTGGTATCTATCGCACTGAGCAGAGCACCTCGTGCACCTGCAACACTTCTGAGGAATGTGGAATTCTTCTGTGCTGCATAACACGTGGTGGGCTGCATAACACGTGGTGGGCTGCAAACGCCGTAGTTAAATGTCTGCTTTTGTATCCGGCTACTCGCCAGGCCGTGCTTGTCATCGCTACCGTTTTATATATACCTACCGATTTCTATTTTTGTTAAATCTTTTTGTTAAAATTCCGTCTCATATTAGTGAATCGTTGTTGTCTCTTCGGGCTATGATCCGTGTGGTGCTACATATGGTGTATTTAATGGCTTTGCATTTTTCATCAAACCATGGTTTGCGCGCAGTGGGTTTGCGTAACGGTTTCTCGGTGCATGATATCTGAGTGGCTCTCCGAATTCCTCATTCAGTGACACTTATATTGTCTGTTGGTTGAATGAGTTAAAGTGCTTGTTGTAATATGCGGGGGTTTAGCGAGAGGCCGAGGGCGTGCACTGGGGGTGAATTGGGCTGGTTGGTTCGGTATTTAGTAGACAATTTAAATGTGATTTCATAGTGTTTTCGATGAGGTGAGGGGGTTGAATGCACCTCACTGATTATTGCTCGTGGTTACTGTGTTGAGCTTGGTACAACATCAAGCTACAACAGCAAGGTAATATTATGTGGTACATAACATTAGCTTGCTGTTGTAGATCTGCCCTGATTTGTCTGAATGTGCTAGTTCTTAACGCTGTGATTGGTCGTATGATTATGATTTTCAGGTATTTGATGTGAAAGCTAATAAAATAACTTCATGTTTGCAAATTATGTTCTAAACGACCATGTCACATCTTCTGGCCGGCGTTATATGCTCTTCGGAGGAATTTTCTCACGAACAGGAGGGTGTGCTTAGTCTCTGTATAGGAAGGCTGGTTGTCTCGCAATTGCACATGTTGCGCTCCTATGTCGGGCAATTTTCTGTTGTATTCTAAACATGCATATGGGTGGAAAAATCGTATTTCCGACTCGGTCACAGTAGGGCGGGATAAAGACGAGAAATACGCAAAGGGAGACTTCCGCCAATAAAGGAGCCACAACTTCGAAGCGTTGCGTCGCGACAAAGTTCACAGTTTATGACACCGGTGGAGTATCAAGTGGACAAATTTTATTATTCCGAGTTGAGCAATTATGTGCATAAGGCAGACTGACTAGGTTTTTACCAACACCTAATATATATATATATATATATATATATATCCGTACTCTTCACAAGGGTGGGGGGTTGACTTTATGGCCATATACTTTTCTTTCGAATGCGCGACGGATTTCGCGCGCCGGATGGCGCCAAGGTTCCGTAGCCCAACGCTTGACAGCCCAGTTGTTATGGTAGCCATTTAGCCGACCGAGCTCTTCTACCGCTGAATGATTCATTTCATCTGCGACTGTCAACAGCCTGGTCCGTTGGATTCGACATACAATAACGTCTTTCCTTGTGCGTCATAGCAGCATTTACGTCTTTTTTTTATTGTGGAGCTAAACGTTGCGTCATAAGGCTAGTTCAACCGGATACCAACGGCGATCCACTTGCAATGTTCGTCTATACCTAGTTAGCGTGAAATGCTGTTCGTTGTTATCTTTCTACATTACAATTAACTGCTGACCTGAGCAGAGCAGTTAACACCTAAGCCAAGGCGATCTATATATATATATATATATATATATATATATATATATACATGGTCGTTTTACTAACTAAATGTTGGTTTGGAACATTTTGTTACATCACTGTCAACGGCAACCCAGCTAGACAACGGCGGTATAATCAGTCGGTCTGTCCACTTGTTTGCGTGTACACTTGAGTTATCATTATTCATATTGTAGTTGATATGACATTGCTATATTAGTAATTGTGATACCTGTGCATATATATATATAATTATCATTTATTAATTTCCCTACAATTGTGGTACCCAAACATGTACCCGCGTAGACTCACCCCCCTTCTCAATCCATAGAGCCGATGATAGTGGCGGCGTTTCCCTTACACACTGTGAGCGAGAGCTGCTGACGCAGAAACTCGCCCTTGCGCTGGTCACCCGTGCTATTATAAAAATAATAATAATAATAATAATAATAATAATAATAATAATAATAATTATTATTATTATTATTATTATTATTATTATTATTATTATTATTATTATTATTATCTCTGCGTCGTTTTTGACCTCTTATTCTTTCAGAAGGAATTGTACTTATAAATGTTCGACGTTTTTGGCAATTTAAATTGTTTCCTAGTCTCCTAAACCAACAATAGAAGCAACTCCAACACATTGGGAAACTGGTTGCATCTTTAAATCCCTCTTCCAAAAGCTGGCTTCAATTGGGTTCACAGCTCCTAGGGTATCTTAATTTAATTAATTAATAAATGATAATTATATATATATATGCTCCTGTGCATATATATATAATTATCATTTATTAATTTCCCTACAATTGTGGTACCCAAACATGTACCCGCGTAGACTCACCCCCCTTCTCAATCCATAGAACCGATGATAGTGGCGGCGTTTCCCTTACACACTGTGAGCGAGAGCTGCTGACGCAGAAACTCGCCCTTGCGCTGGTCACCCGTGCTATTATAAAAATAATAATAATAATAATAATAATAATAATAATAATAATAATAATAATAATAATTATTATTATTATTATTATATTATTATTATTATTATTATTATTATTATTATTATTATTATTATTATTATTATTATTATCTCTGCGTCGTTTTTGACCTCTTATTCTTTCAGAAGGAATTGTACTTATAAATGTTCGACGTTTTTGGCAATTTAAATTGTTTCCTAGTGTCCTAAACCAACAATAGAAGCAACTCCAACACATTGGGAAACTGGTTGCATCTTTAAATCCCTCTTCCAAAAGCTGGCTTCAATTGGGTTCATAGCTCCTAGGGTATCTTCGGTGCTATATCCCCTAAATTCCATTCATAAAAATTAACGCAACATCCAGCGGCACTTTCTGGGGCTCCGGGACGCCTCAAAAGGTCAAAGCCATTTGGAGAGATCCTTTTTTTATGTGCCTATATATACTTTTCGAGCTGACCCCCAGCCAAGATTTAATGTCCGCGGGACTGCTTTTCGCATTGCTTCATATACGGACCCACAACAAATACAGGTGTAAAACGGTGGGGATCGAACCCGCGCACCTATATATGGGTCCTTCGGTCACAAGGCGCAGGCGAATAACCCACCACGCCACCGGGCTCGACTTTTTAGATGTACCCAGCGACCATGCTATCTCTGGCGATCTCTGACGTGCCAGTGGGTTAGGAACTCGCGGTGTTTGCCTTCAGGCAAAGGAAACCTTGAAAAAACTTGCCTAACGGATGGAGTTTCATCTAAATAGCTTTCTTTTTCGGCTCGTTTCCTTTTTCCAACGCGGCTTCCAAGCGTGCGTTGAGGGTTTCTAGTACTATGCTTTCTTAGTTCTATGCTGTTCGTGATAACAGCATATGGTGGTTAATGCTTTTCTCCAGGATGTTAGTAAAAACATCCTGGAGGCACCTGGCAAAATTTTTAACGGTGATAGAAGCGGAAAAAAAACACCGAGATAAATACATGAACACATACTTTCATGAACATAATTTTAAATGGAACGTTTAAAGTCGTATTAGTGGATGTAGCACAATGCATCGAAAACCTCGTTAGCGTCAAAACAGACAAGACAAAAGTAATGCGTTTTGGCATGGAGGTTAATTGCTCAGCTCAGCAGCTAATTGTAACATAAGGATAAACTGGAGGCCATTAGAATTGGTATTACACTTTTCTTATCCCGGAGTTGGTATAACACTTTTTATCTCGCTATTATCCTAGTCGGAAATAGTCAAGATAAGGACATTGAAAGCGCGAGAATTAAAATGTTAAGATAATTATCGCTCTTTTAATCTAATACGGCATGAAGCTCTTTGATAGAGCTTGCTGACAACAGAAAACCTAAAGGAAATAAATCGCATAAACTCAGCCCGCCTGAAGTGAATTTTGAGGCTACCCAAGAATTCTTCCGTCACTCTATTACTTGAGATAACCAGATAACGGATATTTGTAGAAGCATTGTTATTGTACCTGTGCATATTAATAATAAACCCTTGTAAAACATATTATTATTGTCTTTATTACTAATGCTATTACTTTTTACTACAACGGGAAGCTTTTATTAAATGCTGTATTGCCCATTTTGTTCAACTACCTTAGCTAATAATTATATTCCTCCAGAGGGTGGCGTCCTGGTTTCCGAATTAATGGTCTATATACGTTTTAACATCTTCCAAAGAAGCGAATTCTTTGCCATTAAGGGAATTTTAGAGGGACCGAAACAAATGATAATCCGATTGAGCAAGGTAAGTATTATACGAAGGATGTAGCAAAATATCCCATCCAAATCCATTAACATCTTGGTGGTGAGCAAAACTGCGTGCGGTCTGCTCTTACCGCCGTGTAAACAAACAATCCTCTCCCAACAGTTTTCAGTGGATATGCTTGGGAAGCAACATAAGAAGATTCTTCGGTCCTCTAGATGCGACCCGCATACTGTAGAACCGAAAGGTGGATGAGAGGTACCGGCCTATCACCTCGCTCGGCCTTCGCTCGCCCCTCGAAAGAGTGAGGCGATGTTATTCATCGGGAAAAATAAATGCGGCGCGTTTAAGCTTACGCTGTCCGGCGAAAACATTGAGCTAAAGGGCGCGGCCAGATACCTGGGTATACATCTAGGCCGGAGACTGCAGGAACTCTCATGCCAGGAGTGCGGCCGCAAAGGCGCAAAAGGCGGCTAATGGCATTGCCCGTCTGTTGCCCAATACGCACTGCCCCAGAAATAGCAAACGTAGAGTTCTGATGTCCGTGTCCAAGTGGCGGCCTCGCTCGTGCTGGTAGAGACAGTACACTGGGACCTAAAGGCAGCCGAACGTCGGCGCCTCTGGAATGACCTAGCTAAGGAGTTTGAAGGAAAAAGGCGAGTTGACACTCGATCGGTGGCAGAAGGAGTGGGACCGTATCCTGGACGGAAAACCAGGAGCGCCAGTGAGGAACCTCATTCCGAACATCCGCCGATAGATGAATCGTTCCGGGAGTTGTCTCACTGACCACCTGACCCAGGTTTTCACGGGCCATGGCGGGCTATTTACAGGTGTATCCAAACCGAATATGGAAGGTTGACTCAATTAACGCAATATTTGTACTGCGACAAGATGGATTTTTCGGAACATACGGTCCTGAGATGCACCGCATGGACCGAGACCAAACAAAGCATGCCCAAAAGAAAGAAAGAAAGAAAGAAGACGCTGGAAGAGGTAGTCGCGCACATGTTCACGTCGGTCAAATACTGTGACGCGGCTGCAAAGCCCATTCAACGTAGCATGAAGGCAAAGGAAGAAGCCGGAAGAAGAAGAAGAAGAATTGCTGAAAGCGCACGATAGTCGTTTCCCACGCGCGACCCGACAAGCAGGACCTAACGATTTAAAGCTTCCGAGGCTTCCCCACCACCTGTGCGTAGTAGCTCTTCTGTGTCAATGATTCCGAAGGCCGGAGAGTCATTTTAAAGGGGAAACATATATGTAGTACTGTCGTGCATATATGTAAGGTTTTAGTTGGTATTGCCTTGAGCCTACGGTTTTAGTGGGTATTGCTTCCAGCCTCGCTTTTGGCTTCTCGAGTCGGAACCATATCAAGTGGTAGCCCGTCGTTCTATTTGATGTCACTTGACATAGATATATGTACACATGTATACACTTTAGTGGCCAATTCCGTTCTGGGTGAGATAACTTATTGCAAGTGCAAATATAGAATTGGGTAGACTGCACCTTTATTAACAGGTTATGATTTTGCATTCAAGTGACTAACGCCATTTTTGTGACTTCATCTATACATGTGCGGAACGATTATGACTTCAATATGCTACGTGTGCGTAATCGCATTAGACGTTACTAAAATGTGACTCCTAAAATTCTTAATCATATTTTATTTCCGCTGCTTTTCAGATTAATAATTATAACCTATTTGTTGATTGCCGGAATGATCCGGGTGGATGTGTGGCACTGTTTGTGAGAAATGATTATGTGGTGCGCGAGCGGAAGGATCTCAGAATACACCTGTTGGCAGACTCTCGATGCGAAAGTATTTTTATTAAGGTAACTTCCGATGGTCAGAGCACGGTTGTGGGAGCATTCTGCAGGCAACCGTCTGGTAGATACCTGGATTTCCCTGGGGGAAAAATGCTTTATGCACACCCAGCGCAGTTATCACTGTCCGGGCGTGTAGAAGCGCGTAGGTAGTGTGGGACTCCCCGATGGCATGGGGTTACCCACTAAAAAACGGTACTGTTTGCCAGTTCTTTAAGGCCCTGGGGGGGAGTCGTCCGCTCTACATCTACGACATGGCCTCCGAGGCCTGTAAGGACGTCTCACAATCTCTTCTAGCGAGTGAAGCGCGTCTTTCCTTCTCTAGGCAGTTTTTTTCTCTGATGATCCGGTCGAGGTATGACGCTCCTTCTCTCCATGATTGGCATGGCGTCAACATCGATGTTATGATCGTTTTAGTGTCAGCTCCAGCTAGTACATATTTGGAGGTCTGCCTGAGGTTCGAGAGCCTTGGGCATCCTGCGACCGTGTGGTCCACGTCGTCAGGTTCCCCAGTTGTGCACAAAACACAGATGTCTGAGTGAGACTTGCCTATTCTCATCATGTACGTTTGGAATTGGCCGTGTCCCGTTACAGCCTGTGTGGCGTAGAATGATAACGAGCCTTGGCCCGGGCCGTTGTACCATTAATGTAAGTCACTGACGAGGTGGCGGGTCCAGCCCGCGCGTGAGGATAGGGCACGCCATTCATCCGCCCAAGTCTGCATCGTCGCCTCCCTTGCTTCGTTGTAGTCAGTATATCCGTCCCTTCGCTTGGTGCTCCTCTGTCCTGCCAGGAGATCCCATGGGAGCATTCTGGCTAGTACTAGCGGAGCCTCCGTGCTGACGGTTCTATACACCCTGCTGACACGTATCGCGATTGATCTTTGAGCCGACCTAAGGAGCTGCCTGTTGCTGATCGTGCGGAGGGCCATGTCAGCCCACACTGACGCTGCGTATAGTGCCGTGGACTCCGCCGCCGACGCTATCAATATCCTCTTCTCCAAATCCGCGCCTCCCTACCGAGGCAGGATTTTAGCCATTGCCCTAGCGATTGTATGCATTTTTTTGGATATGGCCAAGATGTGGGCGCGGCCCGTAAGGCCGGAATCGAGAGTGACTCCTAGATATTTTGCTGTTTTCGACAGCATGATAGCGTGGCCGTCCAATGTCAAGTGAATGCCGCGGGTGCGTTTGCGACCTGACAGGTAGATTGCCTCAGTTTTTTCTGGGGCCAGCTGAAGGTTGTTTTGTGCCATACACCGAGAGACACAGCGCATGGCGTTGTTTGCTGTGGCCTCGAGTATGGTCTCATGGCGTGCTGTTATAATAAGTGCCAGGTCGTCTGCGTAAGCCAGCGTTTGTGCCCCTGGCGGAAGGTTTGGCAGACGCAGAACATCGTCATATGCCAAACTCCACAGAGTTGGGCCGAGTATAGACCCCTGTGGGACCCCGGCGGTGATACTAAACGTGCCATGATGTGTCAACAGGTGGCGGTCACTCAGATAGGAGGAGATGATGCGAACCATATAAGGAGGTATATTTCGTCGTTCCATGGCCTCAAGAATTTTCGCCCAGTTGGCGCTGTTGAAGGCGTTTTTGACGTCAAGAGGTATCAGTAAAACAAACTTCCTGGTGTTGCGCGACTCCCTGGTTTCTTGTCTTGCTTTTTCCAGGACTTCCTCGATAGGGTCGAGTGTCGAGTGACCCTTGCGGAAACCACGTTGGTTAGGTGCCAAAGCTTCTGTGTCTTCTATAGCCTTCGTGAGACGCTCTTGGATGATGTTTTCAAAAAGCTTGCCAATAGTGTCTAGAAGGCAAATTGGTCTGTAGGTTCCTGGGGTGTGCTTGGGAATCAGCGCCTGAAAGGAGGTCTTCCAAGCAGGTGGGAAGAACCCCTCCCGGAGGAGATGGGTCGCGGTATTTGCGACGATTTTTGGATGCTCTCTTGCCATAAGCCGGATCACCCCAGGAGGGACACCGTCAGGACCCGGTGCTTTGCCAGGGGCGAGGCGCTCGGCTGTTGATTGACTTGTTAGATAGAGACGGGTCTAATATAACTGACCTAACTGGCTTGCTACTTCGTCGTATATCCTTTAAGAGATAGTTGGTTTGCCGATTAAGATCGCTTGGACGGACGCTGCCCATGGCCAACGTATCACCAAAACATGCATAGATCATATTTACTGCTATGTCCTACCCAAGTCAACTATCGCCTCCGGCGTTCTTACGACCACTTTCGCTGACGACTTCACCACACTTATTAGTCTTAAATCTAAGCCGTCGGCTGGCAACGAGTGCCCAAAATTCAAACTTAAGTATGATCAATTAATCGCCGAACTGTCGTCTATGTGAGACGACCTATACGGGCTGCATGACGCCAACGAGGCATATGACTTGCTCAGAGGAAGAGTCATGCCCGCGGTGAAGCGTAATTGTACTGAGATCAAGAATACTCGAGAAACGCAGTTTGAGAAAAGTGGGTGATACTGGAATTCTATGCCCGCATTGAAGAGAAGGAACAAGCGTATGCAATACATAAAGCTGACCCCCCACACGATAACAAAAGCAAAACCAATCGTATGCTCAGGAACAGGGTAACAGGGCTTCCACGCAAATGCAGAATGAAGGCGAACTGCAAAATTGGTACAGCCAAAATTTCATAACCGGCGGAGTCCTTGGGAGGCGATCCGACCTGGAGAAGAAATGCACCAAGCTGCTTGTAAACGGGGAACCCGTCACCAATGAAACCTCGCTAACTAACATCTTCAACCACTACTACGCGACATGTGTGACCCGTGAAAGTGAGTGCTCCTCGAGGCACGTCATTCCAGATAATCTTCCGAAGTCTGCCGAACAATTCTCGCTGCGGGCAAATAACGTTCACAGAGTTCACCACTTTCTAAAAAATGATAAGATATGCTCCACTGCCCCAGAACGAATCTGTTCTGTTCACCACAGGTTCTTCGTAGGGCTGCGGATGCACTTGCATCGTCTTTTGAGTATATCACCAATGTCTCCATCCTGGGAGAGATTGATAGACAGGAGTATACTCAAAAGTTCTGAAGCTATACCATGTAGTTCCATTGTTTTAAGGCAGCGATCGCCTGTGCCAAGAAAACCACAGACCTGCCAGCATTCCCGCGCTAATCGAAGGTCTTTGAAAACTGCATTATCGAATGGTTTAGAGATTTTATCGATGGACATAACGTCCTACATGGTAGGTAGTGTAGGTTTCGACCCAAGGTGTTGAAGGTTATGTCTGTGTTGAATTCTGTCGCAGAGATACCGAAAAAAATCCAACTAAAGAAGACTGTGCAGCGGTATTTATTGATTTTTTTTTACCGTTTTTCAGGCAGCAATTGTTACTGACTCTCAGCGTTTTGCTTCATCATTTATTCTCAATAAGCATCGCTCAAAGAACGTTTACTGGTATTTATTGACTTAAGAAATCTTTTGATACCGTGAATTTCAACAAACTTTTTAAAAATAAACTCTTTACTTATCAGGCGATTTCCAATTTGGACAATGCCTTTATCATATAGAAAATATATCAATCAGAGTGGCCCAAAGAAGCATTAGTGATTCGCTATTATTTTTTAACTAATGCTATTTTTCATATCCCAAAGCATTAGCTTTATTTGCTAGAAGATTTGTGAGGATGTCGAGAAGATATCTCTATGGTTTAGAGATAACGGCATCTACATTAATTGGTCCAAAACAGGAGTTGTCCGATTTAAAACTCTAAGAGGCCAACCGACAATTAATCCTAAAACGTTTGCCTGCGGTCGCACGCTTAATATGCTAGTTGGAACAAAGTTCCTGGGTAACGTTCTTGACGAACATCTGAAGTTCCAGCGCATACAAAACATGTCAGGAAAAAAATCCCTACCTGGCCGTGGCTTCTCATACCAGGCATTTGCCCTTAGACCATGGCGGAATGGTGACGCCGTCGGGTCCTTTGTCGTCTTCGAAGCCCAACCTGGGCTCTAGGGTGCTTGGTATGCCGGCTCTACGAAAAGCCTTCTTTAGGACTGCGTTGATTTCCGCGTGTCTGAGAGTTCTACCAGGGCTCTTGGAGCAGCTTAAAGGGTGCAGTCCGTCCTTATCCACTGTTTTTCCACACGCCCTGCACTCGTATAGCTCACATATGGGAGCTCCTATTCTTAGGGCGGCCACCATGCGGAAGGAGGTGTTTTCCAGCATGGTGCCCAGCTGCGGTAAAGGAAGTTAGGAAGGAAAGTCCTCCCTTAGGAAGCCACTGCTGAAGGTCTCACGGGCGGCTATGAATACCGCTCTCTCTGTCGGAGATTGGATGTCATCTAAGATCTTGCGAGAGGTCGTTTGACACTTGTAGCCGTCAAGTATATGCTGCGTAGGGTGTTGTTCCCAGGGACCGGGGCCTATCGATTGTCTAGCTGCCAGCTCAGCTTCGTTCGCAGCGATCGTTCGAGACACGGGTGAAAACTTTCTAAAACGAGTGACCCGTCTCCGCGGAACTCATGCGTATTATTATTATTAGTATTATTATGATTATTGTTATTTTTTAATTTTTTTTGCTCGAGTGTCGGTGACCACTCAACATCATCTTGGCGTTGCCTCTCTGTAGTTTCCAATGGCACCCTTTGTCGGAGGAACGCGATCGATCTTAGCTCTGCTGTGCCTCAAAGAGCTTCTTCCCAACATCTTGTAACAATCTGAGTGCATCCTTGCCCCAAACGCCAAATGACTCGAGACCAAACGCCATTACAACGTGACCTTCAAGAAGATGCGCGTATAGTTGCATAGGTAAATAGGCCTAGTCCCGGCTGGTAATGCAATCCGGTCATCCTTCTGCAGTCCACCGGCCTTCAGTGTGACGCGATATCTGGCTTGTCTGAAAGCGCGCTCAGGATGTTCTTGATGGCATCGTGGCGGCTCTGCGTAACCCCGGCCAGCTCAGTTGGTGCAGACCGCACTCATGAATAATACTAATAATAATAATGCTTTCTATATGTAGCAAGAGCCGAATTTCTGATGGCGTAGTTTCGGAGCTAGTAGAGGTAGTTAGCTCCGGTCTCGGCCCTCAGAGCTACCGGTAAGCTGAGGGTAAAGTTAGACGTGCGGTCGCTGTAAAAAGTGTCTAAGCGTGAACCGAGGCCCGATCAAGATATTTGAAGCTGTAGATGCACTACGTTGTCGCAAGCGAGTTTGCGCATGTAACACGTTCATTGAATTTTCCGGAACATGACCGGAAGCTTTCCTGTCACACGAGGCTGTGTCCAACTATTGTCACGAGTGCTCGAGTTCTCCCGAACGCATCTATGGAATCTGCTAGAGCTACAACTGGGTCGAAGACATCTCAGCTCCGGCGAGGGACTGATAGCATAACCAGCGGATGGCAAACGTACTTCTCGGGCAGCGTTGTGCGGGTGATCGAATCCGCATTCGACAATTCCCTATTACAAGACGATTTTGTACATACTCTATTTGAATATGATGAAATAAATATTCATTGATTGAATTACAAGACGATACAACGCAATAGATCCACCGCTGCGGATATACTGGTGGCGGGAAATTCAAGAGCACCGTGGGGAAATTGATTTACATCACTTTCAGCTATCTGAGTAAAGCTGAGTGTGTGCGATGCTTGAATGTGTGCGAACGTTTCGTGTATATGTTGGCCTGCCGCTCGACACACACAACTACCATATGTCTGTAGTTGCAAGGGGCATCGTAGGATGATGGCGTATTAGCCTACTGTGCTAATCGCTAGAAAGGCCAAGAGACGGAAAGGTTTTGTTCGGATAAATGGGCCGATCGGCATGCTAGCGGCGAACGTCAAAACGTCCAGCGACATCCGAATGTCGAATGTTGCAGGTTCTGGAGGACGGAATTTATACAAACACAAACGGCATGTTGGAAGCGTCCCGTTTAGCTTTAGATTTCGTAATTTGTTTCGGTGTTAACATTTTGACATCCACCAAAAAGAATAAGTTCGTGAACAAAATCTAGCCACTGGTGTATTTTATGCGATATATTTGCATTTCATTTGAAAATTTGTTCTTAAGGACTTCCAGCCCTTTTCTATGTATTATACTTTATTCCTCAATTTTTCTATCTCGGTTTGAATAAAACGATAAATACGATCAGTTCAGGACAAGATATTTATTTAGTAATAAATGTAGAACATAATATTTGGGTTCCTATGAACGTATGGCACTGTTATGGGTGGAGTGCAGTGTCTCGGGACCAGGCACCTCCGAAGGGTTCCTTGGACCCAGGCCGCATTGCCCCGTTGCACGCCCAGCGACAGGCGCTATTTAAGAATGAAGGAGGATGCTATCTAGGCCCGCCGCTCTTTTATCTCCACTGGCTAAAGCAAGTCGCTTCCCAACGCTCTGCAGCAAATCGCAGGTGGATGGGCCCGGCCTGCCAAGGATCTCAGAGGCCAGTGGGTAAAACCTGTATGAGTATGCTCTAGTACTTTCTCGCCATCTCTGCCTTGGCACGAGTTGAAGCACGACCGGTCTAGGCTAATAGAACTCGTATATATATATATATATATATATATATATATATATATATATATATAATGGTGTTAGTACGCATTTGCAACATTTATATTTGGTAGCAACGGTCCTAATATTTAATACTACTGCTAGCGCTACGTCACTAATTTATCTGTCGATTAGCGGCACTATTGTAGCTGTAATGGAATTAGCGCTGGAAAACTTGCGTCAGAGAGAGATAGAGTCGCTTGCTTATTTGCTCTCGCATTTAGCGTATTACTTCACGAATGGGTTATTGCTTAGGCTGGATTTACGTTTTTCGATCAAACTGCGGCTACGTGAGGAGTATAGTAATAACGGTGCAATGAATATACGATTTCATGAATCTTGTGGCCATTAAATGTCCTAATCTCAACAGTACATAAGATCTCAATCTCAATAATGCATAAATAACGAACAATCATAATCGTATAATAAAGTTAAAGATGGCATTTCTCGTGTGGCTGTGGAGCCTACTGTTTTCGGTTAAATGTAAGGCAATTCTTACGTGTAGGCTCTCTTGGTTAAAACTCCATTCTCTCGGTCCGGCCCGAAGAAAATGGTTTGCGTCCTTGGGGTAACTACTGTCTGATGTCTTGTCTGGTTATTATTCTCGTTCAGGCTTGGTACGCCCTGTGTCGTATCTTTCATTCTCTCCGTTCTTCTTCGATCCGGCCGGACTCCCTCGAAGCGATCTTCTAGCGAGATCTACCATTTACCGATGTACACCGCTTTGCTGCCAACCATACGATACCCGGCGGACAAAACAAACAGACCCGGACGTGGCCCACATCCGAGTTGGTCCGCGTCGGTTTCCCACCATTTGATCAACCTGCCTGCTAATTACGGCAGAACGAGGATAGTCTTCAGGGTGGAAATTTGCGGCAATTCTGCGCAGGAGAACGTGATGACAAGAGTACGCTGGCCGAATCCCTTTGGAGTCAGCTGTGTCTCCACTGAAAAGTGATCTCCGGCATTCGGCATTCTGCAATTTCAACACACAAACTCAGATATTCGTGTATGGCCGCAATGAAAAAGTGACTAGAAACAAGCCGCACAGTTTTCTTGTACGTGAACGGCGTATACGCTAATCGTGCGAACCATTTGGCTACCTCAAGTATTTCATTTACGGACATAAAAATGAAATACTTAGATTAATGTTTCATTCAGGTAAATGTAATACACGAAAACGATGTACAGAACTTAAGGCGTTCGCATTGCGAACTTCCTACCTTTTTATCGGGATCACTAGACGCTTCGTGATGCCGGGTGCTTCGATTGCAAACTGAGCATCGTTTAGCGCCACTGGGAGGGAATTCCGCAACGAAAGCTTGATGTCAAATGGTCGACCGACCTTCTGGTGGTAGTCGCACTGGAACACCAAAATCACAGTAACATTCTTATTGTTAGCTAAGTAACATTTTTACTGTTAGGTAATGTTGCTGCCGTTGGAAGAAAAATAACACGACGCAAAACAACAGTAATAGTAAGAGCAACAAAAAAAACTATTACTAATAAAACGGCACCAACAGGCGAGCTAGTTAAACATACTGGGTTAGTGAAATAGCTAAAAATGAACTAAATTCGGCATGGACCAAAAGTAATTGATACAAGAAGTCGCTATCAACATGACTTTAATTTACATATACTTTGTGGATTGATAGAATCTTGTGTTATAAAAGTGGATTGATATAATAGCCCAGAAAACTCAGAGCAGATGTTAAAATGTACGCACGAATCTCTTAGTCGAATAGACTTCGTATTTGTTTTAATACTTGCAACCACAATCTGCGCAGCACTCAACCCATATCTTCACAAATAGTTAGACGATCTGACCGAATCAACAACATAGTTTCGTGGCGCATGGCGACAATGTGAGAACCATGAACTTGTGATATAATATTACAAACTGTACCCTTGCATATACCCCACAATGGTACTATTGCGCGCTAACTATATATATCATAAAATGAATTGTGTTCTATGCCTCTTATATTGTGCATTGCATATATGGAGTACAGGACTTTTGTAAATAACCATGTATATAATAATCTACCTTTGGAAATTTGATTGAATTAAAACAATACATGCATTCACTCTTTAGCATTTTGAAAATAGGCCGGGCATACACAGTGCAAAGAGAGATGCATTCGGATAAAATAAATTATATTCTCCTATTCATAAATCCTACACATGAAGAAGCTAATTACATATCTGGTTGAGGTTGTCTCAGTAAATGAGGCCATGTATATCTAGTTTTCACCTCTATCAGGATAGATATCTGCTCATTACATCTTAAGAGAAGGGGTTGTGAGTGAAAAAAATGTCTACAAAGTTACATGAAGGGCTCGGGAAAGAACTTGAAGTTTGCTGGTGAGCCATTTGACGAACATTTTTAAATTTTGAACTCACCTCTAAACTCTATAAATGGATGCCTTTCAAATTAAGCAATTTAAACAAAGTTAAGTGCATACGCTTATTGACCTTGCCTCCTTCCAGCGTTAACAATGACCCATTCGTAGATCTTCTAGTAATTTAACGTAAAATGGGTCCTGTATGAGAACATAAGCAAAAATCATACTGATTATATGCTTTAAACTGTGCCCATTCTTATCCGAATCTGGATACCTACGGATAAAATGTATGGGATATGAAAAATATTGCCCACTACGAATCAAATAAAATAAAATCATTATTACGAGTCTGTATTGCCTGTAACCAAGGCAATGTGCGTAAGTATAGCATCCATGCAAAAATGCGACGGCAGAATTGGAAACTTATCAAGCATATTATTGCACGCGGCACCAAAGTACGCCTGACTATTACATAGACTGCAGCATTATACTATAGAGACCCAGGACAATGGCTCGTAATGCACTTTTTGGACTTTTCACACTTGGACTTCAGGCCCAAGCGCTGCATCTAAAATTAACTTTTATTTATCATAATCGAAGCCGTGGTAGTTATAGTAATATCGCTTGTAGTAACTTGTCAATCGAAGAGCAGGCCAGCACACATGCGATGACGGGTGAACAATTTCCCTACAAACTCTCTTAATGTAATGTCGCGGCATACGTTACGTATAGATGAGCAATAAAATTGTCACACTTCGGAGATTCCTTAACTTATTATGTGAGACAATAAATACCTCATCATACATTACACAGTAAAGGACATTTCGAAGTAGATTTTTCATCAGCTTCAATCATGGATGCGATGCAAATTTTCGTGAATAAATAGCTTTTAAATTTGCAGAGTCCAATAAATCCACGAAAATTAAATCAATAAATTAATCATACGTACGGCAACAGTTATTGGTGGCATGCTAAGACCAAACTCTTCCGTGTCGATGAAGTCTCCGCCATCGTCTGAGACCGCGATCAGAGAAGCTGCCAATTGCTCTCCGGCACGAACCGCGGCAGCATAGTCCGTAAACGAAAGCTCGAGGCTCAACTCCAGGGCTGGCAACGCATGTGCGTTAGAAAGGCGTTATAACGGAGGAACGTCATATATTAAGCAAGGAATCCAAGTATATATGTATATATATATATATATATATATATATACATTATAATGAAGCTATATATTTTTTTCGTTCCAACTAGATAGGTATGAGAGCATTTTTATATACAATAATACATACTTAAATTACTTAAATAGCTAAGTTAAAATCTCTTTATATCTTTACATAGAAAACGGATGACCGTCGAACGCTGCTGCGCCTTTGCTAAGCACTCAGATTATCTGCTGGGTCCATATATCAATAATTTGTACTATAGAATTCCACTTTTTTTCTCACAAGAAGTCACAGCATAGTTAACAGAGATACGCAAGTTATAGCATTGTTTTTTTCCTGGATGCAACACGTGTTCGCGCTATATGCGCCTAGATGAGATATAGATATGACCCCTTGTTTGTACACACATTCTTGAGGCGTCATCCTGTGAAATTGTGCAACTGCATGTCCAAGCAAGCAAATGCAGTCGCGGCGCATAAATTCGGGCACAGAGTATTAGGCACAACTAGAAAGGCAGGAGAAAAAATATGTTCACAGAGGATATGTTCATCGCGAGTGCGCCTATGGTTGCCCGGTACGCCAAGAGTTGATTGGTTATTTCTCAACGAGTACATCGTTTAATAATTGGCTGCTTGCTCATCTGCCATTCGTTGTGTGACGTCGTACGGGGGGGGGGGGGGACACGTACCATCTCGTGGTTCGAGTGTTTCATGAAACATTCGTTGCCGGATGGCTCTCTCGTGCGCACCCGTGTAGCTCCTCGCCACGGCCTTGAAGAGTAGACGAAGCGTGTAGCTTCGGTCGAAGCTTCGATTCTTGGCGACGGCGCGAAGCACAATCGGGTGGCCGACGAGTGCGTCATGGGGCGCCTGCTGCACCTTAAGATCGACGTCGGACTGAGCATCGCCGTGATCTCGACTCGACGGCGTCGCCGAGCTACGCGAGAACCGCGGAAGCCGAGGCTGGATTCGCCGCAGAGCGCGCTCATACGAAGCCCTTTCCTCGCTGCTTCCTGGAGACATACAGGAGAAATAACTCCTCTTATACACGCGTGATTTCAGGAGTTGTGGGCATAAGAGACGTAGTACTTTAATCAATATGATAATAAGAATAATAACGCTACGGCGTCATGGCGGTTTTTATTGTACTTATGAAATAAATGTTCTCCAACCATCATTGTCGAAACGATTTTCATTAAAATTAAGATTTTTCTTTTCGCGACTAGCTAAGCTGGTAAATCTTTTTGGACGTCCTCAAGTGCTGCGGAACAGAGGAAGATTGTGAGAATCACGTTATCCTCCTTGCCTGTCTGGCACATGATGCACTTGGTATCCGGAGCCTTGTGTGCTTTCTGCAGATATTTTTAGAAGCCATCTCTCTACGCTCTCTTTTGAACCATTTCTCTAGGTCGGGGATGACTTAGCTGGTCTAGACATTTGGGGCGTCCTGTCAGTGCTTTGGTCTATTTCTCGTCTTGCCAGTTTTTAAGAGTCTGTCTCAGGACTTCGGTTTAATGTAGGCCCGAGCCCCGTTTCCTTCTTGTTCGACCCTCGATCATTCTAGGCGACGGTATTAGCCTTGCTATTATTATAGCGAATATTGCTATTATTCGTGGCCGGTATCTTTGTTCTATATGCACTGCGGATTCGTAAACCCAGTTTCCCTTGTGCCGTCAGGTGTTTCTCCTGCGTCTTTTCAGCCTGATAGCGCTTGGTTTTCTCTGTAGTCTCAGCATGTTGTCGTACGCTATGTTTCAGAGCCGAGGCCCTGTGGGACGTCGGCTGTCTCGGTAAACCTTTCTACATTTATACTAACAGTAGTTGGGTTACAAGATTATGGTTTTTTAAGATACAGGGATACTCCATGTTTTGTCATTACGTCTATCATGGCCTGCCATTTTAATGAGTTAAAGGCTTCGCAGATGATCATATAGAAATCTCTTCACCATTGATTATTCTTTTTTGTTGCCTCTTGGAAAACTAGGTCAATGGACATTTCCGACAACAGCCTCTTGCGAAAGCCGCGCTTCTTATCTGACAGTGCTTCTAATTTGCCATTAGCCGTCTATCAATGATCGTTTCAGATTTCCTTATAGTATCCAGAAGGCGTTTGCGCTGGGTTTAATGGGCGGTTGGCCTAGGTTTTATATAGGGACCTTTTTTTGTCAAAGTTGCCATACATTTGGATGCTCCCTTGTTTTTCTTGCTGGGCTAACCACTATGTTTGCTATTGACCTCGTCTGTTGTTCCATATTGCATTCTCCATCCCCACGCTACATTGAAGTCTCCTCCTATGCTAACCGCTTTGGATCGCCCTGCGCATATTCATCTGTCATCCGCAAGGCCATCCAAAAATGCGGAAAACTGTTGTCTTCGCAAACTTACGCTCTCAATCTGTTTATTCTTTATAGGTAGTATTGATAACAATTAACTCGACTTTGGCTTTAGGCGAGCTTGGACTTCGCCTTTCCGTTCTCGCAGCCGCTTGACGCAGAGGTCGATTTCTCTTCCGGCCTTCAATAGCCTTTTTTAATACGTAAAGCTCCCTAGGCCTTCTATGTTTTGGATTGCGCATTGTTCTTTCTCTAAAATGTTCTCCACGTCTAGGTTTTCGCTCTTTCTGACTTTTCATACTATTTACGTTCGGATCGTACTCCCGTAAGAAGAGCATTTGTAAACTTTTGTTGTTGTAGCTTGTTGCTGACTTTTAACTCAATAAATAACAGTTGGGGTTCATTCAGTTGATGTGTCAATCAAAGGCATGGTATAAAAGTAAGTAGAGATAGCACGGGCGGTACCTACACATATGTAAGGTAGTAGAAAACCTATCGGGCTTGAATTTAATTATTCGAAGACGTCTAATTCATAGAATATGACTCGTATTTAACAGGTATTGTCTCTATTAGATTTTACGAGCCTAAACTTGATCAAAGATAGTGTTTGCTCTCATTGAAACAAAATAAATATGAACATGTGGAGTCTCTCTTTAATATATAGTTCGTGCCACCTCCCAAACTCCTAACCGATCACAGACTAATAATTTGATTTTAAGTTCCTCACAAAATGACACTGCTGCTTCTAATGATAATTTTAACCCCCCTAGTACTTCACGCGTCTCCCATCCAAATTGTAAATGTCCATCTAGTACTTGCTTAAAGGTCTTTAATTCTAAATCAGGTTTTAATTTACACCGTCGTCGTGCCCATCCGGACGAATATAATGAGAACATTTTAGCCCCCCCCCTCTAAGAAGGCCAGATGGAACCCACAAGACCGTGAACTTTTAGCAACATTAGAAGCAGATTTTATATTAGATAATAATAACGAAACTCCTAGAGAAATTGACCACCTTTTAGCTACTAATTTTAACTCACGCACACCTGGGGCGATTAGGGGCCAACGTAATTCTCAGGCGCATAAGGATCTGGTAGAGGACCTCCTTAAAAAGAGGTCTCTCCTGGATTCCAACCTTGACGGATCTGAGCTTCCTGAGCGTAGTCGGCCTCGATACTCTGAATCAGATGGCCCCTATAATCCATCCCAAAAATATATTATTATATCTAAAATACAAGCCCTCACAAACACATTTCCCAAACGCAACATAATTTCAACAGACCTTACTCATCTGTCAAATATAATTTGCTCAGGTGAGGACCACACTATCGCCTTAAACGAATTTCTGAACAAACATTTTACACACACTGTCCGACGTCGTGCCTTTAGAGAAACACCTTCCACTGAAGCGCGAGTATCTAAAAGGCAACAGCGACGTCAAGACTACGCAACC
>QVRM01006215.1:0-35000 GCA_003439945.1 Dermanyssus gallinae | reverse complement strand
TATATATATATGACATAGACATATTGTTTATTTCGCAATAATTTCGCAAAGATGGTACATAAATACAATACAATCATCATTATATACAATTTTGAGAGACAAGATATATATATATATATATATATATATATATATATATATATATATACTTCGTTCCGGCTTTTATTGTATCGCTCTACCTGGCTGGCAGCCCGACCGCTCTGCAAAGGGTGTTGCAGACACCGGCAAACACAAAACACTGGCCATAGCGGACCACGGAACGCTTTCGATGAAAGAGTCGTAGAATTTCCACCGATGAGCTCCATTCCCACGGCGAACGGCTATCCTCTTTGTCGTGAAACTTCTCGGACCAGTTGCCTTCAACAATCCCGTCTAGTCCGCCCTATTGACAAAACGCAAATATATATATATATATATATATATATATATATATATATATATATATATATATAGATCTATTGCTGGCTTGTTCTTAGATCAAACCCAGGTTGGAACAAAACCAGTATGGATCGAATCTAAGGAAGGGCGGTTTTGTCTGCATCGTGAAAACTTTACCAAGCGACCTTTAGGCACAACCTTCAAGACCAAGCGTCTAAACCACGGATGTCAATCCTTTCGCTTATACCCTACTGCGACAACTACAAAATGAACAAACATGTTGTTTTAGGATGAGGAGTTATCCTTTGGGTTTTCCCAGTTTGCCGCTAATATTGTGATCATGGCTTTCCTAATCGAAATGTATTATCTCCAAAAAAGCGTGTCAGGGCGAGCAGATAGAGGAGTTCAGTTGAGTTCAGAGGTGTCGTGAGGTCGGGGAGAACTATGTCTAGGCGGTTTGATGCCCACGTGTCCGTTGATGATGCTCGAGATGGCGCGAGCCACGTGCACGGGTTCGGCCATACGTCGAACGTCGAGATTGGCCAACTCGCGCAGCGCAAAGCAGACGATCTCCAAGATCTTCCGTTCATGCTGGCCGAACACCCAGGCCAGCTCGGTGATGCGGTCCTTTCGACCCGAGTAGATTATGCCGGTGTCGGCCAACACGAATTCGTCGCGCTCCCTCGTGCTTGCCATGTAGACGGCATCGTCTGCTTTACCCGCTCGTAATCAACATGAAACAAAATATAGAAGCAACAGATACAACAACAACAATAACAACAGCAACGACAACAACAAGAGAAGCAACAACAAACACAACAGCAACAACAACATCAACAACGACGACAGCCGCAAGAGCAGCAGCGGTCTATTAGAGATGATAATGCACGATTGAACTAACTAACCAGTTACCGTGATTGCTATACGTATACAAAGCACACAAACAAGCCCGGTCCAATCCGATTACTTTCCCGCGCTCCATCCTGATAATAGTAGGCTATCTGCCTAGAGTAACACCCCTGCACAAGAAGGCCCTTTTCCTGCTCAATTTTGACAACTTCTATATATATATATAGATAGACAAATACGTGCGTGTGCATGCATTTACTTATAGATATACAAACGTTTGATACAAAATAATTGATTCACTTAATTAAACTATTATTAAGGTATCGTAATTCAAAATTAATAGTAATAATAATAATGTATGCGGCTGGACAACGCCTCATTCCGCATAGTAACAGCTTTTCGAATAGGTGTCCCGATTTGCAACCCCTACAGTTGCAACGCATGTGGTACCACAGCAACTGAGGATGGACTTCACCCTCTTAGCTGCATCAGAAGCCATGGTAGAGTTTCTAGACACGCTGAAATCAATGCAATGATAAGAAGAGCCTTACGCAAAGCGGGCATAACAAGCACGCTCGAGCCCAGATTAGGACTTAATGACGACAAAAGACCTGACGGTGTAACAATCCCGCTATGGGCTAACGGCAAATGCTTAGTTAACGGGATGCTACAGTGTCCTGCACAGTGGCTCCCTCCTATATACGCCACAGTTCACTAGAGGCGGGATGGGTTGCCGAGCGCGCAGAAAATGAGAAAAAAGCGCAAGTACCAAGAACTGGAGAAGAATTACATCATTATCCCAATAGCTATGGAAACAATGGGCCCGGTTAGCAAGGCAACCAAGGGATTCATCAGTGAGCTGGGCAGACGGATTACAGATCTCACAGGCAATCGGCGCGAAAGCGAGTTTTTACGGCAACTGCTGTCGCTTGCAGTGTGCCGAGGAAACGCCGGCTAAATTGTCGGTTCCATGGAATAATAATTAGGAGCTAGGAGAAGGCAAGGAGTACGCATTCACACCTCACAATTGTTACGTTTAAACAAAATAATAATGTTGTTAATATGCGTACTATATTTAGCTAGCGCATAGCTAGTGCTGCTTTTTCGAGTGGACGACATTGAATCATCCTCCAATTGTGTGATGTCAGTGTATCTATATCTAGCATTGTGCTTTACGCTTATATTCAACTTTACTACTACGCGAGAGCAGCAAAATAAGCGTACAAGTATTTTCTCAGTATTACTACCAATTACATGATTACTTCCAGTATCATTATTGATAACGCTGATAGTTACGCAGTCGTACTATTGTTGTTCAGACTTCCTATGTACTCTTCTACGTGATACTAGTTATCACTGCATAGTTTGTAATATTTACACGTTCTGGCAGTCAAATAGTGATTGATTGGTATCACGACGTTAGTTTTAAGCCGCTTTATATATTTATATATATATATATATATATATATATATATATATATATATATATATATATATATATATATATATATATATTATATATATATATATATATATATATATATATATATATATTTATAAATATATATATATATAGCAAGTGATTTTCACGACTGGCCTGTCCTTCATCACTTAGGTGCGTCTAGAAGGTCAGCTCCAATACAATTTATCTGTCTAACGAGGGCCTTTGGTCTATATAACTCTATACAGATGGTACGAGAGTCAAAGCCATCAGAAACTCGCAGACGTTTATTTTAGGCCAAGCAACATAATACGTGCGTATTAATTCAATTACACCAATTTGGTGCTGACTGCTGTATCGCAGTGGAGGAGACCCATATAAATGATTAGAGGGTTTGAGAAAAAATGAGCAGATTCAGGTAAACACGTATCATAAAAACATATATATACTACTATACTAGTAGCATATATATATATATATATATATATATATATATATATATATATATATATATATATATATATATATATATATAAACCGAGAGTTTTAGACTCCATTCTGGCTCCTAACATTCTTTTAACTTTTATAAAATATATCAATGAACGCCAAAGCACCAAAATTATTCAATAAATGGAAGTACTAACATAAATGACAAGAAACGATTTTAAATTATTGTCTATATATGTGTCTATACTCTATTACGAATGTCTAGATTATTATAGCAGGGTAACACCAAGTGTACAAAATCATAAGGAGATACGCGGACGGTTGATATTAGTATAGCGTATCACAATTTATGTTAATTGTAGTTCGCACATATATGCATATGCATACCCGGACTCCATGGGTTGAACAAGATATAGATGGGCCCCTCGTAATGAAAAGTTCGTCCAATTAGGTTGTTTCGACCAGCAACCTGTGTAAGCATTTTCAGCCTCCATTCGCCGACAGCCGCTTGAGCAGACGTATACACCTGAAATTGGTAAAAAGTATTTACCTATTTAGCATACTCTGTAATGGCACATAATGCCGACAAACTTAGACACGCCGAGAAAAAGCCCTCGACATGGCCTATCAATTTCTGTGTGTCAACACAATGTGCACAGTATCCTGGTTAGCAATGCTAGTGCAATATCGGACTCGTCACCCCCCCCTCCCAAATGAGAGGCCAACCGAAAACCTAAGTTGAATCTCTTACCTCGAGTACAACCGCGTTGCGGCGTATCTCAGTGAGGTACGCACTCCACATCGTTGGCATGGACGAGGCTTTTCGAGACACGGTGAGCCGTTCGACACCATCTTCCCCGTGAATGACGCGACTTCCTGCACAAACATCGCACCAATTTCGTCATTAATTGAGCGTGCCGATTTAACACACCGAGCGCACATGCTAACTCGTCGTAGTTCCCAGCGTAGTTTTGCCTATTAGTGCGACGTCTTTACGGACTACTTGCTGATGAAGTGTTACTTGAGACGCATTGCGCGCATATTTTTGTATTAGGTTTTACACATATTCAACTCTTGAAGGGCTAGAAAATATGCACAAGTAATTGAATTTTTGCAGATTTAATCCCGTTTTGGGACTCACTGTAATACAGGCTATCAGTAAGTCCGACATTATGCATAGTTAGGGTCAACAAAATCAAGCAAACTGCCTGGAGGTGACTGAAGCATCATCTACTATCTTCATCAAAGGTGTTCTTCCCTAAAACTACAACAGAGAGTTAAAGTAGTTAGATAAACAGAAATAAGGCCTATAGGTATAACCAAACATTGGGTAATATATATATATATATATATATATATATATATATATATATATATATATATATATTATATAGGTATTTGATTACAGTGATATAATAATTGACGGCCGCGCATAAATGACAGTGTAGGCGTCAATGCCTCTGGCATCACAGCCCCAACGCAAAGCCAACGCTCGAAACTGGCGCTACTAGATAACTACAATATTATAGATAGATGTGTCGACTTGGGCCGCTCCTGACGATAATAATAAATCGATCGTAAACACTAAATGTATCATCATTACTGAGGCATTTGAGCAGAAGCGGCGAAAGGCGGCCGTAATACGGATCAACGGTTCAAAGCCAGGTACTACAGGATTGAATAATAGTAGCGGCAGCTGTAGTAGTAACATTAGTAATACTAACAGAAGTAAATCGTACAGAATTTATACGGCAGAATCAACAACAACAACAAGAGCAACCACACAGCAACAACAGCAGCAGCAGCAACAACCTACTACTACCATTGCTTTTGGGGCAAATCATTGAAGTATTGCATCTGTGTCACAAGGAATTCATCTTTCGAGCAACATATTTCAATATCTATCTGTTCGGATCTGCTGCTGCTGTTGTTGCTGTTTCTGCAGCGGCAGATGATAGATAGGAATACAGTTACAGTGTTTGTTGTAACAGAGGTTTCTGCTGCTGCTGCGGTTGCTGTTGTTGTCACAGAGGTTTCTGCTGATGTTGCTTATTGCTGTTAGATGGTCGTCGTGTTGGCATTGTTGTTATCGTCGATTATGATGAGGTTGTCGGGGGCTGTCGGAGCCATTCCCGCTCCCCGGGGGCACCCGCCCACCACCACCACGTACCCGGTAATTAGAATGCAGATGACCCCCTGCGCATCATAGCCGCCGGCACACAACACACACAAACCCTGGTAGGTACGGATTCAGTAAATACAGACGAAAGATGACGACGACAAAGAAGAAGAAGAAGAAGAAGAAGAAGAAAAAGATGATGAAGGCGACGCCGATAGGACAATCGGTCGGTACGTGCTCCTGTCTCGTACGGTACGATACGCACGATACGAACGTACAGGGGACAGCTAATGAAGCTCATGAATGACGAGCGAAGCCGAATACATGTCCGAGCGGTAAGCCTGCCTATCGCGTTACGTCAACGACGGCGTTAGAACAATGCGACCGCCGGCTGACGTATTCGCCGTCTCCATCCATCGAGCCACAGAGCCACCAGTGCACAAAGCCAACGCAACCAGATAAACAGATCCATAATTGTTTTAGACAGTGCCGTCTTTTGTCTTTATGGCTAATATTATTATAACGCTGGTTATTAGATTGTTCAGTTATTACAACAAGTGAGGTAATTTAATAAACGCTGTATATTGAAAAAAAAAAAAAAAACAAGTGAGATACGAACGTTTAAGTCAGATTCACCATGCTCTGCGTTATTATTATTATTATTATTATTATTATTATTATTATTATTATTATTATTATTATTATTATTTATTCAATTGTTCAGTCTTTCGCTTCAATTGTGGGACCCAAACGTGTACCCGCGTACCCCCTTCTCAATCCATAGAGCCGATGATAGCGGCGGCGTTTTCCCCTACACACTGCGAGCGAGAGTTGCTGACGCAGAAACTCGCCCTCGCGCTGGTCACCCGTGTTAGCACTAATTTTGACACCTAGGTCTTTGAGGAGGATACTTGTGCTCTTGCTGATCGGGCCCATCGTTCCCATGGCGACGGGTACGAAGTGATATCCCCTCCCCAATCAGAGTATTTGCGTTTCTTTGCGATCTCGGCATGTTCAGCAACCCACCCTGACCTGATGGCGCTGTGCATCAGGTATGACGGAGCCACTGTACATGATACCGTGGCATCCCATACCAGGCATTTGCCGTTGGACCATGGCGGGATGGTGACGCCGTCTGGTCTTTTGTCGTCTTCGAGGCCCAACCTGGGCTCCAGGGTGCTTGGTATGCCGGCTCTACGAAGAGCCTTCTTTAGGATCGCGTTGATTTCCGCGTGTCTGGGAGTCCTACCAGGGCTTTTAGTGCAGCTTAAAGGGTGCAGTCCGTCCTCATCCACTGTTTTTTCCACACGCCTTACACTCGTATGGCTCACATATGGGAGCGCCCATTCTCAGAGCGGCCACCATGCGGAAAGAGGTGTTGTCCAGCATGGTGCCCAGCTGTGATGAAGGAAGTGCTCTTAGGAAGCCACTGCTGAAAGTGTCACGGGCAGCTATGAATACCGCCCTCTCTGTCGGGGATTGGATGTCATCTAAGATCGTGCGAGCGGTCGTTTGACACTTGTAGCTGTCAAGCATGTGCTGTGTAGGGTGTTGCTCCCAGGGGCCAGGGCCTATCGATTGTCTAGCTGCCAGCTCAGCTTCGTCCCTCCTTCCGCGCAGCACAGAATGAACATCCGGTTCTAACAACGTCTCCGCAAGCCCCGAGAACTATGATAGAGGCCGCGTAGCGCAACGAAGCAAGCTCTGCCACGGACCTTAGTCCCAATCCTCCTTCGCTGAGAGGAAGTGTGGCCCTTTCCCAGGATCTGTCGGTAAGAGCCACGTTTAGAACTTCACTCAGTATCTCCTTTGCCACATCGTCAAATGCTTGCAAATTATCACAGTGCTGACCTGTGGGGGACGTGCGTAGAATGTAGTTTAGCCTAGGTGATCCTAGGCTGTATCTCCATAGGCATAAAGTAGCCTGTGCGTGCATCGCCAATAGCCGAGTTTTGATATAACGGAGGGCGTCCCGCTTATCCAGGATAGTTTTCGAGATCTTCCGAGATCCAATGGGCGCTCCCAGGACTTCCAGGTCAGGCAACTCAATTATCTTTGTACCGGGCAGGGCGTCTGCAATGAGTTTGCATGCCTCATCCTGCTGGTGGGAGGTTCCACCTACAGCTATGACCTCGCATTTTGAGGCGTTTAGAGTTAAGCCTCCTTCCTCAGCAAACTGTAGCACTTCGCGTATGTCGGACGCCACTATGTTTGCCGGGCCGCCTAGTATACCATCGTCTAGGTACCACACATTTAGTGGACTTTTCATGCGGGACACTAATCCTGAGATTCCTAAACTAATTAAAGCGGGCCCAATCGGATCTCCCTGTTGTACTCCGTTGGCCGAGAGAAGAGGCTCACTTTCTCCCCGGGACAGCAGTGATGGCGTGCCGTAGCTCTGCCACGCTAAGCGAAACATTTGTGGAACTTTCGCGTTAACTTCATTAAAGATAACATCGCGTCGGATGGTGTTGAAGGCGTTTCGGAAATCTAGTTTTACCAGGACCCGTGGGGGTCCCTCTGCCTCCGTGAAAGCCCGAGTTGCGTGTGCTGCAGCTTCAGCTCCGCCTTTAACTGAAACGCCAACCTGGTGAGGTGCCACCGCCTTCAGGATTGCCGTCCTATTGATGGCAATCGTTACTTTGGCAACCAGCCTACGTAAAGTAAGGCCGCACGCTATCGGTCTAATGGAACCGTCTTTTTTCTTCAGGGCTGTCAGATCTGCCCCATAGAAGATTGGGTGGCAAAAACTTGGCAGCCTGCCACTTAGAGTCAAGTTAGTCAGACAGCGCAGTTCCGCTAGCAGTCTTTCGGAAGAGGGTATTGTGCTGTCCAACATATCTTTCAGATGTCGAGGACGTAATCCATCCAGTCCAGGGCCAGATGCTAGTGAGAAGGAGCGAACCGCATTAACTACGAGCTGTGCCGGAACGATGAAAGGCTCATCCGTGGGAGGTTGATCAAAGTTGATCAAGCGGTCCCCGATGTGAGCCGGAGGAGAGGGATGCTTGCTTCTAAGTTCCTGAGTCGTGCGGTCGTCGGGCAATGCGAAAGACTCTGTCGAAAGTAGAGTGCGTGCGGCAGAGCGTATGTCTCCCTCAGCTAACTTGCGTTCTGCCCTTGCGGCAATCTGGCGGTCGGTGAGGTGCTCCTTGCGCGACTGTGTGAGGCTGTGGTGCAGTCTATCAGAAAGATTATCCAGCGTCTTCCATTGGGAATCTGTTATGTTCTTCCTAATTACTTGGCACAATGTGATGTCGTTGCTTTTTAGTTCTGGAATGTGCAACATGAGTGTCGGCAATGTCATTGATCTGTGCTAGGATTCAGCGTCTAGTCTCGAGTTGAAGTGAGAGAGGGCTTCCGCGTAAGCTGCGCAACAGATTTCCCTGACTCCTCCCGGAATTATTCTGACTAGCTTCGTGCTTTTGCGAACACAAGCTAGGAGACGGGTAAACATTTTTGGATTGTTGTCAGAGGTAGTGTCGGCTGGGTCTTTCTGGTCCTGGGTCGAAGTATGTGGAGCGGAGCCATCGGGTGGCCGGTCACAGGAATGTGTGTGGGTTTGTCCTCCGAGAACACGGGTTTTATGTATGTGTAGTCCGCGGAGGGATTTTACGGATTTTCTACAGACGTCGCAGATGATTGTTAGTTGGGGACAGGTTTGAAGATGATCGGGATCCGGTTTAGGGGGTTTGCTGTTCATTGTTTATTATTATTATTATTATTATTATTGTCGGCGGTCGTTATCCTGCACGCTCAGCGTGTAGATGGCAGACGATTTGCAATGGGCTGCGAAGAAGCTGTCCCAATACGCTGATGAAAGCAAACAAGCGTTATACAATATCGAAACTAATTAAACCATATGCATATATGGATATACGTATATGTATTCGTATATATTGGATTTAACCTCAATTGCTGAATGATATGACATTTGGGTCCCAGCGAACGTGTGCACCGTTACAGGGGTCTAGTGTAGGAACCAGCCTTATATATAAATAGATATATTCAGCATGAGAACATTGTTACCGGTCCAACCTATGCACATATCAACAGCGCAATGAAACACAGCTGTTCATACTTCAATCCTACATCGCATTTGGATTTGCAGTGTTAATCTCATTATTGCTGTTGTTGTCTTAGTTTATTATCGACTGGCTATCAGCTGACGAGTATGCTCGTGCAGATTGATTATTAAGTACCGCGTGCGAATAGTATATCAGGACAGCGTGAAGCGAAAGATTACTAAGCACGATATGTCTAGACAAAGCCAAAGAGCCACCTGTAGGCGGCGACCTCCACGCCCCACGCTACAACAGCAGCAGCAGCAGTAGCGGCGGCAGCAGCAGGAGCAACAACAACAACAATAGCAACAATAAAAAACAACAGCAACAACAACAACAAGAAAACAAACAGCAACAATTACAAGAAAAAACAGCAACAACAACAACAACAGTAGCAAAGTAGTGGCTATTTCGATCGGCGACGATTTGTCTCTTGAGCTGTGTGTCTTTCACCACCCATTCGAACCACGTCCGTTACCGTAGCCTGCCGGCCTCGTACGGCTGCCGAACGCTCTCCACGCCCCGACTAACAGAATAGCAGCCCCGTTTCACCCCCGAACGCGCACCCCATTAGCGTGAAATGCCCGTGTTCTTCGTCGTGCCTTCATCTAGACGGTTCGCTGCGGCGTCCACAACTGCCGCAATAATGCAGTCACTCAGCCGCTCAGCAAAGTGAAGCCGCGTAGAAGTGGTTTGACGCTCGTGGCGATTCGGTGACACAGTCAAGGTTTTAATGCAAAAAAAAAACAACAAACAAATGAATGGAGAGCCGCTTCAGTGATTAGCCGCACATATGGTATTATTCTCACACAAACACGAACACACCAATATATATGTATATATATATATCTAAATGGGGGTCGAAGATAACGTCTCCCCAAGTAGCGACGAAATGCAGAACCCCCAGAAGGTAGCGAGAACAAACCAGAAAAAGCATGAGCGATTCTACCACTGAAGAGATAGATCGACTTATCGTCAACACAAACGGCTTCACGTACACACCTCGCTGCGTACAAATGCGCTGCAGTCGGCTATGGCCTATGCGTACGTGTTTATACATACACTGTGTGCGTACGCGTTAGGTTAGTGCAACAAAATGTCTCCAGTTTTAGTCCATGTGTGTACACACAGCAACTCCAATTGGTATTTCGGAGAATTTGTTTGGGTCTATTTAGCTATGGCATCATTATCCACCTATCGTATTCAGTTTGTATTCAGGCCAAGGAGTCTTGATCATAGATCTAAACAGCTTTCTGTTTGTTAGCAAACTATAGCAGGTATTTTTTCACTAGCTAGGCGTTTTTACACTAGAAGACCGTACTAATTATGACCAATGAAGTACTAAAAACTTGAAACGCAATTTGCAACGACTCTGAGATCCAGCTAGCAATACAGCACGGCCTTATTCAAGGGTCAGGCCCGTTTTGGTTTACCCGCAATGCCTTCTTGCTTATGTCGTTGTAGAATGATAACGTTTTATTGTCTTGATAGGCACCATATTGATCTATAGATGGGGTTTGGCGGCGGTCGGTACACAGCGAAGTGCATGCGAGTCAGTTAATGATGATGATGATGATAATGATTATTATTATTATTATTATTATTATTATTATTATTATTATTATTATTATTATTATTATTATTATTATTATTATTATTATTATTATTATTATTGTTATTATTATTATTATTATTATTATTATTATCACATGTTAAACGGTGTTACAGTTGAGAGGTCTGACCGTATTATTGCAAAGTTTTTTAAATAATTAGTTCAAATATTATTATTATTACGCATTTTATCATTATTATACAACGCATTTACGAAGCCTTGCTATGCGAAGTATATGCCTAACTGTACCTTAGACATCGAGCGACACTCTTAAGCACTAAAGGTCTACCGCATCATCCAAGTTGAAGTCTTTACCAGGATACTCTTTTCAGTATATTTTTGGCAGCCACGTTCAGTTACAGCAGAGCATCTTAAAAAGTAGCGGTTTTTATCTGTACGGTCTCACAAAATGCCTGCAAAAAAGGGGTTAAAGGTGCGTTACCTTCAATCCCTTTTCGCAATCGAACTGGGCATCAACGTGTGAGGAATCAAGATTGTCCCCTTAAATCGTCCCAGTCGACAAGACCATATCGATCGAGCGAGGCTTAGAGCGGTGCCGTCAAAAGTTTCAGAGGCGCGGTTGTGCGGGTTGCCCAGCGCTCTGGCAGACACCCTGGCAGATAATTTGCGCCCAAATCGAAGTGGGCAGGTCGTGCTCAGAGGCGTCCCTAGTTTGACGTTGACAAACGCTCTCCAATGGTCTGACCGTGATAGGCTCATTGGTACTTTCTATCCCGGTCAGTCCCGGTGCGGCTTGGGCGCGACACGCGGTCTCCCAGGCCAATTGCCAAAAGTACTTCAACATCAAGGACACATTGGATTTTTACCATTTCGCATGCGAAACGGCAAAGTGGACCTATGACTGCTACGCAACTGCTATTAACAAAATCAATCAGCGATTACAGCTAGCCACCGATAGTCAACAGTCTGGAGAAGTATTGTGTCGGCACTTCTGTCAGTCGAAGTGCAACGAAGAAACGTCGCTTTAGTTTCGAGCACCGGTAGCTAAGCGGTCAACGCCCGGAGCGTGCATTTGTCACCAGCAAGATAATATGTGTCGCTTTCCGTATATCAATCAAATAATAAAAAAAAATATGCTTATGCAGTAAAACACTGTGAATGTAGCTATTTTCATTAAACACAGCCCGGTCCTTTCACACACACACATATTTATATATATATATATATATATATATATAGAAAATATTGCGATGATTTATTAATAATTTACAATACATTTGCACACTCGGCAGTGTTCGCCAATATATATATATATATATATATGACAACTAGCTTTGTCAGACTTTAGAACTTTGCAATAAACATTATCTTATATAAGCACGTAGTCTACGCAGGTGCGACATCAAGACAGTCGAAAGCAGGGCCCCTTCAAAGCGGCCTGTCTCTCTCTCTCTCTATATATATATATATATATGAGGGCAGAGCACACGATGTTAATACTCCGGAGCGCAGCGAGCGACAGTGGCTAACATAGAGACTAGATTTAAAAGCACAGTTGCTGCTGCTGCGAAGGCGAGTCGGCGCCCTCTAACTAGAGGAGTGTGGGGCGATAGTGGCCAACATCTACACATCTCTCTCTCTCTGTGAGTGTGTGTTTCCGTTTCTGCCCATGATGACACGAACGGCGGGAGTAACGACAACAACGAAGACATCTGTCGCTGTCCTGCGTCGTCAGAGCGTGACCGCTGTGCGCGCGTCGACTACAATGATATCGACGGCTTGCAGAAACAGTGGCTGACTAAGCAGTGTGCTGCTCTCTGAAGTTAATCTCTCTCCATTGGACGAACATTTGTCCTGCCGTCATCCGGCCGCAGATGCCGGGCATGGTCGGTATCCGCGAGTCCGTCGAGTATATATATATATATATATATATATATACACATATACAAATGTATCATTAGTAAAATGCTCATTAACGCAATAATTGTAGTACGACGCATCGAATAGAGTATATTATTAATAATGCTGCCGAATGGTGTAGACCAGACTTGCTCTAGGCTGAAATTTAACATGTTCACTCACACAGGATTGTAATATGAATTGATGAATAAATGTAATCGTCTAGAATTAAACATTTTTAAGGAGGTTGTTTTTAATTCTAGACTATCCTCCGTCCCCTACGGGCTTGGAACTTAACCTGAGGTATATCAGTCATTCAATGCACCGAGGGCCGGACATGTTAAGATATCTAGGGTTTCCCTAACAGTCCTTGTGGCAGCATGGCCACTGACACTCAGCGGTATGGTTAATCATCTATTCTCAATTAGCATCGCTCAAAGAAAATTCGATCCACAACAGGGATCGAACCGGGGAAACTTCGCCGAATACGTTTAACGGCCAATGGCGAGCGTTATCACAGCATGGCTCTTAATAATCTCTGGTCAAATTTGGACGCAATCAATGCGAGCGAATTCTAGTTCCAACAGAGTGGTGCCACAAGCCATACAGCCTGAAGCAATTGACCTTTTGAAGATGAAGTGTCCCGAACGGGTCATTCACTTGCCTTTAAGATCTTGTGATTTAACGCTTTTTGGCTTTGATAAGGATTTTTTGAAGAGTAAGGTGTACGTTAATAATCCCGTGACCATCAGCAAATTAAAAGCCTATATTAAAGCACGTAGTTATGCAACTGAGCCTGGTTTATGTGAAAACGTGCTAAAAACGAGAACGAGCTTGTAAAAACCAAAAAAATGTCACTACCTTACTGACATTTTATTTTATTAGAAATAGTATTATCTCTGTTTGATTCTAAATACAATGTTTTAAACATATTAAATACTCTAGTAGTGAATGTTCTTTCAAATATCTCAAACCATTTTTCAAACGCACTAGCAAAAGAGTAGTACATATACACACTGAAATATAAATCTACACCTATAAACACGTAATAGTTGGTTAATCTGCGTGGACTGCCTCGTGTGCGCATAGATGCGAGACTCACCGGCATAGGTGAAGACGAGCTCAATCTGGTCGAAGTCCGGGCGAAACTGGCGGGCGAGTTGAAGGACCAGTTGGAAGCTTTGTGCGCGGCGTATGATCAAAACGCCATAACGCGAACTCGAGAAGCGGTCGGTTATGGTGCGACCGGCAGTTGGCCTCAACTGCGCGTCAACCGCGCTCAGTTCAAGAATGTCCCGCTCTGAAACTGAATTCAATAGTTTATATATATATATATATATATATATAATATATATATATATATATGTTTATATATATATATATATATATATATATATATATATGTTTATATGTATATATAATAGGGTATATAATATATATATATATATTATATATATATATATAATATATATATATATATGATATATATATATATGTATATATATAATATATATATATATATATATAATATATATGTATATAATATATATATATATGTTATATATTATGATATATAGATATAGAATATAGAATATGTTTATATATATATATATTGTCTATATATATATATATATATGTATAGTTGGTTTTCTAGCACTGTTTCTTGGAGATCTGGGCCATAAGAGAGTGACGCTTAAGGGGGAGGTGGCGTTTAGTGGGTATGTGTCTCAGCGGCGTAACATCCATCCGCTGGGGTCGAGTCCCACACAGCTTGAGATGGAAACTCCTTTCTCGTAGCAGTAGTGCGTAACTGCATTTAACCCTCCTCCCCAAAAAAAAAAAAAAAATATATATATATATATATATATATATATATGTATATATATATATATATATATATATATGTATATATATATATATATATATATATATATATATATATATATATATATATATATATATAAATATATATATATATATATATATAGAATTTGCCTCAGACTTCTCCTACCAGAAGTCATGTTTTCGTCTCGAGGTACGAACTTTTCGAGGCACATTGATGAAATAATTCGGAATGGACTACAATCCTTTTATAGTATACGAGACCCTCATAAACTATCAATGAACATTGCTCGTAAATATCTTTAACCTGAAGATTGCGTGCACTGTTTCTTACAGCGCTTGACAAAATCAAGGCCACTTTTCTAAGAATGGCGCTAAAAGTCCACCGAAATAGTCTCAACAGAAAAGTATATTTACTGGCGTCCGCTATTTGTTGTGGGTTCACAAAAAAATACATGTTTTACCAAAAAAGGCAGTTTTCAATGAGTACATGTCTGAATGGGAGAATAAGATGACAGACATTGACCCGCTCTTTTATGAGACCCAGGCAGGTTCGTGGGAGCGCTGCACTTATGATAATAGACATCTAATGGCACGATTTGCTGTACATGGCTTCCACATGTATGCGAGAGAAGTTTCATGAAATTTTCTCGTTACGCTTGTGCAAACTTTGCGGGGGACAGTGTGACTTATATAATTTCCAAAAATGTGATAGAGCAGTTCCGTGGACTCGAATTTTGGAACTGTGATGAATATACATATATGTAAATGTGTGCTTTCTCTGTACGCGCAATACTGTAAACCAACCGTCGGTTAATAAAGCTCAGTAATAATATGATATATATATATATATATATATATATATATACATATATACATATATATATGAATCAGGGTCAACCAATATATATATATATATATATATATAAATATATCGTTCGTTCCTGATTCAGCGTATCTAACAAACTAACTTAGGCAAGCGTTCTCGTTAGTTTAGTTCCGCGGACGAGACTAGAAGTAGAGATACGACCAAAAGACGGAGATGACCACAAACTACTACTTTTGTGCCAGTGCTTCTGTGAGTACTTCCATCGGTTGATACAACCTGTCTCTGTGAGGCGAAGCGGCACTCACTGCAGAGGCAAATAGGTGCCTGTCTCCACCTAACGCTGTAGGGAGGATTTAGTAGACCGGTGGTGACCCATGCTAGATTCGCCCTCCACGCTTTGCTTGTTTCCCCGAACGATTGAATTGATTTGTGTGACTGTAGCGCTTACGCTGAGACAGCCGCCTTCTGAACAGCATCAACGTGAGGCGGTTGGCCGAACTTTCTGCCACATCGGCAATTCGGACCGCTGTTTCGACGTAGTTCGTAATCGGAATTCCTGTTCACGGTCCACGATCGGCCAGCCGGGCGACAGCTGTTGTAAACCTACTGACTCAGCCTACTTATCTGGCCACTGTTAACCAACACACTGTCAGGCATTTTGTCGGATTTTGTCAACATCACACGCAAACACATACACGCAAAAATAAGCGTATATTATCCGCTGAACTGTTACAGCAACGTTCAAGGTAAACCAAGCCGACTCTTTGAATATAATTTAACACTGTCTGTTACTTACAACTATGGACCGTGCTACCGATAAGCAAAAAAAAAACTGTCGGTGCTATCATGCATCCAATGACCTGATGTGACATCTGTCCTCTAGATCATACAACCAGTGTAGCCTAAATTGTAGAAGTATGTCATTATGGCAGATTGCCACTGATCTTCTCATAGAGCCCATAGTCAGGTATTCGGTGAGTTAGTTTTTCCTATGCAAGGCATTCCTTTTCTTAATAATTCCTCTTTCTGCTGACTTCGGGTACTCATGCTGAATTCTAGTTCTTCGAATAAATATAATAATTACTGTGGTGGAATTTGGAGAAATTTACACTAAGTAGATCGCATGGTCAGAAGTGGTAATAAACAAGAAATGCGTGCCTTGTCCCACTGAGTTGGAAAATGGTTTCGTAGGGAATACCTTAATCGAAGAGAATTTGTTACCAGCGTAGGGTCCAGGTTGAGATAGTTGGGTTGCAAAGTCTCAGAGAGTAGAATGACTTTAGTGAATTTAAACGCCCAATCGTATGCTCGGCTTAGCGGAGTTTTATTTGCAATATTTGCATGTTACTGGTTATTCATTTCGAGTTTTTCTCGGATGTTTGTGACTCGTCGTCTGTAGGCTGGCCATTGCGTTGTAGTGTCCATTGGGATTTTAGTAATGTATCAATAGTAAGCCGGGTGTTTCGTAGGACAACTAAGGTAAACGCCATTTACGGTGCATCACGTTCAGCCCTTTGAAAATGTCGGTCGGCTCGATAGACTCATCTAGGTCTTGGATTATGAGAGCTTTGCTCTGTAAGATTGCGTGGGCTGTCGCGTCCAAAGATGCTTTCTTTTTCATTTGTTAAAATAATTTGCCAGTCTCGTCGTGAGTTGTGCATCGCACGGTCAGGCAGATATCTCCCGCAGCTGTTCCTAACGCTCTTTTGACGTCGACTCCAGACGTCGCAGAAACAATGTTGTTTCTAAGAGCTCCTACGTCAGCATAGGACGCACGTCTTGATTTCACTAGAACTACGAAGTTTTATGCGAAGTTTTTCTTTCTTCTCTTTTGCCACGAATCTCCCCTATATTCTGGTCTTTGACCCAGATTTCCAGGGTCCTAGATATCGCACGAGAACTTGCTTTCAGGCTTTCCTCATGAGAGTAATCTCATCGCTTTCCGTAGATGGTTACTGTCGCTGCGTGGATGCCTCTTGTCCTAAGGAAGCTGCAGAGACTGGTTGCTGCCTTTCTTATAAACTGAATGGAGAACTCGTTTTCATTCTCTTTGACGTGAGGGACCCTTCTTGCATAATGTGTCCGTGTTGAAGCTGGAGTGTTTCCCACGCCCTTAATTGTCAATATATTCCGATTCTACAGGAAACAGCCTTCGCTTCCTTGAGATACGGCAATGCATTATGCTGTTCGGGGAATGGTGGCAATAGTCGGTCGATGAGGCGATCGTCTTTGTCGGACCTTTTCGACAGCATTAAAGCTCTTGTTGGCGCCTTGTCACCTAGAATACTTGCCTTGCTAACGCTGGTGGCAGTATGGGTGCGCTCAAGTCAAAACGTCTTTCTCACTCTGGACACGCAGACGCACAAATTTTGTTTCCAGCCTCATATGTTTAGCTAGTTTTCCTTTTAAGGGAGGCAGAGCTAAGAGTGTTCTATGTGCCCATAGCTTCATCTGGGAGTGTTTTTTCCTAAGGGTTTGTTACTGGCAGGGGCGGCTGTTCATTAGCCTGTTTTGCTTAGAGGCTCGTTTGGGTAAATAAATATTTCAATGGAAATGTTAATTTCTTCTAATGGATCGATAAGGCAGGGTTGGTGCAAAGGGCGATCAAGACTTCGGAGTTACATACATACAGGTTGTGTGGGCCTAAAAGCTGCATTCGAATCAGTTCCAAGAAGTAAAAATAGTCGAAACGTTTGCCGAGGAGGAAATGCTGAATTTAAGCACAAACGTTCAAGCTGTTGACTAGCACACTAAATCAGAATCTAGTGCGTATTATTACTGGCGATTAAGTAATAACTACCTGACACGTATTGATAATGGTATAGACGTTGCAGGAAAGTCACACAGTTAAATGGTGTAGCCCAGGGAGATGTCCTGAGCCATAAATTGTTCTTAGTTCTGTTAAGGAGTTTGCCACGAAAAAAAAGCTATGGAATAGGGCGCTGAGTGAGGGGATGAGCTACATGGACACAGTGTTGCTTTTGGCGAAAGTTTCATTTAAAATAAAACATACTTTAACTAACCTTGTTAATCTCATGGATGTAAATGGACATAAGGACTAAGCTAGGGCAAAACAGTTGCTATGAATTTGGTAGAGCGGTTAGCAAAAGGCGACGCGCATCAATTAAAAAAGATAGAAGTGTGATTTATGAAAAGCTCAACCTACCCATGGTTTACCATCTCGTCATCCGGAATCCGTTTTCGCCGGAAACACGTGTAAAACAGAGTTCACAAAGCGTTTATTCAGCAGCGCCATAGCGACAACAGTCAGTTGCTGCCTGTTCACGTGGCGGATGCGTTATTTGGCCTTAAAGCAATTCCATTTGCTACCAAGAAGGCAATTGCTACCGATAATCCATGTTCTAGCTAGCCGCAACTATTTTCTCGAGCCGAACGGATGCGACAGATACCATAGGCAAGATGTAGAACAGTCATTATTTCTCTCATTAGACGAATTACCGAAGAACACGTCGTATTAGTTCTACAGCATGGTAAATGTAATGCGCCTGGCTTTACTCAATACGTGGGTGTAAATAAAGCATTAGTATCACAAGTCTTGGCAAGTCAGTGTTCAAGACAACACGTTATGGGCGCATTGCGCATAGCGGCTGGAAACCCTACGTTTACTCAAAGGTACCTAGACGACACATCTAGGTGAAGGTCATTATAATCGTAATTTATCTAATGGTGCTGGTGGTTCGTACGATCGTAAGTTATCGTCGTAGGCCCAGTTGCAAGTGTTACGTTTTTGTGGCGTCGTTAATTGAAGCTGGTTCTACATACAGGAGGTGTGAGGAAAAACTTCGGCTCTCGGTGAACTCTCATGAGTTGCGGCGAAGCCGGCGCAGGTAATAATGATAATACGAATATATTTGACTTGCTTGCTCATTAAGCCCAAACGAGTTAATTTCCTTCTATTGGCTGTCCTCCGCCGACATCATACTTAACTCACATATCTTGTTTGGTTACGTTTAGTATCCAGAAAGCAAATGGAATTTGCTGGATTAAAATTTTCCGTGCCTTCCATCTGGCCATGCCAGTGTTCATGCAGGGTGAGTCCAACCCATTAAATTATTTTCCATACATTCGGCGCACATGCGTCGAACACTAATTGTGCTGCCCGCATGCGCCTCCCTCCACATGTATTTTCGTATTTTACATTTTACAACTTTCGGCCAGGATCGGAAAAAATATGGAAATTAAAAAGCGGACATTTTTGAATTACAGTTTTTTTTGCAATAAAGTGCATAATGTTATAGCCTCATAATCCGCCCATGCTATCTGTCACCGTTTTGAAAAATCTAGGACTTTTTGTAGGTGGTGAGGCATCTTTGATCAAGCTCGGCAACATTTGTCTCGTTCAGATATTTTTCTGTAGCTCAAGATGTAATTATCTTCAGTCTCGCCGCAATGTATACGGCAGCGACAAAAATAGCCTCCGTGTGTTGGCAGTGCTTGATTAGCTGTAGACGACGTCCAGTGTACCTTGCTTTTCCCAATGGCAAATGTTAAATTATGGCCTTTGATAGATAGGTTCATTCCACCACTTTACCTTTCAGATGGGCCCTAGTGGAAAAAAAGCCTGTCGGGTGGAAAATACAGTGCAGCAATGTGCGGTAGCTCTAGCCTATCTACATATTTGCAGAATCCATTTCTTTTTGAGCGGGCCGTTACGACCGAGATTGTGATGAGATGTGACATTAAGATCCACACGATGACCGGGTCATCATTCGAGCAACCACGCCAGAGGTTCGAATCAGACAAAGGTGTACTCAACAGGGTGGAAAAACACAAGCATTTGCTTTTGCCTGCGAGTATCATATATATATATATATACGTTGCGACTCAGCTTCGATAGGATATTTGACAACACATCGGAGTTGCGGCGACCAGAACCCCTTAGGTGTGTAAGTATGCAAACACGTCAGCAAGGTCTTAGGTAAAGAGCGAACTGTGGAAATTCGTGATAAGCCGTGATGCAGAAGCTGAGACATCACCTTGTATTAACTGAAAAGCGTGTGTGCTCGAAGTAAAGATCGGCCACGTATAGATCCGCATAATTTTCATTTCAGACAATGGCGAAGGCCGGCCTCAAATAATAATTAAGATAGAGGAACGGCAAATCTTTACTGTTTTTTGTTGTTTTTGTTTCTAAAATTAGAGATTTTATGAACCGCAGTGATCATTTACGTACAATGTATATGTCACACGACTGCCATTTTGTACTCGCCTCCCGTTTACTAATCGGTTTTTATCTAGTAAAGCAAATTAAGCTAACCCTGTTTTTGCGTCTACAGTGGATTTTAAGTTTTTTCTTCCATTCTAAAATGCATAGCTTGCACAAACGTCTAATCTGAGAATGTCAACGTTAATATGCACAATTTTAAGATCCATTCCATTGTATGCGCCTGTACCTAGCCTGTACAATGAGCGTGACATCACTTACGCGGTCCCGGGCGAGCCGGCCGATACCTCGGCGTGTTATGAATCTCGATCTCAATGTCCAGCGGTCTGCGAGGCCACGTCCTGTCTTCACGAGCGGCTGCTGCCGCCCTGACGGCATAATCGTTCGTGACTAACCAGGATGGACTACTATTGCTGGATCTCGAAAGTGAGGTCGGATAGCTTCGCAGCGAATTCAGCCAGTCCCTATTGAAGCTCATGGCGGCTGATTTTGTTCGGTGGCCTTTCGTTCGACGCGTGGGGTTTTCGTGCTTTGTTTTAGAAATTCGTTTAGTTTGTTGGTAGGCAGTTGTGTTTTGTATACGTTAGTTTTCTTAAGCTGGCTCTTCCCGCTGACGAGCTAGCTGTTCAACTCGGATTTATTGTGACTGTCGCCGATAGGAAGAGATGGGATTGATTCAATCGATGCACCGATTAATCGAATAGAGGGAAGAGATGGGATCGATTCAAGTGGATCAATCTCCTCGTGGGTACATTGAGGATTATCTACGACGAGACGGATGAAAACGAACTGCGATGCGTACGGCGATGATGAAGCTATGAAGCTATGAAGCCAACTCGTCTGAAGTCCTTGCCGGAGCGAACACGGCGGGTCGCCGTTGAAGGCGCTGTCTCGGCTGGAACCGATCACAGAACACAGATACCGCACCAGCGACATCGGACATCAGTAACAACAACAACATCAGAAACAGCGACGACAACAACAATATTAAAAGTAAATCATAAGGTAATGATGGGGTAATAACGCCGGTGATGTAAATAGTAATGATGATGATGATGATGGTGACGACAAACGCGACAGCAGATATACGCAAACACTAGTACGGTTTGCAAAGAGGCGACACAATTGTACAAGGAACAAACAAAACGTCATGATAATCATGACGAAAAATCATGATAGAAATACTATAATAGTTCGAAGGTTAGCGATGACAACAACGATAATAGCGGACGCAACAACAACAATGACAACAACAACTACTGTTTCATTGTAGTAGTGGTACAACTACTACTTTTTTTTTCTTAAATATATGTTACAACCATTTTCATAGGAACTACTATCGTTTTACTTCGCTGAAAATGGAGGTTTTTCTATGCGCTCCGTTTATAATTGCTCCCTTCTAATGTTGGTTTACGGCCGCCGTTTTATTTCTTCGTCGCCTCATCCTTTCAGCTCGCTGTCTTTACAGTTCGTTTTTCTTCTCATTATACCTTCCACCAATTGGATGCCCTACTTCCATATAAATCCGTCCTCCAGCATAGCGGTGACTAAGTCTGTCACCATCATGGTTGGAGAAGCCATTACAGGTGAGTTCTGTCATATGTCTACGAATGCTGGGCACCGGACGATTGTATGAGTCACTTCATCATTCTCGCTTGTGTCGCACATGATGCATTTGGCGCCCGAAGCCCTTATCCTATGCAGGTATTTTTGGAAGCATCCGTGCCCCGCCAATACCTGCGTCAGATAGTAGGTGATCTCTCCGTGCTCTCTGTTGGACCATTGCTCGAGGTCGAATATGACGACGTGCCCAGGGTCCTGGAGTGTGTGTGGTCCATTCCTCGTTCCATCACGGTCTCAATGACTGCTTATGCTCTTGCTTGCAGCGTCTCCGTCTCCCACGCTGTGACCGGGATGGCGAGGTCGTCCGCGTAAGCTATTGTTTGTACTCCTTCCAGCGGAGGTAGGTTGCGATGATGTTCTGAAGGTACTGAGAGATCTTCCTTTGAGCCATTACGTCTATAATGACCTGTCAACTCAGCGAGTTAAAGGCGTTTTGAACATCCAGAAGAACAACCGCGCAGAGCTCCCTGGACCATTGGTTCTTTTCCCTTTGTTTTTTCGCCTCTTTTGGAACAAGGTCGATGGCCATCTCCGTTGTTAGACTTTTGTGGAAGCCAAATTATCTGTCTAAGAGAGCTTCTCTTTCCTCCAGTTTCGCCAATAGTCTCATGTTTATGACCGTTTCGAGTGCTTTGCCCAAGGTGTCCAGAAGACCTATGGGACGATACGCGCTGGCCTCTGTGAGCGGCTTCCCTCGCATAAGAGCCAGGGTAGCCTTTCCACGGCGTTGGGTAACTTCCCTTTCTCAAGATTTGGTCCGCCATCTGTTTGAAGATTTGCGGTTACTCTTGGAGAAGAATCTTCACCGCTTCCGCCAGGATTCCATCCGGACCGGGCACTTTGCCCACAGGTGACCGTTTTATAGCGGCAGCTAATTCCTCTTAAGTGATCGGAGGCATGTCATTCTGCTGCGTGTCTATTTCTGGGCAGGTGGGTTCGGCGTGGCTTGGGAAGAGTCGCCTCACCGCCCTCTCTGCCAGATACTACTACTAAAAAAGAAAGTTTTTGGGCTGATCCTAAGCCAAGATTTAACGTTGGCCGCGGAACTGCTTCTCGCGTTGCTTCATAAACGGACCCCCATAAATACAAATCGGTGCAACGGTGGGGCTCGAACCCGCGCATCTATGTGTCTCCTCCGGTTGCGAGGCGCAGACGAATGCACGACGCTACCGGACTCGACACTAGTTTTTTTTTAATATTCGGGTTTTATTGATATAACCATTCCCAATGGTAGAGTTTTCTTTTACATCACTGAAAAATAGAGATTCCTCTCTCTGTACTCTTTTATACTTTATCTCGGTCGGCGCTAGCTGCTCGCTGTGGACGTCTCTTGCCGTCGGCTCGCGACCTCCCGTACTCGCTCCAGTTCGTTCTTCAGCCTAATTACGCCTTCCATCAGGCCCATCCCCTGTTTCCATATCTCCTCGTTTTCGAGCATAGCGTGAGAGGGAAATTGCTTTTACGCACACCCAGAGCGGGTAGTGTGGGACTCGATGCCGATGATGTTGGCATAATACCCACTAAAAACCTCTCACCTAAATGGCCTCAGGAAGAGCCGAGGAGCTGAAACCATTCTTTAATACTACTTCAAAAACACTACTACTACTGCAACTACTACTACTACATTAACTGTGCCACCAACACCACACGAGCACAAACGTCACCGTAACAGTGGAGATTGGATCAAGTGCATAACGACAGCATTGTGTGCGCGCCCGACTGTACGTCCGGCTCATACTTAGGAAGTACGCCACGATGTTTTTTTTTTGTTGATAAAAAGCCTATCAATACTCGTGCTATAAACAAGCGGCGACATTCCAAAATCAGTATATAATGTCATTTACGCACTGTAAACTATCATTCACAGATAAAACAAACCCCATTTCTGTCCCATATATATATATATATATATATATATATAATATAAATATATATATATATATATATATATATAAATATATATATATTTATATATATATATATATATATATATATATATAATATATATATATATATATATATAAATATATATACATATATATATATATATATATATATATATATATATATATATATTTGATACTCACATAAATTCTGTACTGATTAAAATGCACAGCAACAATTTCTGTAATCCAATATATATATATATATATATATATATATATTTACATGGTCGCTCGTTATTTCCTATGGGAGATAAGCTTACACGTTTGTATCTAACAGTAGAATTTAACCATCATGATTGTTAGTGGTCTGAGACGCAGTGATATGGGAGGACATTTAGATGCCAAGCCGCCAGGGCAGATTAACAAATACAAGGAGAAAATATGCTTGCCTTGAATCTAGCCCCGATATGCTCGAGATTACGGCATAGTGTGACGGAATGCTAGACCGTTTTTAGTTTGTATATATATATATATATATATATATATATACAAATCGTTGCGTTCAATCGATAAAAGCGAGCGATTTGCATTGCCCCACTTGTGGCGTGCCCTCAAACTAATGTAATAGTGGCTAGATACACAGAAACCAGGCGGATACCACCCTTCGTATCGGATGGCATATGTGGTAACCAAATTTACGATGACTGGCTAGCCACACGGGATCATGATTAGAACAACAACAACATCAACAACAATAGCAACAACAACAGCAACAACAACACCACCACCAACAACAACAGCAACAATCATCCGATTTGTATCGATCTGAATATTTGTCGCCTTTGGGCCATGGTAATCATACACAGGCTAGAGCAGCAGCAACAGCCTGCCCCACATCTCAAATCACGTTCGCATCTCGACGAAGAGAAAGTAGATCATTTTCGGCAGTTGCAGATGTTAACTATCAGAAGATAGCCAGACGACTGTAGCAGCTGCAGTAGTGGGTTTTCGCGTGACAACGTAGGTGAGATGGTGGGCATTTGCTTCGGTAGGCCATATACATATACGCGTGTCAATGATATGCAGGAAATTACGTATTTCATTATAGGAGGACGACAAAAGGAGAGCGATAGGCAGTGGCATCTTATCAAGCACTTTATCTGTATGGTCGAGCGTGTGCCTCTAAAATCTGCAAATCTGAACAAACACCGCATTACAAGTGTATGAGGACGTGTCCGTACGCCGGCATTGAACCCGCGACTCGCATGCTCTGCTGCCTTAATTGCAAGCCATTTCTTCGGCGCCGCCCCGTCCACGAATTGCGTCGCCAATTAACGGACGCAATGGTGTGCTTTTCTGGCGCCGTGATGACATGATTTACGAGCATGAACGGATACATATTTAGATCGATTGGTTCATAGACGGCGATATATGCGATGCGATGCGATGCGACGGTATTGCGGTATTATACGAAAATTACTGTGGACAACTTGTATAGTCGACTTTCCTCCAGCGCACGGCACTTGGTGGCTAAATGTACAGGGCTGCCCCATCTTCTTATCAGCGCGCAGTTACCGCAGTTAGCCTCAAAGTATCGTAAAGTAAAAGGTCGTGGTGTCCTCGTAGAAGATAGACACGTTTCGTGGTACAACTGTCAACGTTTAGATGCAAGCGCTGAAGGAAAAGCAACCTGCTTGAAAAATGTTGCATTTCTAGATGCACGCCCTGCACGTAGGGAGCTTTGTTCTATCATGGCTGTTTTTCTAATCTAGACTTCTGATTACACTACCGACTTTGCTCACGATTACAACGCGACGTCTGCAGCTCCCTGAGATTGTGTCGGGAAAAAAGACTCAAATAACAAATACTCTAAATAAATCTCGAAGATTTTGGTCCAGATGAACAATGACATGTAAGCTTAGGTTGGAGCGTCTGAAAAACGCGGGCTAGAAATTAGTGCATTGACAATTCAAGGCATTCATTTTTTTGTGTGTTCGCTAATCGAAATTGCTGTTCATGGTTGTTTATGGCAACATAGTGCAGACCGATACGTTTCTTAACGCGGGCATGCTACGCATTGACGCTGCATTCATGCTGACAGTGTAAGCAAATTATTGAATAGAGTCGCAATATAACGGCTCCACTGGGTGTGGAAAGTCGGTTTGCATATTTGTATAGCTTGGTGCCGGTTACTAATTAAGCAAACAAAAATAGTTTAACAAAGGACATTTTTTGATTCATTGTTTAATTGGATTAGGCTTATTCGCCGGTACTTGCAATGTCCTAGGGTGTGACCTAGGTTAAAAGTAGATACTGTCTTAATAAAGAGTCGCACTCTTTGATGCAGTGGCAGCATATATATATATATATATATATATATATATATATATATATATATATATATAGATGGCATGTCGAGCAAATGTATAACGTATTTATCGAGATGAATGCGAACAAATGCCCTGAAGGCGCTTTTTAACATGGACTGATATAGAATCCAGCTATATGGTACAGCGATAAAGCTAGCACTACTTCACTATTAATAATAATAACTTAAGAATTAAACCTTGTAGTGCAACTTGCCTAAGCGTTGTTTCGCGAAAGATGACGTCTACTTTAGTAAGCGGTGGATATATGTTTTAAAAACAACCAGCAACTGTAATATAAATGACGCAGTGCCGCCAAAGAGAGGAAGACTACAGATGATTCCCGAATTAAATGTTTTCGGCTCTAAATAGATCTGGCCAAAATAGACAACAGCGATACGCTTAATCAAATTGTAGAGGCCCACATTTGATTGTTTGAGGAACTCATTCAAGCTAACCTGTTTTAGCTACTACTACTACTACTACTATTACTACTACTACTACTACTATACTGTGCTAACCAGGAAGGACAACAAAATGAAACAGAAAAGTAAAATGACTTCTTCATTTCGTGATTCACCCAGTGAATTATTTCTGTAAATAAACAATAAACACCCACTAGCTTCGCTCATGTATATATATAGAACTAGATCAACTTTACTATTTGGGGTCAAGGTCTTGACCTCGGCGTGACGCACACTCTTGCCAAGCGATCTTTTCTGAAAGTTAAAGAATTAAGTCATATATATATATATATATATATATATATATATATATATATATATATAAGAGGTAAGTATTGTCTCCCTGTGAACGTATACACCGGAAAAAATGAGAACGCATACTCTCCAGGTTCGGGGGTGTTCAGTCTCGCAAAGTTTTACGCACAGCGGCGGCGCTACCCTGCTCAATGCCCAGTTATGGTCTATGGTGCAGCATTCGACAGCTCTAGCGTCACCTGTGGAACAGTTAAGCGTCTTGCCGGCTCGTTATATATAAAATAAAAAATAGTACGTGTCCGGGCCAGGTGCGTCAGTGTCTCAAATGCCAGCGGCGGAGGAGGAAGTCGTGAGGTGCTGGATCTGCGCTTATTGGCAAACTAGACACGTGACCACCATGTTTCGTCCCCGCACTGACCATTGGTGGGGCTAATGAGTCAGTAACGGTTGCATCCTATACATGCATGCGTCCTACATATTTATATATATATATATATATATATATATATATATATATAATTTTTGGGTGTATAGCCGTAAGAACGGGGCTGGGTTTTCTGAACCCGTGTTGGGCCTCCGAGAGAAGACCGCTTTCTTCGGCGAAGTCCCTTAGCCTTTTTTCGATCACGGCCTACACTCATTTCGCCAGAGTGTTAGTGAGGCATATAGCCGCCTCCGTTCGGTATCAAAACGACCTTAACCTTTTTCCATGCCATCGGCAATTTGCCCTTGCTGATCATGAGGTAACGATAACTGATAGCGTTGGCAACCGTAAGAGGAAATTCCTCAAATAGCAGTTTGATGACTGCTGTTGCTGAGATGCCGCCCGGTTCAGGGGCTTTACCTATATTTATTCTCTCCGCCGCTACAAGAATTTCGGAGATTGTGACTACTGGTATGTCTTCTGAGGGTACCTCGAGTGCCTCGATGGCAGTTCTGTCAAATTCCGGAAGAGACGGAAAGAGTTGTCATATTAACTCGTATATATACTGATCTTTCGACTCATAAAAAACAATAATGAAGCCTTACCGCTGCCTTAAAACATAATGGAATTATCCATAGACAAGCAATCGTTCTGGCTGAGTTTGTCTATTCACACAAACACTCTTGATTATAGTAGTAGTAGTTTTATTACCAATGATTGGTTTACGAATATACATCATAGACATTGTATTTCCAGCGTTGAGACAGCGGAATTGCTCTTTCACAACGCTGAAGGTGATATAGATCACACGGGCAGCCACAAAGTTTACACATACACTCCGCCGAGATTTCATGAAACTTCGCGCGCGCACAGATCTTCAGATGGAAGCCGTGGAAGGCAAATCTGGTGATTAGATGCCAGTTCTCATAACTGCAGGCTCTCCACAAATCCGACGTCATTGCTCTCGTTTCATAAAACAGCGGGTCGATGTCGGCCATTTTATTCTCCCAGTCTAAGACGTGTTCTCTAAAAACCGTCGTCGTCTTGTACATCCTCTGTAAGTCCTCAACGAATAACGGCGACGATGCCAATAAGTACACTAACCTATTCAGGCTAGTGCGCTCCTGATAATATATTTACGATTCTGATTATGTAGTTACGTTTTTGATTATATAATTACGTTCTTGATTATATATTTACTTATTTATTATAGTAATGAACGGGATTTTCACTAACCAAGAGTGAGAGTTAACTCACTGATTGACCGTATATGCCTTAAAAAGTGCATCGAGTCATGAACAAAAGAACGACGAAGAACTATAACAATATTAACAATAATACTGTTGTTAATATTGTTATGGTTAGCAATAAATCATCGGCACAGAAATATCAGAAAAAGCAGTCAACACTACACACGGCTAAGTAAGTTAAAATCAACAACATGAACAGCACGGGAATCGCTGTGTAAATAATATATATATATATATATATATATATATATATATATATTATTTACACAGCGAATTTTTTTTGCCGAATATATATATATATATATATATATATATATATATATCAGCAGAAGCAACGTGGTTTCGCGGCGGTTTGGTTGAACGTTCATTAATTAAGATAGAATTGTCGTTCTCTTAGGTTTTTCCTTTTTACAAGTTTAAACTTCGGTTAAAACTTCGTATCGACATACGAATTATGACAACGTTTGCAGTTTAGCATGATTTCGTGCTCGTAGAACAATGTCGTCAGCGAATAATGCAAGAGAATAGCAAAATAGCTCTCGGTTGTGATAACACCTACCTGATCTAGCATCCAGCATGTCTAATGTCAAATTGATGTTCATCAACTGTATTGTTTCATCTCATATTCGATGTGTTTTTTTCCTGTGTATCTGCTTCTGGTCACGGCAGTTCCCAGTTGTCTATTGATTATGACCGGGTAACCTTACGCCTGTCCAGGACAGTCGTCAAATAAAAGCGATACGGTCTGTGCTGACAAGGCAGAATCGTCTTTAACATGCGTTTGAATGAGCAGGCGCATGTACTAAATGCTCGTTACTTGAATCAGGAAAAATTAGCTATGAAGGTATGAATGTTTATTAGGCAGACTGTTCACTAGGCAATTAAATGTATGCTAGTGTATGCTCCTGGGAGTTATCAAATCTTATTCTTGTGATTTTTCCTTTTCAGATAAGACCCCACTGTCAAGACCACGTCCACACAATATGCCACTAGAGTAGATAAACAATGTGAAACGATATATATATATATATATATATATATATATATAACATTTTGAGCTATGGAAGATGTTATTCCTTTTTAGTCTGTTTTTGTTTGTTTCTTGCTTCTTGTGACAGGCGAAACGTGCAAAATAGATTAGCTTTAATTCCTTTTGTAGCATTCAACTAACCATATTTGTAGTCTCGAGACGACTACAACTGTCTCGAAACTACTACTGTGCCCTATTTTTCTCAAGCTGTGTGCTAAGCCCGAGCGTCTGGAATTCACCATTGCTCTCGCTTGTAGCACAGAGGATGCAAGTAGTCCTTGGCGCTCAACTACTCTTGTGTTGGTGCTTCTGCTAGCAGCTGGGACTTGTCACGGTGAGATGGTAGACCATTTCTTCATAGGAATAGATATACAAATGGACTCACTTCTCCATATTTAAGCATGTGGATGCATATATAATGCAAACAATATAATATATATACGCATTTATTAATTAATGATACATGGTTACAGGAAAATGTGAATAACTAACTACACATGGGCCTGTGAGTTCTACCAGTCGAGCTTGTCCTCGAGGCAGCCCCTCATTGTGCCCAAAATTGTTGCCGAATTGCCGCGCTGAACCGCCAGAGATAGTCGGTGAAGTAGAAAGCTAAAAGCTCTTATGTCCCCTGTCGTCTGTTCGAAACGTTTGTCAATCTTCTGTAGGAGCGACCATGCCTCAGGGCCAGGCCCCCCGAGTGTTTCAAATACTAGCGGCACAAAAATAAACTCGTTGGCATATTTGTTGCCATATTTGGCTGGGCATATTTGTTGCTCTTAAGACGTTCAGCCTTGCGTGCCGCGGAACCAGCGGCAGATCAGTTGGCCTCCAAGTTCGAGGGGGCGAGCGTGTCGGTGATCGTCGCATCCTAAATAAGCGCCTTTCCTCTTTCAAAGGGGATAAGGGTGAGATCGTCTGTTTTTTTTCCGTCGCTTCTCAGAAGGCCGGTCGGCTCTCGAATGCGCGGCAGTAGAGCTAACCTTCAGGCCCGAGCCGTAATCTCGTTAACCTCGCTGTCTTTGGCGACCTTCGTTTCTGCTGCAGGAAAGCCCGTGGGTCCCCCAGATGTCCTCAGGTGCTCCTCAATTAGCCTTGCCCAACCTCAAACCAATGCCAAATACAATTATAATAATTATTTATTACAGGTTCAAATTGAAAATGGTGCTCCAGACATTGCATATACTTGAGATTGTAAAATTATATGTTTAATTCTGTTTATTTTATTTAAAGTGAGTTTACACTAAACACGTCACGTATACCGTTGTCCCCCAGAATTCCTCATCTGCCTTCACGTTTCCAGTGAGAGAAGTAGTGTAACGGTTCATGCTTAACTCAGTGTTGCGCATTTCAAGAAATAGTACTTGGCATTACCCTCTGCGGGTAAAACCGACAAGCCGCGATTGAACATATAATATCAGGTAGTGATAACCATGCACTAAGTGTATCTGGTGAACACGTGGCGATTGTCGCATGCAAGAGCGTACTAAAGGTTTAAAGATGCATTGAGTACGTCCAAATATCAGAGCTCACGTTAGGCCACCTCAACTTTAGCTTCCTATAGAAAAAAAAACATTCATAAGGTACTGTACGGGGCGCATCTTCAGCCTTAGTCGGGTTGTTTCAATAGCTGGTTCAAACGCTGCACACAGATGACCTCTGGGTAGTGCCGTCGAACGTGCGATATATCACGGGTTCCTTCTAAGGCTCGATTGCATCACGGGACGTCTCCTAAGGCCGAACTGCTCCGGTGGAAGAGCCTGTTCAGTCACGTGCTCATAGGGCTGAGTGCGCGCTCTGACGTCATTCCGCGATAAAGATTTTGAGCATGTCATCACCATGCCTACCTTTGAACAGAAAAGAAAGTGTAGTGACCTGTCATGCTATAAACACCCGCCCCATTTTTATTACAAAGAAATCATAAAGATTTGTAGCCAATAATGGGTATCCACTGTTCATAGCAGATCTGTATCCACTGTTCATAGCAGACCTTGTCTGGTTCCGTGCTCTTTCTTTTTTAGAAACAACCGTAAAACCCGGCATATATAGATGTATATATATATATATATATATATATATATTTAGATACTAAACCTTGGTTACAAGGTTTGCTCGTGAAAAGTTTTCAAGGCGTTCGTGTCGTAGCGGTCCAGGAAAGTGGTGCGCTATTTTGCTGAATACGGTTAGATAATACTTAGTTCACTCCACAACCCCCCCCCCCCCCCCCCCTGAAATCTTCACGCAACCAAGCGGCAGTTTGCACATCGAACGAAACCATCGAATCATCCGCTGAGATTATTCGCTCCGCTGGACCGAGCGACCTCGCGTCGACCAACCAGATCGGTGTGCACTGACGCACGAAAACTAGAATAACACAACAATTAAATATATAGAATACGAACAAGGCCCAAGTACCACTCACTAGCTATCGTGCACAACGTGCATGTTTACACATGTACACGCTACGGATTTGTATTTTCATCGTGTACGCGTTAAGTGTGGCCTTGGAGCACCCGGCAAACGCGTGTCAAACGTCTGTCAAAGTGTCGTCGACCAACAATCTATTTCTTGCTGATGTTGTTGTTGTTCTTGTTCGTTTGTTTAAACGTTTTTTGTTGTTTTTGTGTCGTATCCGCGGTGGCGTATCCGCGATGGTGACAGCGGTCGCTGCTGCTGTTGCTGTTGCCGCTGGTCAAATCCAGACGGCGACTATTTCGACTTCGACGACGACGACGACGACAGCGACTACGACAGCACGTTGATAACGTAAACGGCAGTGTTCCTAAACTGTTTTGCAAGCTAGCAATCGCTTCAGCAGCGTCGACAAACGCTTACATTCTGTGGCTCTCATTTCGTTAGCCGTACGCGCCGCGCCAAGAGTTAAACGGCTGATCCGCAAAACAGCGCCGCTAAAACAACAGGGCCACACACGTTGGCGGGGCGTTTTTGGGGGTCGACCTCCTCCACCTTCCTTACTCCCCCAATCTATCGTCTGCTGCCCCGATGGCTGGCAACGATGGAAATCAAGTGACAATAGATAGGTTCAGCGCCTCCTTCAAATACCCCACACTCCACCACTCCTCCCAGCTCCACCCCACTGCGCCCCACCGCTGTACGGTCTATTGCTGTGCTGTCGTGAAATGGGTGACTGCGCGACGCTTAGTCAATATTGTTTCGATCGAACCTCTCGAGACTTACGCAGCGCGACAACCCCCTTCTAGTTCTACTTTGCTTTCTTTAGCTCTCTTTCTCTCTCTCTATCTATTCCATTTTTAGATCCGTTTATTTAGTCTCCGTCTCTCTCTCTCTCTCTTCTCTCTCGAGTAAACCCCGACTTGGGACACTTTTCAGACGCCGCGATAATATACGAACGAACACACAGTAAGAAGAACGCGTACCTCTTACCGAGCGCACAATATTGAGAAGCCCGCTTCTGGCGGACAATTTTGGCAAATGTCGTGCGACAAACAACAACAAGAACAACAACAACAGAAACAAGAAGAACAACAACCACAAATTTGCTTCGCTTCGAGTCGTCGAACCGTGAAGGACCGACCGGGTCTTGATTGCTTGGCGTTCTTTACGTCAACTGTGCAAAACCGGTTAGAAGCGGTCGTGAATGTGAAGTTTAAATGCTGTTTAAGATAGATACATAAACAGATAGACCGTCAATGTTGGCACGATCCCCGCCTGTCTGTCTCTGTTCGAGAGCTTAGGGCATATGGCCGATAGAGGCAGCCGTAACTCTGTATTCACGATAGACACGACAGAAAAGAAACTCGTGAGCTATGCTTAACACAGCAGCCAAGGCGAGATAAGCCTGCTAGACAGAGACGACTAAGGACGCAACTAGAGATTGACCCTACTCGACCTACTAATGTAGGCTCAATATATATTTGTATTACGGCTAGGTGACCAGACCTTAGGATCACGAAAGCGCAGCATTTCTTCTGCTGGTAATCTTTACTGCTTTTGTGGCGGCTTTGATCTACCTGACCTGAAATCTTTACGGCTTTCTGGCATTACATTGCATTTGGGTCGTCTATAGGTATGAATATAAAATATATACTACGACTCGTCCAGCTTACAGCCGAAAGCGTCACGCGCAACCGTCGCGTAGTGAGTCGAATTTTTAGCTAAATGAAAAGGCACATTATTGGCGTAAGCCTGCGTAGACATACGCGTGACAAAATTGTCACGCTGTTGTGACTGTGTGTGTGACTATTTGAGACTACATTTGAGATAAAAACATACAGCGAATGCAAATATTGTGCGCCGCAAATCGTATCGCAAACGCTTTGTGGCACATTAATATATATATATATATATCACAACAAACGCAATAGGTTTGAGACTGAAGACTTTTTACATGTCGATCCGTAATGATAATGATGATATCGGTAAATGAATGCTCATCTCCATTGGCCCCACTACGGATAACTATAACTGTACGTATAAAAAATCGTTTACAACAACAACAGCAACAACAACGACTGATCGTAATGATCTTTTCACACTTAACTATAAACAGGTAGAAGTTGCGCCGACGCAATTATAGTTTGTCTAGTTTTCTTTGTATAACCCATTAATTACCACTTTCCCTAATTTACTATTAACGTTGCTATGTTTGTTGTCGTGTTTGGGTTGTTGTTAGTGTTGTCGTTGTTTTGCTGCTGTAGTAGTAGTAATATCCTACTTATTTATTATTACCTCTATCTATTATTATCTCCAGTTCCTACTATACGATCAGTAGGAACTGGAGGCGCATCAACAGGTTCGTATTAGTTGTTGTTGTTTCTAGTAACTCGTGTGTTTATTATCTGTCCGTCTATCTATCTACCTATCTAGTTAACCATCTGATTTTCAATTCATCTGTTTAACTGGCTGGCTTACCACCAACTTGGTCGGGCTAGCATTGACTGGTTGGCTCCTGTTCACCTGTTGAGGTATGCTTATTCGTTTGTTTATTTGTCTAGTAAGCTTCTACTGGCTACCCCGTCTATTTGGTAAGCTGCTACGGCTTTTATCCTACAGCGCATTGCCCGTGGCAACAACAATAACAGAGCACGACGACAA
>QVRM01006214.1:0-52676 GCA_003439945.1 Dermanyssus gallinae | reverse complement strand
TTGACGATGATGATGACAAGGATCAAGGATCAAGGTCAACACCACGACGACAGCGGCAGCAGGAACAGGCATTCGAGAGTAAAGCTTTCAACGATTTAAGTTACCATGCCGGCCAGCTCGTCCAGTTGCGCACAGGTCTTTCGATCAATGGTGGCACTAAGGCTGGGCCGCTGAGGCGTCTGTCTTCAGCTTCCATCTTCCTGGCGTGGAAAGGAATGTCGGCTGTCTCGGTGGCCTTCTTTGCTGGCGGTCGGCCTGCCTCCTGCGAACATGATGAAGAGTCAGGGACCTGCATGCTGTCCACTCCAACCACTGCCATTACCATCGGATCGTTGCAAACGACCACCTTGTTAGCTGCTTGGGTGCAGCCGTTAAAAAATAACAAGTTCTCACCTATTCTCGCTCTCATGGTGTTATCGTGCGCCTTTCTTCTTTTCTTCTCGGCCGTTGCAGGTGAGTAAGATTCCTGCGGCTACGGCTAACACTGTCAGCAGGCCCAAGTAACCGGCCCTCCTGTAGTCATGTTGTCACTCTCAATATTCATTAGATACGTCTCATCACGTCTCAGCATCACAGATACGTCTATTCTATCCGTTCTTCAATCTCTCTCTCTCTCTCTCAATTGCCCCCTCTCGTTTTTCTCTTCTTTTTGACGTTCTCGGTCTTTTTCGCCTATTACTTTGTCTGCTTTGCTCTCTGTTTTTTGTTTCTCTGGGGGTTAGTCCCACATTTCTTTGCAGCTGTTCTCGATCCTGCTACTGCAGATACCGTTACCACTGTGCTGGGTCTTGTCCGCCTCATCCAAGTACATTTACCTCTTCCCGTTGATGTTTCCTCTTTCTGTCTTTGTCTTATTTTTCTTTGTCGCTCTACCTATTTCTATATCTTCCCTCTCTTCTCTACATCTCTCTATTTATTTCTCATTTCGTAATTATTTGTTTTGTCTGTTTTTCAGAGTCTTCTTTCTTGTTCCACTCGACTAGATCCGGTGGTGCTTCGGGTGCGTCCGTCAAAACTCCGGTCCGAAAGAGCCCAGCCCCCCAAACACTCTGCGGGCTCTGCGGCGATCGCGATGATACATGGCGCATCACGAGGCCCACAGCTCGCTGGACTGCTTTGTAAACTTCGCGCGTAGACCGACTATATATAGTGCCGTGTACGTAGTAGCAGTAGTAGTAGTAGTAGCAGGAGCAGCAGCAGCAGTGTTAGAATTAGTACACGTGTTAGTCGCACGGGTTTTGACTGACTAGTGCAAAAAGCGATCGCCATTCACACAGCTGTAGTGGTAGTAGACCATGGTAGAAATTGTGTGGTAGTGGTTGACGAAATAGGAGCGGTGGCAGTAAATAGCTGAAGTACTTGGCGCTCACCAAACGACGACGGCGTTGACAACGAGATGTCTTCGGTCTTCTTCGACCGCTTATCAACGACCAACTGACCGACCGACAGAAAGACAGACACACTTGCATAGTGGTCGCCTATCTTTGTGCTGCTGCTATGGCTATCGCCGTTGCTTCATCTTCTTCTTTCTTTTTCTTCCTCTCGTAGTCGTGGTAACCATGGGTCTGTTCCTAGACTTCTTTCGTGCTTCTCCCAGTCTTCTTCGTGCTTCTCCTACTCTTATTCGCGCTTCTCCTTTATTTTCCGTGATTCTGGTCTTCTTTCGTGCTTTTCCTTCTCCTTTCCGTGCTTGTCCTGGTCTTCTTTTGTGCCTCTCCTTCGCATTCCCGTGCTTCTCTTGGTCTTCTTTCGCGCTTCTTCTGGTCTTCTGCGATGCTGCTTCTGGTCTTCGTTCGTGGTTCTCCTTATCTTTTCCGTGCTCTTCTGGCCTTCTTTCGAGCTTCTCCCACGTCCTTTCGTGCTTCCCCTTCTGCTCTCCTTTCGTGCTTTTCGTGGCCTCCTCTCGTGGCGCTTTTCCTTGTTCCTTTCCTGTGCTTCTCCTCGACGAGCTATGGCTATCACATCACCATTATCGGCACCAGCGCCCAACGATTCCACGCACACCACAACCTTCGTTCAGTTTCGGTTGGCCATCCTCTTCTGGTCTGATTCGTCCGGTTGCCTGACTATCTCAGGTCTCGTGGGTCTGTCTGTGTTCGCATGATGCTTGTTGGCCCGTAGGCCCGCCCGTTCGCCGGCCGTCTGACCAATCGCCGCACGAATTTTCTTCGTTGGCCCCGTCTTCGTCATAGCATGTCGTCCTGTTAGCACAAACTCTGTTGTGGTGCCTGCTTAGACATTCGGCAACGGCAGGCCAAGTGCTCCCTGCTTAGACCTTCGGCAACGACAGGCAAAGTTTTCCTACTGCTGCTGTCAATGGTGATGGTGCTGCGGCTCGGCAGTCGTTGTTGTTGTTGTTATTGTTGTTGTTGTTGTTGCCGTTGTTGTTGTTGTTGTTGTTGTTGTTGTTGTTGCTGTTGTTGCCGTTGTTGTTGTTCTTGTTGTTATCGCCACAGGAGCAGCCATCACGGCCACCACCAAAGCCAGCGACGACGACGACGACGACGGTGTCGACAACGAAGATGAAGTCGAAGTCAATGAAAACCGCGGCGGCGCCGTGGACAGCAGCAACAACGAAGAAGAAGGCTGTGGGCTCTTTCGACGCTCGAAACACGGTTCGACGGACGTGAAAACGACTCCGTGATCTTGTTGTTGTACGAAGTGAAACAAACGCCTGCTGTTGTTGCCGCTGTTGTTAACGCTGTTCTTGTTGTTGCTGCTGTGATGGTGCGTCGGAACCTCGTTGGTGCGAGCGAGCTGATGTTGCTGATGATGATGCTGCTGCAGGCAGCGAACGCCGCTGCTGCCGTTCCTTTTGCTATCCAAATAAATAATCGTATCGCGGTATGTCCTCATGCTGTTGTTGTTGTTGTTGTTTGCTTGTTGTTGTTGTTTTGCTATCGTTGTTGTTGTTGCTGTTGCTGTTATTATTGTTGTTGTCGTTGATGCCGCTGATGGCGGTGGTCCGGTATATCGGCGATTTCATCTTCGCGATTGGGGATGTCGATGATGATGATGATGATGGTGGTGATGATGTTGAGGATAGTGATTGGCGTCGATTGGCGAGGCTGTTGTCGATGACCATAATGATGATGATGATGCTGCTGCTGCTGATGATAATCATCAGAATAATGGCGGCGGCGGCGCTGGTGGTGATGGTGGTGGTGGCGATGATGATGATGGTGCACCCGCTTGTTATCAAATCAACGCCAACGTGATGCGTTTGTTTCTGTTGCTGTTGTTGTTGTTGTTGTTGCTGTCGTCGTTATTGTTGGCGGCGGCAACAGCAGCAGCAGCAGCAGCAGTTGCAGCTAACTGTTACCGGTCAGGCAGACAGACAGACAGACAGATTGACAGAAATACAGACAGGCAGAAAAACGTACACGAACGCACGTACATATGTATGTGCATACACACACCCAGACACATAGAGAGACACCCAGACACATAGAGAGACACCCAGAGATACACTCACAGCAAGCCATACAAGAGATCGACCCGTTCGCATACACATACAACGGAACGAACATGCGGGCGCTGATACTGATAAAACGATGCTGAAAGACGCACGTGTACGTCGTGTCCGTCAGTCAGTCACTCAGCCAGAGAACCCACCACCCGACGGCTTCGACGACCGAAATGGACAGAGGTGACAGCAACGGCAAGAGAGCAACAGCTCCGCAGAGTAGTAGAAAGGGAAACATTGAGTGAGAAGAGTACTAACAAGAGACAGAGAGACAGAAGTATAGAGCTTATATGTAGACAGAAGTATAGAGCTTATATGTAGGACAGAAGTATAGAGCTTATATGTAGGACAGAAGTATAGAGGTGGTTGACACGTCTTCTCCTAGACTGTGCCCGCTTCCCTTTCTTTGCTGCTAACAAGATGTTGCTGCTGATGTACGCGTGTGTATGTGATCCGCCGCGCTCGCATCTCGATCTCCACCTCGATTGCCAGAGGAGGAAGGTCGAAGACCTACCGACTGATAGATAGATAGATAGATACATAGATAGATAAAACAAGTAGACGCCTAACAACGAATACTACGGATGGCGGCAACGTCGCACACGACGCCGCTGACAACAACAACAGCAACAGGCTACAATGGCCGTCGTCACCACCATTGACAACAACAGCATCGAGCACCTTCAAGAAGAAGAATAACAACAACGATAGCAACAATATCGACAACGACGACGACGTCAGCAACAACAAACAACAACAACGACCTTAGCAATAACAACATCATCATCGTCATCAACAATACCAACATCACCGTCATCAACAATGACATTGCCACCAACAATAAGAGCATCACCATCAACAACAACAACAACAACAACATTGCTATCCCCAACAACTACAACATCACACCGCCATGAAGATGGCCACCATCAACAACGCCATCGTCGTCATCTACATCTGCACCGCCAGCATAACCAGTATCAACAGCAACAACAGCAGCAGCAGCAGCGGCGACAAGAGAAGCACGCTTAAATACCTCAACAACCTCCGTAGGTGGCAGCTCCTCATCGGCACAACAAGGCCTTCTTATTAGTAGCGAGCTCCGGTAGCGACTCAACAGACAGAAGCGTCGCATCATCGTCATCATCATCATCATCATCATCGAATCATCGAATCAGCAACCGAGTAACAGCAACAAGACAACGACATAAGAGACAGGCCAACAACGAAAAACACCCGTCTGGAGATGATGGCCATCATAAGAACCTACTACGACCACCACCATCATCACCACTGGCAACAGGAAGAATGAATACCTGCGGCGATGACAAACACCAGCTATGACGACAGCAACAATAATAACAACTGCAACAACAACAACAACAACAACAGCAGCATTGACACTGACGCCTTATCATGATGTCCCTGACGGCTGAGCCAAAGCAACAACTGCAACGCCAACCGAAGCCGAATAGTGCGTCGATCCAGCTCGATCGAGACTACTCGTCGAAGGGGCGCCATCGCTATACCACTAAAGAGAGATGAATTGCTAGAGATACTTGTTTGCTGAATGCCACGCCCGTATATCAACTGTCGTCGCCTGTCGAAACTGCATGCCACACAGCCGCACAGCCAGCCAGCCAGCCAATCAATCAATCAATCAATCTGTCTAGCGAAATCAAATATACGTATCTATAATTAGCACGCAAATTCCCCGCAAAACATATCACGGTCCTGGAATCCTTATTCTCGAACTTATAATTGCATTTATACGTTGGATGCTGTGTTGTTGCGTGTTAATACACCGAAAAGTAATGTCATATAAAATAATACCTATACTAAACCTCATAAAAGAGAGAGAGACAAGACGACATAACCAAGCTCTACCACGTGTAGCATGCACTTATCTTGTAAACCTCTAACAGCGTAAACGCGTGAAGTATGTATTTATACACGATAAGTACCGATTGTACGATTCGCGAAAACAGTCTCTGGTGGTGTGTGAAGAGCCACCTCAACTGCAATCTCGCCAACCAAGTGAGTCTTTCATCGAACTCCAGGTAACAACGTCTCATTGTTGTTGCTCGACGACGACGACGACAACGACAAAGAGCAGATACATACTATACAGAGCCAGATAGACAAACAGTGAAAAGAATCGATTTCACAAGCTGTGAGCGGTTGCCGTCTCCGCTGCCGCTGCTGCTGCTGACGAAGAAGGAGGTGAAAACTCCATCACCACAACCACCACCATCACTAACAACAACAGCAAAAACAGCAACAGCATGAACCAATACGATAACAACACAATTCACGATTCCCAACCAAATTGCTGAAATGCTGAGTGGCGGCGGCGGCGGCAGCAGCAACAACAACAACACTAACCCGAACGCTGGGCGCTAGGCCGAAGCCGGCGGGGGGGGGGGGCTGACTGGGGAGACGCAGAAGCTCGAAGTGGGGCAGAAGTGTAAACAAATGTACGCGGACGCGCGAAAATGGACTCGCTGACAGATTATTATAGACGCACACATGCACAGACGAAGACGAATATACGCACACGCATTTATATTCACGCCCGTATATATATATATATATATATATATATATATATATAGAGAGAGAGGAGAGAGGGGGGAGAGAGAGGAAGGGAGACACCTTGTTAGGCAGTTGGGCCCAGTCAGTGATCTCATTGGGCGAGCGCGTGGAGTTAGCGGGGGGGGGGGTGCGTGGGGAAGAGCCCAATAGTCGCAGTTGTAGCAGCAGCAGCAGCAGGAGTACTCAGTAGAACAACAGAGGGTTCACTTTGGCAACAGATGCGGCGGCAACAACAACAACAACAGTGGCAACCGCAACATTCAGCTGTCATCGCCCGCGTTCGTCGCTGAGCTCGTTGTGTGCTTGACGTCTCATCTGCTGCTCTTCTCTGGCTGGTCGCGTTCGCTGGTTCGTCGTCGGCCGATCAGCGGACGGCTTACTTCTGCACGTCTACTTCTGCTGCTGCTGTGGCCTTTTCTGTTGTTGCCGTTGTCGGTCGGTCGTGCTGGACGTCGCGGCGTTTGCTGAGCTGCATGCTGATGCCTGTGATGCCACTGATTTATCATCATATCTTGCTGGCATCTTCTGCTGGCTAGGCGAACGAACCTATATCTCGCCTATTTGTGAAGAGATCCACTGTATCCAAAGATCTACATATACATGTATATGCCTAAAAGTATACCCGTGCATATATATACATATATAATATATATATATATATACTATCCAAACATATAAGGGTAGCCTGAATTCCAAGTGGACAACGTGAAATAGGCAAACTCGAAAAAAAACAAGTAAACCTGTCATATATGATATGATGGTAATTGCTTAATTATTATTATTATTGATTGAATGCACCTTTTTCGTTTACTCGAATTACTCATACAGATTGCTGCTGATACTCAACTCAGCGCGAATTGCACGAATCGGAATCGGTGGCCCGGAGCCGTTGTGACGAATGTCAAGGACAAACGACGGTATGCCTTTTTCGTCGAGGCACTGTGGTGGTCCAGCGAGACCAGGCTGTTGACTCGAACGCCTTAAGAAAGCCAAAAACCAACGGCATCAGCCGACGAGTAGCATCAACAGCGTTAGCGGAAGCAGCAGCAGCAACAGACTCTTGAGCTTGTTACGAGACGACCATCTGCACCGACTGTGGCGTCTCTTGACGCCTTGACGAACGCCACACGTGAAAATGTGAAGAGCCTGTTAAGCAGTCAGGCGATCATCAGGCGAAGGCAACGACAGCCTATGGCAGCATTTTCGCGCCCAAGCAACTCTCTGTCGCTCCCTCTCGTAGCAGTAGTAGTAGTAGTAGTATCACATTTAGCAGAAGCAGCAGTAACAGCAGAAAAAAGCGGCCGATCTTGGTGCTCTTCGTTAGTTAGTTACTTAGTTAGTAACAGCCATCGACAACAAGAAGACCCGTCTTTTACAAGGAAAGGAGAGAGCAAGAGAAAGGGAAAGGTGGTTAGGTGGACTGAGCGTAGAAAATGAATGCGGATAGATAAGAGGGAAAATTTTAAGGTAGAGAAAGAAAGAAAGAAAGTGAGAGGTAGGTAGGAAGGGGGAGGGATTGGGGCAACAGGAGGAATGAGCGAGAGATGAGTAGGCCACAAGAACTCCAGCTTGAAACAAAGCTCTTCTTCAAACAGTCTCAGAGCAGATCGCTCAAACGCTCACATACGCACGGCAGCGGTCGTAGCAGACGTCCTACCCAAGGTGGTGGTTGCTTGACGATGACGCCGACGACGACGATGGCGACGAGGCAACCTTAACCGATACCACGCTTCTTCCTTTACTACTCTTGCTCTGTTATCTTCTGCTTCTCCTTTTTTCTACTTGTTCTTCTTCTTCTTGTGTTTCTATGTGCCGTCGTCATCACTCCATCAACAGCAATGGTGTGAACACCGCCACCACCACCGCCAGCATCATCACAATTCGCGACGATAACAGCAACAACAACAACAACGACAACGACAACGACCACAACAACAATAGGAACAACAGCAACAACAACAACAACAACAATTGGAACAACAGCAGTCGCCGTAATAGCGTTAGCGACAGACAACGGAACGTCTAAGCGACTAAGATGCAAACGACGACGACGACCACGACGATGAAGACGATGTGTTGTCGACTACTGAAGAGTAAATACCTAAACGAGACGAGAAGAGCGGAAGAAGTAGTCTTATGCACGCATCAACTTCAACGCTGCATATCGGCCGAGCACGGATAGACAGACGGTCGCTAGGCAAAAAGTAGAGGTTAGTACCAAGGTAGACAACAGTCATCGGCTAGAGAAGATGCGGAAGGTGAAGGACAAGGAGGAGGAGCAGGAGAAGAAGAAGAACAGAAGACGAAGGAAACGAGGCAGTACGAAACAGCAAAGGCAGTCGAAGCTTCTGCAGCAGCAGCCGCAGCAGCAGCAGCAGAAGAAAAAGAGCATACGCAGAAGAAAACGTTGAGGCTAAGAGGCCCAATTAGCATACGGCAGATGCATATAGCGCATGAAGACAGAACAGAGAGAGAGAGAGAGAGGCAACGACGACAGGTCGCGAGATCGTTGTTCTTGTTGTCGTCTATCGTCAAAGTTCTCATCGGTTCTCATCGTCGAAGTTCTCGCCGATCTTCATTGTCGAAGTTCTCGTCCCACCACCACCACCACCACCACCGCCACTAGATTCTCGTCCACTGCCAAGAGCACCAGATCCACCAGCGAGATCACTATCGGATGGTGGGTCTCTCGGCATCATCGGCATTATCGGATCCGGACCGGCATTATCAATATTATTATAACAGTATACATAGCCAGAATTATCGTTATATTAGCGAGAATCATCGTCGTCTTGACGAAAGGAGTGATCTTTCTCGAGAAAGTTTTGTGTCTTATCGGTCGTCTTTGACTTGTTGTGTCGACTTGTTGTGGCGAACAGTCGGGCAATGGCGAGAGCAAAATCCGACCCGAGCAAAACCATCGGAAAAAACATGACAACACAGGTCGGCAACTACGACAAATTTTCTTATGGAAGCCTGAGACAGTACCAACAGGCAGATGAAAGCAAAGAACATTTGCAATGCTCTTCGAGAGCATTAACCGTAATAACGTTTCACGCAGAGATGAGAGCAGTACTGTGAAATCAGATCAAGTTAAAGAATCTGCACAACGACAACAACAACAACAACACACAATTCACGTACAGCTCAAACGTGATGTATGTGATGGCTCTTCCATCCGTCAAAACCACAAAACTCTCTATGCATACATCGTAATGCAAATCTTTTTGCGTGGACTTTGGGCAGATGGCTGTAGCATCTACCAACTAACAACAATTTAAGGCAAAGTATGGTGATCTGTATGTGTCAACCAAGCCTCGGTCAATAAACACGACTATTCTAGTCTACACACAGTATTTTACACCTCATAGCGTTTGTTTGAGGCATATACTATAGGTCGTCGTAACGTAATTTTTTTGGCAATACGTTAAAAGTTCCTTAAGCGAGTCACGCATTGTTGCGACTCTTGCCTCACTTGACGAAGGAGGCAAGTGCAATGTTATTATTCATTATTCATCATATTTATTCGCTTATGTTGAGTAGCATATCAACGGCATATAGTAGATAAAATAGATAAACTAAGAGTAGTAATATATCAACACGATAACAACTCTCGAAATAGTACGAGTATATATTACAATAATGTGCTCTCATTAGCGGGCTAATTCATTCAGTGATTGCACAAGGGGGCATTCTGTTATTTATTCGGTTATTCGGTTATTGTTGTCATACTCGTTATGGTACTCAGATCATCTACATAGGGTGTGGTGGAACCATTCGCAGTGTATCGTGTTATCACATGTCTGTTAGTACGGCAATGTCATTATGGAGTTGCTTGAGAAAACGGATGGAAGCATGTGCGCCAGTATTTGCGCGGATAGAAGGAGACCTTAGAGCACGTATGCTTAACAACAGGCGTGTAATCATCAATAACGGATAAAACTTACAGACACGAAAAGTTCCCACGTTCCGGACGTACGGACCAGCGCGGTCATTTGATTGAGCGATCGACTCACTATATGGACGGCATTATAGACAAGTGTACAAACATACATACATACATACATGCATGCACAAATCAACGTGAGATAAATGGCACAACCGCATCCTCGTCCGCCAGTTTCTTCAGACAAACGGGCTCACTTAGTTGGGCAACGGCACGGCTGGCTCTTTGTTGTTCATCGATCAGATGAAGAGCACTAGCCGAGTGGTGGTGAGAACGTTCGAAACGACATAACAAGCAGGGGTAGAGTGTCATGCATCTGCCAACACGAACGGCCGCTAACCTAACAAGGGCCCTAACGCAAATTACCCTTGCTTCAATCCACTTACCATCCCACTGGCCATCTAAGCCCTTAAGATCACCAGCCATACCGACAGCAACAACAACAACAATAACAATAATCGCAACAATAAAAAAAACAGCAACAACAACAACAACAGCAACAACGACGTTAGCAACCATGTTTCTGCCGACAGAACGAGTTGTCACATCGCCATCGTTATTGTCATCATCATTAAGGCTTTTTGTCGGAGATTTGGATAATGTCGTGAGAACATAGTGAGTAAACGCATAGAAACAAGAGGTGGTCCGTTCGACGGTTCGGAATAGCTATATCTCTATCCCTTGTTTGATTGCTTATACTCTGTTATGATTTAGCACATATCCGCTCGCTCACATACGACATTAATAGGATAAGTAGTTTATATTATATATATATATATATATATATATATATATATGCAGCTGAGAAAAGATGGCCCAGAGTAAGACTAGCGGACAATCCTGCCGCTAAACTCGGCCACGTAACTCGGTTGATTCGTTTGTTTTAAGTAGACATTGAATGCATTTTTTTCTATTAAATATAACCATGTAGAAAAATACTCGTTCCAGCATCGGAAAAAGTGAGAGTGATCTATTTTCTCTGATCTCACAATAATGCAGTGCTTTAACGTCGGTTGGAGCCTGCTTCGCAAGTCTGAACTATCTGCAAATAGTACACACATGTGTTGCTACACATTCCAACTACAAGTCGCGATTTGCTGTTAACAATAGTAATAATTTTAGCGATAATAATAATAATATGAATATAAATAGTACTGCTTATTATGACTGACTGTATCGTATCATGTAAGTATTGCCGCTTCAGTTTCGAAGCGTCATCAATCGTGACCGGCCCTTGTCCATTAAGAGCAATTCATCAAGTGCCCTCCCTCATAGACGTATGTCGACAAAAAGCGAGCGAGCGAGAAAATAAACCTTACTGGCGTCTCTCATACGCCAGCAAAACGGTACTACGACCACACTCTTCACTGAGTACTACGTTCTACGTTGATGCTGACGGTAAAGGTCTAGCAATACTTGACTATTATCCTCTTCCATCCAGTCCATCTGTATAGATTTACAAATGCATGACCAGACATCTTGCACGGAACGATGCGCCTGAGCACAACCGTAGCTGTAGCACTCGCTGTCACTTTCAAGCGCGAACGGTGCGAACACTCACCTGCAAAGTTAACAAACAACAAGCATACAAAAACGAGATTAGAACTAAACCTCGTGGGCGATTTGTGAGAGATATATCATTACGTATATTATAAGGCTTATACAGATAATCTAGAGATACACTGCTAAAGCCTTTGCATCGTAATGCATATGCATGTATGCATGCAACCACTGTTAAAAAATCAAATCAAATCAAATGCACCTTTATTTAGTCAAAGGGGGGACAATATTTACATTTTAGAAACCGTTACCTAGATACATACAATAGTCAGTTTACTTGTGTGGCGACATTTGCACTGTTAGCGTTTCAAGTTCTCATTTCCCTCGCCATCCGCCACAAAAACATGTTATTTACGCGATCTGTCTTGGCAATTTGTTTCGACGAGATGGTGTTACCGCTTCTAAGATTGTTCAACAGAATGCTAAAATAATTTGACTTATTTGATGAGTTTATAATACGATTGAACATGCGATAATCCGCTCTGGACTGAAGTTCCCGAATAGGAAATTGTCGAGCTTCAAGTCTTCTTCAAGCGAGGGTCCATCATTTTTTTACAATAATAATAATAATAAAATGTTATTATTATGACGAGTTGGCTCGCGTTGGCAGCTATCAACGGGCCATTCTGATATATTGCGAACTAGGTTGTATCAGGCATCCGTCTCGTCGATTGGAGGCGACTATTTGTCTGTTTGTTTTCGTATTTGTTCGTAGGTTTCCCACGGCTGTCCGACTAGTTTTGCCCCGCCTCTCGGCCAGTTTGAACCAACAAGAACAGTTTGCCCTTCGGCTGGGCCACAGACGACCGCAAGGCACGCATCCTCCTAATTAGCGAGCAGAGGCCCTGTGATGACGGCCAGCGAGCGCGATTCTTTCAGTTGTCGTCGTCGGCGGCGGCATCACGCAGACGTGCGTATCAGAGATCTCGACTATTAGTACGTCCATCTCCACGTCAATGCTGGTTACCGTCACTATAACCCCCATACTCGCCAATAAGACAACCATCAAAAACCATTATTATAATAACCACCTCTAGATAATAATAATAATAATAATTGCTGGAGTAAGTGTTATACAGTAAGATAAATAATAGATAGATATTCAAGAATAAGACCAATACAAGAAGATATTCTTGTATATAGTCATTGTTATCTCATGTGTGTAGATCGTTCAATCTGTAAGAATATTTAGCCGCAGTCTTCTCATACAAGGCATACTTTGACAATTATTTACAGACAAACGCGAGTGACCATTCGCCGTTTCAACTAAATTGGCCTAAAGCAACCCAAACACAGCACTATGCTAGAACAAACCGCATAAACGTCGCGGCGCCGCGTAATGCAGAGCGGCGTCGAGACTGCTGTTTTCCCAACGGCGAGGCAACGATTCTACACGACTCCAGAACAGAGCGGCGTCCCAAAACCATTCCGCTCAGTAGCTGGAGCGCTTGGACAGCTGGCGAATCAGCTCAGCTGGTAAATGACCAAGCAGGCCGCTCACCCGATGGCTCCGTTCTTGCTTGCTGGCGAGAACCAAGTACATCTGTGCGCCCGACCGCCCGTTCACGGTCCAACCAAACCAACGACCAAGATCTGGACAAGCGAACCTATCTCGTTGGTTCAGTTCGTGCTGGTGGTCCTGTAGTTTCCTCCCTGTCGTCGGCTGTGTCCAATTCCCAAGCCATGCGCGGGGCCCAGGGCGATTCGGGCCACCAATCAAGTTGGACCCCAACTGCGTCGAAATTGTCGCATGCGGTCGGTGAGACGTTAGGGATTGAGCGCGAGCGAAGGTGAAAGGAACAGAGAGCGTGTCTCAAATGGTTCGTGTGGCCACTCAGTGGTGTTGTGGGGTGTTCTCGCCGACCGACAGCCAGATCTGTCCTTAAAGCAAATGCAAGCAAATGCACTCGAGAGGACCTGCCCCACATCTGACAAACGAAAGCCGGCATACGCACGTGCTCAGCAACACGTCTCACAGGCCCAGGCTCGGCTTCGGCATCAGCCTTCGACATGCAAAATCTAACCCCACACTTCGGGATCTCCTTCGTCTCTTCACTTGCAGTCACCACTCGGCGGTCCCAAGCGTCCCGTCTGTTATAGGCTGCCCTTCGAATCGAGGCGTGAGCCCACACATCGCTAGTGGAGCCCACACATCGCTAGTGGAGCCCAAGATGAGGGCGTGGGCCACCAAGCCGACCACGCGCACCCACATACTCGTATAGAACTATTCGAGTACGGTTCCACTAACGGCTGCACTAGTGAAGGGCATCAGTCGTAAAGCTCAACATCAGATAGACCAAGACAAGCCGGGTGTGACCTTAAAATGAGGCAGATCTACTGCTGTCAGAAACAATGCAAGCAGTTCCTTCGTAGCTAACATGTGTGCCGTCGATCAGATGAAGCGAAGATTCAGCCGAAGGTTGTCGTCAAGCGAAAAACGAAGTGAATCGAATTCTGGTGGTAGTCTTTGACGCAGTTTGAGCATCCCCGCCGTATTTCAATATTTGGCCGAAACTGTATAGGACAACAACTTCTACTACGATACTTTTCTTCTATCATTTTAGCGAAGATTATATATGTATACATATATAGCTACTATAGCACTAGTTTACAAACAACCACACATAAATCTAGCCGCATGTAGCAAACATGGTATGTTGGTTGTTTCGTATAGTCCATATATCATATACAACTGCGGTAACGTCGAACACGAACCTAAAGTGAAGCAATCGTGATGTTGACTAAGTCACAAATAAAAGAAATATATTTACCATCTCTTATAGGTAGACATCCAAATATTTTGCAAAGTTTACCGAAGGGTTTTAGCAAGCGTCCGGAACCTCTTGTAAGCGAATGCGAGCTGTAATTATTAATTGACCAACAAGCGGTGAACTATCTGAATTAATGACCCTAAGCGCCGGCTGAGCCCAACATTTAGTTATAAATATGCATTGTTGTTGCGATGCATGCAGAACATAAGGTACCTATCACTCTCCTTATGTAGGTCATGCTGCCACGTCGAAGGGAAGTGATCGGCAATGGCGTGCAAAGTGTAGACTTCAAGGCGTTTCCCGTCTGCGAGTCAGTTAAGAAGAGGAAAGTAACAAATCCATATTTCACAGAGTGAGGTTGTGACATTTGCGCACTATAGTTAGAGAGGTTTAGCTAGCCTTGAGTAGTCAGGCCTGCATTTCCCTACGGTGAACGAAAGTTTACTCGGTTTAAACTTGGTATCATACAGTATGGACAATGCGTCTCCTGAGAAATAGATGCTGGTCAAAGGAGTCGCTCAAACGGATAGCGTAGGCAACTGATCGAAAGAACTGTGCGCTGTAGAAGTTAGGCTCAGCTGAAATCAAAGCCTCATGGGGTCAAGGATAAAAGCGTCGTAAGTGTCGTACAAGCCGATATATATATATATATATATATATATATATACAGAGGAATTTAAAGGAGTGAGAGTTCGCATGTCGCTTCATCGATGCGTGCGTTGAAAAGCTCTGGCGTAAGTGAGTAGTAAACTCTGACTCGGGTTGTTTGCAGCAGCATTCGCAGCAGAATCAAATGCAATGCTTACGTGTTCCATTTCGCCTTCAGCAACGCGAACAGAGAAGAGCAAGCCAGCCACTGAGTTAGTTCTGCGATTCGAGTCGGACGATTCGGTTGACACGACCCAGCCGTAGGGGGCGGAATAGCCAAGACTCTCCTCCTCTCGACGGGATCAAGGTCTCGGTGGGCTGGAGTCACAGGCCGGCCGGAAAACGGACCGACGGCGATGGTTCGTTCGTTCAGCTGGGACGGCGTCTGTTTGACATCATCAAACACGAACACTATCGCCGCTGCCATTCGTGCTCTCATTCGCATCTCAACGCGTTCACCCCACGTCTGAGTCGGGTCGTCGACCGTCTGGCCCGGTTACCTCTCATCAGTTTACGTCCAAACACTGTACAGCACGTCATCGTCGTCATGGTCGACGTTTGTCTTCCACACGCAGCGAACGGCCAGATGAACGGACAAACGTATGCCGGGAGGGGGGGAATGCACGAGGACTCTGGGCCCCCCTGACGACCCCCCTCAGGGCCTCTGGCCGCCGACAAAGGTCTTCCGCTCCCCTCTCTTCCTTCCTTTCTTCTCTCTAACTCAGCCTCTATTTCCCTCTCGTTCAAACCCCGGTGCGGCGCGATGCACGCGTTCTGCCCGCAAATCTCTCCGACGGGACGGTAGTGCCTTTGCAGACCCTCTGTGTGTGTGTGCATATGCGTACATGTGTGGCCGTGGGGTGATCGTGAGGAACTCGACGAACCAGGGATCCATCCGCGTATAGAGTGCGAGAGGAGAGGGGAGTTCCACCGCCCCTGCTACGACTACTACCATTACTACAACCAGCACGGCCGTCAACATCACCACCACCACCATCATGATCATCATCAGACGGACAGATATACGAACAGACAGCAGACAGGGACAGCCGACGAGGCAGTGCGCGCTAATTCCGCTGTTAATTAGGATCGCCCGAGGCATAACTGCGACCACTATGGTGGCACCATACACGCCGCTGCCCGAGCAGCTGTACTCATTCAAAACACCAGGAAGAAGTAGAACAGGAGAACTCGCTACCCTGCTCGTGCCATACTCATTTGCTTCCGGCTTTTCATCTTTTCTCCCCCCCCCCCCTCCCTGTGTACCCTTTCCTTACTGCATGTCCTGCACGTCCGCCTTCGTTTTCCTCGTGATCACCAACCAGGATAAGTCTTTAGACCTCTCTTTAGGCCGCCTCTAAATGAGAGGCCAACAGACGACGAGCACCGTGTTCTTCACCGTTTCTTCGCACACGATTGCACTGCGCTACTCCACACGCGCCGCAGCGAACTAAGCAACGAAGAGACCAATTTGACAGCCGGCTTAGCTGTCTGCCTGCTTGGGGTCACCCGTCCTCCTTCCTGCTTTCTCGCCCCAATCTCTAGTCTCGCGCACTAAGGCGGTAGTGCGTCGTTTTCCGAATGAAGAAAGCTTTCCGAAACGAAAAGACAGATACGGTCAGGCTTTTTCACAAAAAGGCAGCATAAGAGTTGTCCGCTAAATGTGTCCTGCGCATTTACTTCAACAGCTTTCGATTTCTTAATTTTGTTTTCGGCTTTGTTACAAATAAGTGTGCTTCTATATAAACGTATCTAGTTCTTGATAAATAATTCTCTCTCTATATATTATATATATATATATATATCCAAGTGTCCTTTACCCCCAGCTTCTATTTCGGCTTTAGTCACTGCGCTTGTTGCCGCCGTTGATTTCTCTTGTTCTTTCTCGGTTGGATGAAGCATCGAACGGCTGGGTCTGACATACGTCTGGCGTTAATCACTCGGCGCTAATTACTAGCTAATAACGACAGTTCTAGCCTGCCGAGAGATGCCCGTCGTAGAGATATGCGAGTGATCTACTACGAACGCTGCAACTATTACTAGTACACCACTACTACTACTACTACTACGACGATCTAATTATTACTGCGGCACCTGTGAGCCACGACCCGGTCGGTGCGTCGACGGCATGACGACCAGCGCAGACGAAGAAGCAGAAACGTGGCACATAGCAGTGCCAAGGGAATGATGCCGCCGCCTCAGTGTTCAGCCTCCGGCGTATACAGGCGTATCTAGGCAACAACAGAGCCTTTACTTCAGCTGCTCGTCCTAATGTTGTGGATTCTACTATTGCTGTCGCTGCCGCCGCCGCCAACTGACTATTCTGCATCTACAGCCAGATTGGCGCACAGGAAGGTAAGCGGTAGGCTTGTGGTAGACAAGTTGGGGTATCTATATATTTCTCTTTTGCTACGAACAAGCAACCGTCCTGTTACTGTGGCTAATCAGTTCGGCGTTGTCCGGGGAGAGATGTAGGGAGACTCTCAGCGTGCGCAAGGCCTAACCCTAACTCAGAGTTCTAGCTTAGCAATCTCGTAGTTGGTGTAGTAGTAGTAGTAGTCGTAAAGGAAGAGTATTCGCAGCAGTAAACGTTGTTGTCACCGTGGTTGTTGTACGTGGTGGGATTATGAGGAGAGACGATCGCATAGACGAGTGGGCACGGGCGTAAGCACCCAATCAGAGTACTGCAGATTATCGCTTTGCTGCACAACGAGTCACCATCTCGTCGTATAGCTCTCGTGTTCACCTGACAGATAGCGAAAACAAAATAGCGTATAATAGCGCGAGATGAAGGAAAACAGAAATACCCGCCCACATACAGGCCATCACGCATCTAGTGACGTTGGCTGGAAAGCTGAATGTATTCTCTGCTGGTATACATACACAAGTAAACCACACCGACGTGCTCATTACATTCCAGCGCAGTTCCGCAATTCAGCACTGTATGAGCAGTGCAACGACGAACGTCGAACTCTGATACGCTGATACGCAAATAGCTGAACGAGCAATTGTTGGTTGGTTGTGTGTGCACATCATAGAGGAGTTGCTGGCTGCTTTCAACGCAAATCAGTGCTCTACATAAGACGCTATTAACGCATCCGATTTGGACTGATGTCTACAAACGAACCGCTAGTCCACGCCGTGGCAGGTCCCCGAACAGCCCCCCCCCCCCCCCCAAACACAGGTAGCATGTCAAGGCTATACAATGTTTGCCCTATAGAAGGCGGTTCTCTAAGCGCGTTCGCTCTCACTCTCTCTCCTTCTCGTCCTCCATCTCTTCATCAACCCCTTTACGTGCCCTTTTACACTTAGAGGCGCCGCCTCCAGCATCTCAAAGCGACTCAAACTTTGCTGGCCGTAAACGTATACAGTCATCTCCGGCCGCGTGGTCAGCGTTGTTCCACTTAGTTTCGTACAAATTGTCTCCCAGCACTGCACTCATCTGGAAAATTCTATTGGGGGGCGAGGGGTACATACTATTATCTGCCGCCAAAGAATAATTGTAATCTCTAAAGAGGGATATATATATATAACCTATAAAGGGACATATATATATAGAAGCAAGAGAACCAATTTGTTTGTTGCTGCTATTACATCGAGCTGCCGGATAACGGAGCACCGAACACACATCCCGTCGCAGTAGCAGCAGCAGTAGCCGCCACCTACCGCCACGCAGTCTCTGCAGAGACATGCGGCTCACGCCAGCCACCATCAACCACTCAGCACTTGTTATCTATCGGCCGTGGGGTGGTCCTGTACCCGGGCGCGCGCTCGGCACTTACAGCTCCCCTGTCTTCCTCCTGCCTGCCACACCTTCTCCCCTGCACCCCACAGAGTACGACCGGCCGGCGTCCGCTAGTCTCCCCCCACTATGCCGCACTCCCTCTCCCCACCCCACGCTCCCCGTATGTGTGAATACAGCGTCGTCTCCGCCGCCACCATCTCCACCACTACCGGGAGATGTTCTACGGCGGCGGCGGCGACTACAACAACAACAACTACTACTATTACTACTACCACCTCTACTATTACTCGTAAGTGGGGATAAATTGAGCTGCAACGACTCGCGCGCGGCGGGCGCTTGAGACTCGCGCTCAAGTCTATTCAGTCGAGCCGGCTCGGGGGCTGTAGGCGAGCTGCGTACGTAGGCTAGGGGGTGTATGTGTATGTGTTCGTGTGTTCGTGTGCCTGTCTATGTCCAGGTTGTACGGAAAGTTGCACGGCCCCGTGCCGAGCTGACGTAGCTGATGTAGCTGAGCTGAGGTGTGTTGAGCTGAAGCCAAGGCTGGAGGCTGGAGGCTGAAGGCCCACTCGCGCCATTGCCAATGCCGCCACGGGAAAACGAGGGTCTGCAAGTTAGCAGAAAAGCTTGAAGGCGGCAGCCGCGGTGGTGATGGTGGCTCCTAGCCGGGCCCGGGCGGGGCCGTGCGTATGCAAATGCCCATCGAGACGCACACCAAGCCACCACCTTTTCGGACCGAAGACGACGACGAAGACGACGTCGGCTGCGGCAGCGGCTATTACGCGACCGTAGAAGAAGTTCTTTCGTGTTCCTTCGGTAGTTTGTTCTTTCGTTGGTTGGTTCGTTCGTTCGTTCGTTCGTGCCTACGTTTGGCTACTGACAAGATGTGCTTACTGTACTACAATAGCACACGTAGTCACGCCTCATCGTCGTCGTCGCCGCCCCTGCCTCTGCCCCTGTCTCTTCCGCCTCTACGACGGGCGGCAAAGCGCCAAGCATACACATACAAGCATACGGTGGTGGCGCAGCAGAGTCTCTACTACCACCGGTCGCCCTCGTTGAGATCGGCAACCACGCCACGCCAGGCTAGATGGAAGAAGAAGGAATAGGATAAAAATGATGATTCAATTCAATGCAGACTATACACATACAAGTCAAACAGCCAGACGACGATAGGTCGACATCGTCGATCGATAGATACATTGATCCAAGATCTCTATAGTGTGGCACAAGTCGGGAACGTCGAAACTCGTCACGCAATGAGAATAGTCGAAGCTCGTATCGTCAAACTTCAATTTTAGAATCAACGAGGTATTTGCCTTCCTTTTATTTATATATATATATATATATATATATATATATATCCAATAGCAGCAATGGGGCAGGCGCTCCGTGTTATATATATATACATATATATATATATATATATATAGTGCCTACAGCCCGTCTGACGAATGAAAGTAAGCTAATCTTCAAAGCTTGTGCATACAGCCGGATGAGAAAGCAAATGAGAAGCATTGAAAGCAACAAAAAGCGAAAGAGAGCTGGCAAAAAGGAGACAAGAAGGGAAATTGGTAAGATTGAGGCAAACTCCTTAGAAAATACATGCGTCTTAAACTCGAACACTAGACAGAGAGACGGGGAGATTTAGAGGAAAACAGCCCGACGAATCGTCAACCGTCGCGGCAACAGCAGCGGAGCTTAAGAGTGAAGACCTATCGACAAAAGCAGATACAATAGGGAAAAAAGTGGAGCCTGTAGCTTCGTCTGCATTCAGCTGCCTCGACAATTCGCTCGATTCATTGCTGACGATGACAACAACAAAAAAACAACTACAACGACAGCAACAACAACTCTAAAGAGGGCTCAGAACGAAAGTACTGAAATACGACGCAACGATGGCCCAACTCCACATGGTGGCAGAATTTGTGTACCACACGGAATTTAGTGAACTGCGCGATGCCAAAATTACTACGACGACTCCGGGCGAGCTCCAAATAACCAAGCTAATGTACGTAGCTCCGTCTGTTTAAAGTGCAAAATCGAATTGAAGCTAAATCGTGGAGCAGAAGCAGTGGAAGACGAGGTTGTAACAGCAGCAGTAGCTGTCTAACTAGTGCCCTGCGCTAGTGTAGTAGAGTATGCAAATCTTCAAAAATCTACTAAAAATCCCTCCCCCCCCGCCCGATAGTCGACGAAGCGACTAGCGAAAACGAAGGGCAGATGGAGCGCCGCAAGAGAGAGGCAGACTATATAACTTGGCGTATAAGCAAACTTACAAAGCGTGTCTCCTATGTTCCTGAACGAGCGGCGGCATGCAAAATGATATTGCATCCGTGATTGTTTGCATCAGCTTTGTGCGCGAAATGTGTACTCTTACTTCTACGACTGCTACTAACTACGTTTTTACAAAAACCCCTTTTGTATAGAAAATTAGATTTGTATTTGTCACTAATACTGTTATTACTACTAGTTAAACTGTTATTGCTACTACGTCTACTTCTACTACCATAGATATTACTGTCATCAGTGGTCCAACGTTTGTGGCTTTGCCATTCGCTGAATGAAATCATACTCAACCGTTACGCACGTGTAAATCTCCAAAAATTGTGAGACCCGGGTCTGATTCCCGGATTTTACCCGGACATGCATCATGCATTTTCGAAATCTCGCGTATCAGAACAAAAACAAAGTTAAAACGGTTAATATTTATTTACGTAACAGCAAAGTATCGATTGCGACAAGACCGACTATCATCACCCTTGCCAGTTGGGTTAGGTAACTACACGACTGAATGTTGGATCAACTTTAGTTTAATAAAAGCATTATAAATTCTAATAGAGACATTTAACGATGTATTCGAAATTATATAAGCGGTATTCTATATACTATATCATTCCGGCTATCTTAACTCCCTAAGCTTCAAATCATTCGGCGTATCTGTCTCCTTCATATCTAATCGACACTAGTACACATCTTGCCCGACAATCGCTGACGAAATCCGAGTGGCGTACGAGGTAATAGCTCCTGCCGTGATGTACCTGCATTGGCAGAAGTTCATCAGATAGTTCTTTCTCGTGTTCCCTATTTGTTGGAAAAGGAAACACGAGACCCATCCTGTCTGGAAGTGTTGCAAGGTTCCCCGCTTCTACCCGCTCGTCTTGTATCAAGGTCCAGCAGCTGCAGATCTCAGTCGCCGGACGAACAGGTCGAATTTGTCGCCATGCCCTATTTGGTGACATCGAGATGGCGTCTACTCAATCAGTGCTCGCCTAGCTGGGTTAGTAAGTCTTATCTTTGATATTTCAGCCACCTTGGGGCCGTCTTTCCTCCGTTTTCTTCTTCTTCTTCTTCTACTGTTCATGTGAGAACTTTAAACGAATTAGGAATTGCCAGCTGGCTCGCATCATCTCGCTGATGATGCGCGCTGATGATGTCTATGACGTCTAACGTTTATGAATTGGCCCCTCTCTTTGCCTGTCTCTAACGTAGCTGCGGTTCGTTCAGTTAGCTCGCTCGGTTAGCTCTGCTACGAAATACACAGACATCGACCATCGCTTAGAAATGCCACCACTGCAATGCCGTCATATATTGCAAGTGTCTGCCCGAGCAGCAACCACAACAACAACAACAACAGCAGCGAATGAAGTGGTTTAGCGCGGTCGTAATTGAATTTGGCGCCAAAACGTTCCACGAACAGCGAGCCCGTAGGGGAGGAGAATAGGGAGGGTAAGGGCAATAAGGAAAACTATGGGAGTGAAGCTGGATCAGTAATGCTCGCAGCAGTAGCAGCTTCATGTAGAAGATCGGGGGCCGATCACAGACGCGGCTAGGAGGGCATCTGGTTTGGATCGAGTCACTGTGCTCACTGCGCGAATGGGAAACATCATACCGTAGTAAAAGTCATTGTTGTCGTCGTTCTTGTTGTTGTTGTTGCTGTCGTTTTTGTTGCTGTCGTTGTTGCTATTGTCTTCGATGTTGTTTTGGCAGCCATATGGTACCTGCTACCTTAAATATGGCAGAAACGGTGGACCGTACTCTTAGAGATTGGTTTCCTCTTCTACCTCTTCTTCTTAAACTCACCGATGGGGCGAAAACAACATAGGCTTTCCCGCACGCTGATGGCGCTAGTAACGGCGGTGTAGTGACCAAATAGCGGAACAAAGCTGAAGAAAGCGCTTCTCTGTACGCGTATCCGATTGTTAGCTTGTAGCATTTGTAGCGCTGATCACTACACGCCAAGCAAAACTGGCTGTCGAGTTGTTATGATCCTATCGTTGTCATCATTGTTGTTGTTGTTGATATTAATGATGTTTTTATTTTGTTGTTGTTGTTATTGTTATTGCTGGTAATGGTGTTGTTGTTGTTGTCGTTATTGTCGCAGTTCGTGTTATTGGGGGTATTCGTTGTTGGTCGCACTGCAGACCAACGCCTCTACCATCGCTACCACTGCTACAGCGTCTTCAGCTACATCAAGTAGCTTCTGAAGTGGACCCGAAAGAAACCCGTCTGCCCCTGACCGACCTACCAAGACCATTGGCCGCGAGCGTGCACTCGTACGCACTCATATACGCTCATCTACACAACTACCGCAAACATAGCGTAACGCCCACCTATGGGAACCCCCCCCCCCTCTCCACGAACCAGATACAAGTCCTGCCGCACGCATCACTATGAAATGGCACATGAGATCCTCACGTTCTCCGACGACGCGACGATCGCTTGGATGCTGCAGTTGGCTTGATGGCATGGTTCGACTGGGCTCGCCTCCACTGTAGAAACAACAACAGCAGCAGCAGCAACAGCACCTCTAGACGTCGCTGGAACACACGTTCCATATACTAAAATAAACAAAGTAGTGAAAATATATATAATGTGTACACATAGGATGCTGTAATCGTTTCGAGAGAGCCTGCCTAGAGCCCGGAAGGGGTGGAAAACCCAACTGCACCATCATTAGACCACCACATCATTATCAATATCAGCTTCGAAATTTTGAGTCAGTTCATAACAGGCGGAGCGTGCTGTATGAGAAAATGGGGAACTGCAACAAGCCAAGGCCCAAAATTGCGTTTCCAAAAAGCCTGGTGCGTTCCATTATGCTGCACAACTTCAAGCACAGGTAGGAAACGAAACGCGTGTTTCGAAAAAGTTTCAACAAACCACGGGGATTTAAGCTTAATCGTTTAATCATATACATAAATATATATATATATATATATATATATATATATATATATATACAGATGATTATGTTGTATATCAGTTTTTTATTTGCCGTTTTGATGCGTCGATTCTGCTACCTGAGTTACTGCGATAAGCTAAAGGCGACGATGGAAAGTACCAAAATAGTGACGAGCAGATTTTTAGAATATATATATATCTATATACAGCCAAACAAACATACATCACGTAGAGATAAATAATGAGCGAGACTCCGAGAGTTAAATGCAACCAGTGGCCGCGCCGCATTGAACCCGAAAAGCAGAACCGGCAGCAGTTTCGGCACACACAAATAATCAGGCAACGCGACGGAGGCAACCACCACGATTCTAGCGTCTGCAGCTTGGGCGCAAGGTGACATGGTGAGAATTAATTGCACGATTCGACTGGCGTCAGCGACCGAGGCGTCGAGTTGGCCAGAAGCGTGATTACGACGCTGAGAGAAGATAAAGATGCGAGCGACAACGAGCGCGACGCTGACGACGCATGTCGACGCAGGCGTTCGCCGAGGATTGAAAAGCGTCGAATCGACCAATTTCTTTGGCCGACCTCGTCGGTTTGGCCAAGATCAGATAGCGACGTTGGCCCGCGAACGCCGGCGGATTATAGCAATCAGCAACAACAAAAACAGCAAAAACGGCGAAAACAACAATAACAATAACAGCAACAACGACAACAGTAACAACGGCAACAGCAACAAATAAATAAAAAAACGACGTTTTTCGACAAACAGAAGACAACGTTGTGAAGCCTCCTCAAGTAGTCTTCAAATGAAACGATGACATCAACACTCGTTATGGCAGCAGCAACAGTAACATCATCACCATCGCTACCAACAACAACAACCACAACAACAACATCATCAACAATAACAAATGCTATTAAATGCAGGAATAACAATCATGGCAACAAGAAGATAACAAGAAAATCCGCAGTAGCAGTGCCAACAGCAGCAACAATCACAACAGCAGTCGTAAAAACCAAGATTGCATATCAATAGAGAGACAACAATAACAACAACGAACAACTTTGCTCTTTGGTCGAATAGCATATCAAGCGTTTGAAAAGTGGTTTACCGTAAATGCACGGGGGAATAATTTTATACAACGTTATATTTTATGTCCTCGCTGCTGTACACGGTAACAACTTGCGTATTATGTTTAGTTATTCGTTTTAAGACAATCAATAAATAGAACGCGAGCACATTCAGCTCATAATTGAATGAGTGCAATGCTCCCACCGAAGGCTCACGTGCTCTAAAACGTTTTCCGTAACGTCATGGTGCACTATTAAACTTCGTAAGCACTCGAGTCAGTTAAACCTGTACACTTTTTCAAATTCGATTATCTTCATAAAATGAAACATTATATATATATATATATATATATATATATATATAACCACAGTTGAAACTCTCTGTTTATCTTATTTTAGTTAAGTAACAACGACTTTATACACATTCCGTCAGAATTCCGTTGCATATGCATAAAAGTATCCATAACAACTGCAGCAGCAACAACACAACTACAACGACATTTTTGCGTTTCAATCAGAGATTCCATCTTAATGTAAGCTACATTCAAAATAGACTTTGGTTCCGCTATTGACAATAGGCCTTCCTTGTTGACCATCATGACGACGACGACGACAACAACAACAACAACAACAACAACAATGATGATGATGATCACGACGGACAAACTCCGCTGTGGGGATAAGTCTCGCAGAAGAGGGCTTAGATCATGGTGATATTTTCCTCCAGGCATATGTTTGTTCGTTGTATAATGCTTGTCTGCAATGCGGCGCCCGCGCGACCGAATGAATGATGGGGGTAGCGGCTAGATCAAGTAGAAGAAAAGTCATCCTCATCCCCCATCAATCCGTCGCGACCGCAGCGACCACGGCCACGACCACGACAACGACGACGACGACAACAACGAACGCAACGAAACGAAAGAAAAAGAAAGCGAAGACCACCTCTAGAGGGGGAAACCACCAGATGAAGAAAGACGATGAAAGAGCTCGAGACGATTGGTTGGTCGGTCGGTCGGACCAACGAAATTCATCACGACGAGTTTTCCTTTCAAATTCGTCGCTCGACGTTGTTGTTGTTGTTGTTGGCGACAACCGCCGTGGCCTCGGGATGCAGCGCTGAGGACTAGGACTGAGACAGAATCAGAAACCCGAATAGCGTTACCGGCAGCGTAACGTCTGGCGCCAGATCTTCTTCGGCTCCTGCTACTGCTTCCGGAAAGGATCTTGTGAGTAAACAGTTAAATAGCAGGCTAGATGTATGAGTTAGGCATTGAAAGACGCCGCTGCTGCTGCTGATGATGATTATGATTAGATGATGACGCACGAAGACGCAGATGAAGCAGGCAGAACTACTGAGCTACGGCTGGTCTTTCATTGACAAGAGGTTGACGACGTAGGAATGAGGTAGCTGTGGCGTCAGGCAATGATGTCGGCTGCCGACGGGGGTAACGGTGGGGTGGTGATAGGGATAGGGGTGACGCCGCCATCGCGAGGGGCATCGCGGGCGCGCGTAGCGGAAGAAACAGCAAAAGCAAAACGGAACATTCGCCCATAGCGTGAGGTCTTTTTTGCGCCAACGTCAACATCAACTCAACAACCCTGCGGCGGCAACCCCCGCCCACCCGCAGCCACCACGGTAGTTCGGAAGGAAACAGCTCCCCGCCTTCCCGAAAGGGGTGTGCTGTGGTGTCGCGTCCTCCTCCTTGTCCTGCCTGCGAGCCAAGCGGTAGGGCTGATCTGATGGTGTGTATTCGATGGGTTGGTATGTATATAAATCGAAAGAGATGAAAGGAAGTATGATACTACAGAGCGTCCGTCCAATAGCTTCCTCTTGTCGACTCGTCCCTCACCGCACACCGTCGTCGTCGTCCTCGTCTTGTCTTCACGCACATACATGCACACACATATACACAAACATGTTGTACATGTACACACTCTCGTCGAAATTCTTGTTCATCCAGCAGTGATGTCGACTCTGTACACAGAGAGAGAGACGAGTGCATACATGCATTCACACATCATCATCATCATCATATACGAGTACATACATCGATACACACAGATAGAGAAATAGACATACGCACACACAGACACACATATAGACATACAGACAGACAGAGCAGATAGGACACCCTTCATGAGCTCCGATTATCAATAGACTTGTGCTCGACATCTCTCGTTCTTCTCTCGGCTGTGTGGACGGACTGTGTACGTTTGCCACCAGCCACTAGACGCGCCGCCTCGCTGTGATGACGCCCAAACTACTTCCGTCGACATACAGCGCTTCGACCGACCATCTTCTAAGATCATCCGTTTTGGTAAGAACTGGCCGTATTGCTTTGCCTGCCTGCCTGTCTGCGTCCCTGCCTCACTGCCGGCCGCTGGTGTCGTCATGGCCGTGCCGCTTTATGATTATAGAATTTGGAACACTCACAGACTCTCCTTCCTCGCACACATCCTAGCTTCATCCACCAAGCAAACCCATCCAGCCAGCCAGCCATTCGTGGCGGCGTTCAAACCCAGGGTTGACGCGTGTTCTTTTCCTATGATCTATACACGTATATGTATGTTTATGTATATATATATATATGTATATATATACACATATATATATATATATATATATATATATATATATATATATATATATATATATATATATATATATATATGTGTGTGGGCATCGAAAATAGCACGCCTTGAAAGGACACCCTCGAATGTTTGCACTGTCGAGCCGACAAACCTTTTGCCAAAGGCAGGCAAGGCGTTTCGCCGGCTGACAGTATACACTACACGAACCAACAGGAGAAGGTTCGCGTCGCTACACGCTAATTTGAGTCGCGAGCGGACGTTCTGCTGTGTTTCAAACACACGGATGTACATACGTGCATTAGTGTCAATACGAGAGAGTGAGAGAGAGACACGCCAGCACCTTTTTCTCACACCAAACTCCAAACGCCTCCGTCGCCGCCTTGAGCGGTCGCAGCCGCTTACAGCTACGGACGCAATTTACGTCAAGGATAAATCAATCTATTCTACACCGTCGACACGACGCACTCAAACAAACTCATTACTTTCAAACCGGTGTCCCGTTGTACTGGCGTGAGTCGGATCGCGCACGAAGCGACGGCTAGAATCGCTTTACTTCAAGGCTAGCGAAACAACAGCAACAACACGAACCATCGTTTGAGCAACAACAGCTCAACGTGCCGGATTAATTAACTATGACTGTTTGCATACGTCGGCAGTCCTTTCAACGTCGCTGTCGTCAGCCTCGTCGGCACAACAATAAGACACCAGCTCTAAGACCAAACGCAAGGGCATGCTGCGCGCTAACACCGGCCAGCGAAGAGACTTCTGTCGTCGTGCAATATTATTATTATTATTATCATTATGCACGATTTGTAGATAACAAGTATATGTTTTTGCATCTGGATACTAGCGAGGTACCTCTCCCGCTACGTAGAGGTCAGATCTCGTCTCTGTTGTTGAAGTACTAACTGGACATTAGGTAGGACGAAATCAAATCACCCTGGCCATCAGTATCACCTTCACAGCCAGAAACGGAGGCATCGCCTAGACTAACGCTATCCCCGTCTACTGCTATAGGACGTTTCACCGTATGTAATAGGTCGACCGGGAGAACTGGTGGAGTTTGATGTAAGCTCTCCTGCTTGTGATGCCGTGCCATTCAACACGCTAGATATGAATTGTTTCGCCACAGCTAACTAGCTCGCGTTCCCCGTCCCCCAGCTATCGCTGATGTCCGAGATGTCTAAGATTCGGTGTCTGCGAGACGAGCGATTGAGTTAAGAACAAAGGCTTAGAAGCCCAAGACACTCGAGCTCTGAGGTATAAGACACGAGTTCGCAGATGCAAGATGCGAACTCAGAGGGACAGAACACGAGCTCTGAGGTCCAGCAGTGCATAAGCTCCGTGCGTATAGACCGAAAATTGGAGGTTCGAAACACTTTTTCTAAAGTCCGAGGATACAAGCTCGGACGACCAAGCTACTACAGAGCTTTCAAGATCTTCGGCACAGACCCCGATGCTCAAAACGTAGGCACCCCCCGAATCATCCATAGTAGGTGTTCCGTCGATCTGGTGGCATGTTTGGTCACTTCATCACTTCGTTTCGTCAATTCGTTCGTTCAACACCGTTCGCCACACAAACACTACATTGTCCGAGTGGGTCCCGACCGGCAGATAGACCGGTTGGCAGAAAGCCAAAATCGCAGAAAACGCCACACATCCGTAGGGAGTTACGGAAACGCGTCTCTGTTTTGCTTGGGAGCGGTGTGCATTGTGTGTGTGTGTTTACCTACTTTAGTATCTACCTTTGTGTTAGTAACCCTTCTTTGTGAACCCACACGAACAGACACCCCAATACATACATACACACACACACAGATGCACCCGTGCACATCGTAACATCGACTACCGAACCAGAGTCGCTTTGAGACTGTTAAAAGAAACTCCAAACACACAGACATACAGATAACACTGAGGCAGATTGAAATCGCAGATAGCAGGGCGAAAATCAGGGCGGGTCTGGAGAAATTGGAAGAGAGAAGGGGGGAGAGAGAGTGCGCGAAGGAGGAATATATATACATATATACGGAGAGGGATGGTGATGTATAGAAGACGACAAGCAAACAATAATGATTGGATAAAGGAGGTGAGAGGAAGGGGAGATATATAGAGAGATAGCCATATATATATATATATATATATATATATATTGAGAGAGAGACGGGGAGGAAAAGAAAAGAACTGCATGTATACAGAGAAACTAAGGCGAAAAGGCACGAAATCCCGATCGTCACCGAGTGACTGGTTGAGCGCCGCAAGCCGCGTCGTTAAGCCGCGAACCATTGACGACTGTCTGTATCTGTATCGAGTCACCCACCGGCATAGGTTCGTCTGGCTCAGCACAGCGCTACTACACCACAGCGTAGTGTTTGTGGTGTGTGATGTCTCGTCTAGAGGCGAGAAGCGAGAGCGGCAGCAGCAGCCGCAGCAAGAAGAAGTTAACGCGTCGCCCCCGTAGCTGAAGAGAAGCTGGCTCATATTGACGACGGCGATGACGACGACAACCAGCCTACGCTGCCATCGACCTGGGCGGAGGTCTGTCGGTGGGGCGACGGGGGGGGGGGCGGGGAGAGCAGGGTACGGGGGTAGGCGAGCCTCTAGCTCTTCCCCGGCCACCCCCTGCAGCGCAGTGGATTGTTCGTCACTGGTCTGTTTCTATGACTGCCCGACTGACTGTGTACATACAAGCAGGCAGGCAGGTAGGTAGGTGATAAAGCATTCTTCATCGCTGCTGTGACTCTTGTCTGAACAGGAGTGCAGCGCTGCCAGTAGTAGTCCAATACAAACAGAGGCGGCTAAACCGCGACGACCCTCTCGCCCGACTCGCAACGTCGAAGCCCAAACCAGAACCCACAACAAAACAACGTGTGTGTGTGTGAAGCAAGAAGAAAAAGAGCAGAAAATAACAAGGCCGAGGAGGGATTCCGTTCTCTGCAGAGCTACATCGATTTATAATCAAAACAGCATATATATATATATATATATATATATATATATATATATATATATATATATATATAAATATATATCGACTACGAGGTGCACATAAGTATACAAATATGTGTGCGTGTGTGTACAATGACTAATTAGTCTAGATATGATGGCACACGTAACAACTTTTACAGCTCAGTCAGTCGTCGGACTGTTCGTGCCGCTTCACAGTTACTTCTTGATGTACGGTGTGCTTACGTCCATGAGACAGAGGACGTAGAGAAAAAAAGCATGTATACCAATCTGTCTTCTGGCCGCATGGCATAACGACATCGCATTGATCATATTTTCAGCTCCCCGAGGACTTGTTACTTGTCGTCTTACGTTGTCGTTCGTGTTCGTCGGTTTCTACCAGTTAGAGCAGCAAAACGTGCGATCGGTTATTTACCTGTCGGCTAACGAGTAACATCGACACACAGCTGTCACACAGCTGACAACATACGTGCGAGAACCCAGAGATGTGCGATCGTAATTATGAAGTTAGCAAACAAACGCTTGATGATACTTAACGACAACACCTGCAAGTAACGAGCGACTATGTCAATGCGTTCAGCTCAATGGAATTGCCACATACGCTACGTAATTAAGTTGGGCAACGTATGAACGACAGCGCTCTATTCACTACTATTATTAATTCTATTTGCGCGATATAAATCACCTCGAATGCCGATACGAACAAAGTGGAGCGTGGTGAACAAAAAAAAACATAGAAGCCGTCACTTGTTCTTTGCCACATCAGAAAGATGTTTCCCACTCAAAGCATTTACGTTTGCCATACTTTGTTGCTGACGCTCGGTGCACCGAAGAACCGGACATAAACGGAGCAGTTCAGCACAGCAAGATACGTTGAACAAACACATTGACCCAACCGTATCCGGGCGACAGCAAACTCTACAAGGTCATCTTTAAACTCCACGCGGCGTTTATTCCAACGACTAAACTGCTATCACTGCAAATTTGTATGAGTGCAATTCTGCAATAGCTGCACACAACGCCGTGGAACGCCACACAAAGTCTTCCACACGTGTTTTGTGTAAAATGTCCGTGAATTCAATAATGTCAGTGCGTTTGCTGCTTGAAGTGTTATCTGTCGCCCTTGATAATGGATCTTGCCGACGTAGTGGTAGTCTCTCCAGCTAGGCGTTGCTTTCCAGCAGTCGTCCTGCTTTAAGTTAGGCCGAAGGATGGGACATTTCCCCTTGCCGCGTTAAACTGCTGCTTGACGCCGAGAGTTCGTTCACTCCTGGTCGTTATGCCTATGAGAGATCATCGTTCGCCTCGAATAAATATTTCGTCCTTTTGGGAAAGCAAAAGACACGAAGGAAATCACGATGACGAGGCCACCACCGACGACGCACATACAGCAACAATAAACACCACGACAACAATAATTGGTTTAGCAACACTGCCAGTAAAAGTAACAATAAGAACGACAACAACAACAACAACAACGACAACAACAACAGCCGTAAAAAACAAAAGCAGCAACAACAACAACCACAATAACAACAGTAAAAACAAAAGCAACAATAACAGCAGGTTTAGCAGCATAAACAACCAATAAAAGACTACGACGCCAACAACAACAACAACCACAACAATAATAACACCAACAATGTGAGCAGCAGCGGCTTTAGCAATGGCGTCATAACAACAACAATCAAAACACGTTACGCAGACGGGCGCACGAACAACAACAAGAACAAATTGTAAGCCAACAAGAGAGAGAGAGAGAGAGAGAGAGAGAGAGAGAGCGAAAGTGAACATGAGAGAGATAGAGAGAAATTCCGCTGTGCGCGTTGCGGCATATATATATATATATATATATATATATTTGACTTCAAAATTGAATTAAATTCGAACAGTAAATTGTGCCGCCCGACGTATTGTTCATGTTGGTTCACGTTGTCGTGTTGTGATTGTTGTTGTTGTTGTTGTCGCCCCGCTGTTGCTGCGATTGCGCCGTGGGACACCGAGAATCAAATCGCAGAAGACGAAGGTCTGGTTGGCCTGTTGAAAAGCCTGTTTCGTTTATTTGTTGTCCAAAGATGGACACGAGAGATAGACGTCTAGAGGAAACACATACAGAGATAAACAGTGAGAGAGAAGAAGCCGAAAAAACCAACACAGCCACAAAACAAATGGTAGAAGGCGTAGGAGTCTCCTTGGTATTATTGTTATAAGTGGCAGTATCAGCACTATCGGTGTGCGAGGAACGTGCTTACGGACAACGAAAACTGGAGGGGGCGAGCTCTGTTAGGGTTGTTGTTGTCGTCGTCGTCGTCGTCGTCAGAGGCTCCAGAACGCTCTGTTCACGAGACCACAAAGAAGCTGGCGGCTGCTGCTGTAGCTGCTGCCAAAGCTTTCTGGCTTGGCGGCCGGTTTGCTCCACGATAGACTCACCATGACGAGCCACCGGTCTATGCCCGCCATATCGGTGCTTAGCGAGGTTTTTCAATTCTACCTTTATTGCCCGTCTCTCACTCTCTCTTGATCTGTCTCTCTCGCACTAGATATTGGTTTGGTTGCTTATTTGTGTATCCTTCTCTCTCTCAGTTTCTCTCCCAGTTAGTTATACTATTTTTGTTATAATCTTAGCCCACATAATTGGCGAACCTTAGGAAATTGCCGACGGTATTTCACGGTATTGGCTCCGTGGGTGATTGGTAAAGTTTCCAACTAGCAATAGACTCACGCATGTCGGGGTCAAACCTGATTGGGTACGCGTCACCGCCTCACCGCGCAAAGATATGTGTCGCGCGCCAGAATCGAAGTCCCGCAACTCCTATGCAATGAGTCGCCGGCCATATTCGTCTTTCCATCTTGTCGACAAATATATATCTATCTATATATATATATATACATACATACAGCTGATATATATTTAAGCTTGACGCTCACATCGAAATAATCTCTCAGCGTGAACGGCTGCTAACAAGCAGTGCGCTCGCATGACGGCACGTGTCTCAGACAAACACACAGCCATTCATTGAGCCATTCGTTCGAGCTTTGACAACTGTTTGCACAAGCATGAGAAGCGCGCTCGAATAATTGTGTATTTCGTTGTTGTTGTTGTTGTGGCGGTGGTTGGCGTTGTTTACGCTAATAGCTTGCTTTTTCTCAATTGTTGTTGTTATTGTTGTTGTCGTCGACGTTTTTGTTATTGTCCCTTCTGCTGTAGCAGTTGTTTGCAGCCTTGCTAGTGTCAAGATTGTCCTCGTGGCTGTTATTGCTATTTTGTTGTTTACGTAGCTAGTTTTACGGTTGTAGTTGTCGAAGCATTCTAATATGGCAGTTGTTGCTAATGTAGTTGTGTTGTCGTCGTCATTATCTGCTGTTGGCATTTCTATTGAAAAGACGATAGTGTTACATTGCGCTATCTTTGATAACGGTTGTGATTCTTGTTGCTGCTGCACCTACTGTTGTTGTTGTGTCACAGGGCGTTGTTTACCTGGCGATAGGAGGTTAAGTGTGTTTACGTATGCACAGCGACTCGACTAAGTTAACAAGGCGACACTGCTGCATTTTGCACACACGATGATGATGATGGACGGTAAAGCTTTATGCGTTGTTAGCCTTTCAGACGATGTTAAAGAGCTCTTCTTCACGTGTATGCACCTGGACTTAATTGTTATCAATACTTTATTCCGCAACAACAACAACAACAACAGCAGCAACAACAACAAGGGAAGTGGCAATAGCAGTGAAACAACGAAAGCAACAGCAGCAGCAGCAGCGGAAACAATATCGGTCAATAACTCTATCGGACGGAGTACGCATACCCTTCCGAAGTAATTCTTTGCAAGACTTGCAGATTCAAGTTTCGAGGCAGCAAGACGCTAACGATAGAAAAAATAAATCAAGTCATGATTTTGCTTACGTTGTCGTCTATCTTTGGTCGTCATCATTGTCGCTTTCATGCACATTGAAATTATCACTGCCATACCCATATTGGCAATGGTGCTGCTGCTGCTAATGTTGATGCTATATGCTACATGTTTGAGAGTACAAATGTCATGCAAATCTCTCTATCTGTTCTTTACTTGGTTACGCTGTATATGCAAATACACGTCGACGACCACACACGTTATGCATACGGACGTAGTCTTATGATGTCTATACACGATGTATGGACAGACAGATACATGTACACATAGATCGGCTCCTTTTATGTACGCTGCGGTTTGGCATTCAGGGAGGCCACTGACGTAGGTCAGTGACAGTGTAAGTCCGAGCAAAACGACCACAAACACGCTTCCGATAACAGCATTGATGTCACCGACGCCCCCCGGACCGCCCCTGGTGGTCGGTGATGGCGGTGGCGGCTCCGGCGGAATACATGCGGTCGGCGGATGCACGCATAGAAACGCCGGATTGAGGGTGGGCGTCGACTTTGTTGTTGTTTAGTTAGCCGAACAGCTTCACCATAACCGCTTGCTAATCGACCACCGACGGACTACTGTATTAAGAACCATTTTTTCAAGGATAGAGAAATGCTGCTTCGGTGGTAGGTAAATCGATAAAGCGCAGCGGCATAACATAGCTGACCAGCAAACCGCAAACGAACTCAGTTCAGTCGGACAGACAATGGCACAGACAAACACAGTAAACTGACGTCGTGAGTCTCGAATTTCAACCATTTCCTCTGGGACTACAACGCTCTCGGCTGCCCTGGTGGCTTTGTATGGTCGCATCTTGGTCGGAGAAACTCGACAACTCGGAGAGAAATCTGACCACATAAACATGTGTATATATATATATATATAGATCTAAACGACCACACAACTGCGTTTCGGCTGTAACTGCTGGCTAACAAAATGTTATGGTTACTTGATCTCCTCAAGCAAGCAAATAAGTACACCACGGAGAAATTTTGACTGCATCATTGTCACAGCAGTCATTCCGCAGTTGGAACGCATAAGCATTAAGCAGTTGCTCTTTAAGCGTAAGGTTAGACGGTTATCTCGTTGGAGGTCTTGCGGTGTCCGCTCCCCCCCCCCTCTCTCTCTCTCTCTCTCTCTATATATATATATATATATATATATATATAAAGAGAGAGAGAGAGAGATAGGGAGACAGATAAATAGACGTTCGTTAGCAACCAGTATCAGTTACTATCGGTAAAATACTAGTCCTCTTGTGGTCAAAGACGTTCGGCGGCGGCGGCGGTTCAGTAGCCAATCAGGCCTGCGTTTTACCAGAGCCTGTTGCATGCCGGATTGAGCTTCAAGACCACAACCATCTTTCTGCCATAAATCTGCCCCCGAACGTCCCCCACTATCCCCTCCCCATATTCTCTATATCTCTTCACATATATATATATATATATATATATATATATATTATATATATAATAGATATATATATATATATATAGTTCGTATCTTATATCTCATCTATTATCGTTAGCGCCACTTTTCGCCGCTGAGGCAACGAATCGGACGGAGAGAAGGCCGTGAAGGGCCGATGATCCGTCTTGGCCATTCGTCAGATGGCCGAAGTCTGCGGCGGCTGCAGCTGGACGATACGTACCTACAAGCGGATGAGGGCATCGGCACTAACTACAGCGACAGTATCGAACTGTCTATAAGTCTAGTAAGTGTCCTGACTCCACTGACCCAAAAAAGTGGCATAACTAGCGTGACAGGGTGGATGGTGGCTGGATGGACCGAAATGTTGCATCGCCGCCGTACTGATGAACAGTTGAACAGTTCACTACTACCCTGGCTGTCATGCTCATCGCTGTCGTCATGTATCGCTGTGCATCAACCAGAAGTGCTAGATTGGTTTCTGTGCGTTTCTTCTTCGACTTATGTTTGCCCTCCCTCTCTCTCTCTCTCTGTCTCTAACTAGCGTGTCCGTTAACCACGTTGCCAACGCTGACAGTTGGTTGATGGCTGTAGTATTGCCGTCAATGTCACTGTGAGCCACTGACCAAGCCAACGAGGAGGAGCTCGAAGTTTGCGGCCGTTGACGCGCTGATTCGATCCACCACTACGACAACTACTCTAACAACCACTGACTGACATGGACGTCATACTGCTGATGTTGCTACTGACGCCCTGGCATGAATGATGCTGGCTATGCGGCCGGCTAAAGTGCCGTTATAAAATAAAATAGAACAAAAATGAAAGAAAAAATGATGCGGCTAAAGAGGTAGAAATATGCATAGCCCAACCCTTACTACGACAACAATGAAATCATCGACCTGATGAAGCTGGTAATCAGCGTAAGCCAATTGTGAACTACACACACATATATATATATATATATATATATATATATATATATATATATATATATATATATATATATATACATACATACATATATATACTATATATATATATTTTTCTTTATTTATTTTTTTTATGGCGTTTAGCATTGCACGAGTCGCACGGCAGCCACAACAGCCATGTAAATCCTCTGTAGACAGGTTTCCTAGGACTTCAAAAGTAAAACAACAGCAGAAGAATCAGCAGAATAGATGCCCTAAGCAAATGAAGCCAGCAATAGGGAAAAATCCAGCCGGACCATCCTTTTCATACTGGTCAATTTCAAAACTCACTGATCCCAAACAATTGTATAACCTTAATACGGCTTGCTGCCTACGCAGTTGTGCATGTGCTAACGGGCTACAGTGGCTACTTTTAGCAATACGTACACCTCATTGGTTAAACTGCCCCCCCCCCCTTCTTGTGCCATATGTGCAGCTCAAACGCTAACGATTTAATGGCACTGCTACAAATGCTGCGTCTCTTTCAATACTGAGCTAGAGCTACTGTCCTGGAATCTAAGACTAGAAAGGTTTTTTCCCAATCTTTGCCGAATGGATTTTCGGGAAGAGGGTTTGTGAGTTCGACACTACGGTGGCTTTAACAACGACGCCCATTGAGCATCGTGCATTTAAGTTATGCAGTTAGTCTCTATGGAAAAGAAAACCAAAAATATGACTACTCATTAGGCAAACAGCTAATAGAAAGTAATATGATTACAAGCACGTTTTAATGAAAACAAATTTAACTATACACACCTGCCTATGCATATATATATATATATATATATATATATATATATATATATATATATATATATATATATTTATATATATATACGTTTGTATAAGCGCAGAATACGAGGTTTTATTCTTATTCGAGCCTTCTTCTTCGGCATTGATGCAACGTTATGTGTCGAGACACATCGTAGCGCACATGTGGGCCCCTGCGGCCACGGGAGAACGAGGCAGCGGCGGTGGACATCGTTATTCGGGCGGTTGTTGAATGACGCCGACCACGACGACGACGACGCATTGTCGTCATCTGTCGCCAGATGACGCCCAGACAGCATCGACAGCTCTGATCTCGTCCGTCAGATCACCGAATCGTATCATGCGCACATCATCGTCGTTGTCGTCGTCGAGATCATCATCATGTCAAGACGACATGATCCTCCCGCCTTCAGTGGTAACCAAGCAGTTTTGCTGGCCTGTTCGCTCGTCACGGCCGCAGCCGCCGCCGCCACTGGGAGGAGATGAAACGGATCGACCCAGCGTGCTCAGCTTGAACTTTTCTAACTTTTCGTACGCATAAGAATATACATATATATATATATATATATATATGAATACTATATACATATATACATAGAATATATATATATACATATATGCATACGTACGTATATCCCTACGAAACGTAGCGAATGAATAAACATAGACATAAAAACTCCTCGCTGGTGTTTATGTAGAATGTGCATGCACGTGCACGGACACGTCGATTGATCGTCGCGTATGAGTGAAAAACAAAAACAGAACGTTTTGGCTGCTCGTGATGTTGGCAGTAATAGTTGTAGTGGTAGTTGTGGTGGTTGTGGGGATGAAGTTGTGTGATGGTGTCAGCAGCTCATCGCATCGTGCTCAGGGCTGCCTCTATCTGCTAGATCATAGCCAGAAAACGGCTCAAAACGGAGATAAACAACCCCGTTTTCTCATGCTTTTATATGTGCCTGTTTCCATTCTCGGCCTGCGTCTTGCCCTATTCTGGTCGGGCATTTCACATTTCCACCTAACAAATATCCGCAGACGAACGTCCACGACACTTGCTAAACTCGTAACCTACGCTCCCGAGCTACCTAATATGAGAGTAAGAGTGGGAAGTCCAAACGGATGAAGAGAGCCATCAGCCGGCAATACCAAGCGATAAGCTTATTGTTGCAACAACAACAACAACAACAGTAACAATATGAACAACGATGCGAATTGATTAAGTATTGTATGTACGCATGTAACCTGTTACAACATAATTCATTCATATTGTGGCATAATTATCTCATGAGATCATTATGCCACACACGAGCGCTCCGCAGTGATATTGGCAATATAATTGCTTGGATCTGTATACATACGCATAGCTATCTGCCATGCAAAGAGAGCAGAGTGTTGATGAGCTTCAAAGGTGACACAACTTTAGAATCCACTGATAAATACCAACAAAGACAATTTTACGTACACGGTTGACAACTACCAGCAGGAGCTAGTAGTTGAGGTGAAGCTATGATATGCTAACGCTTAATGATAATAACTCTTCACAGCGATAAATAGCCATACCGTGGTTAAAAAAACTGTCTGTAACGTCAATATTGATGACAGTGACCACAACAACAACAACAACAATAAAAGCATCAAACAGCAACGCCAGAATCAGAACAGCAGACAAAACAGAAACGATAAGCTGACATGCTGATTATTCCCCCTTGTTGAAACAGGCTCACGGCCACCCCTATATTTGTTCTGACTCTGCGAAGTCTACGACTGAGAGTTCGAGCTTCTGTGTTCTCTGCGGCTACCAGCGAAACGAGTCAGTGGAGCAGGGTTACGGCTGTAGCGTTTTTTTTTCGGTCACCCGACGTCGCTCAACTGACAAAATCTTTTCAAACCATCAGCTGCATCAAGTATCAACCGGAGCGACAACAAACACAGCGTCCCACAGTGCCACAAAATCCAGTGATCTCAGATCTTCATTCTTCTTTTCTCTGTTCCTTTTTCCTGTTCTGCCTTTCTCTCTCGCTCCTCTCTCTCTCTGAATAATATCGATCTCTCTCCCTCTATGACTACCTTTTTGTCAGTATACTTCACTCTTCGTCTTGTACGGACATTCCGAAACAGTCGAGCGGTCTGGCAGGCTGTTGACAGCCATTTTATTAGTTGATTGACTGGTTAGATAGAAAAATAGATCGTTAATTAGTTAGCTGGGCGATAAGCAACAGCAGAAGCAGCGTGCGAGAGGCATGGTGCCAACGGACGTCGGAACACGTCAGCACCAGAAGCAGCAGCAACAATAGCAACAACAGCAGCAACAACAACAGCTACAACAACAACAACAACGACGACAACAATAAACATCGCTGCTGCAGAAGTCGCAGCAACTGTAACAGAAGGCCGAACGGGCCACCAAACGCTCAACCAGCACAAGTGTCGCTCTAACCGAAGTTCACCGCCGAAGTCACGTCGCTACCTCTGAGACTACTCTCTGAGCGTTTCGTCAAGCAGAAAAACGAAAAGATCGATTGTTAACGAAACTCGGTTGTCTGGGCGCCGCCATCATCATCGATAACCACTTGGCTGATAACAACGTTCGGCGTTATCGAACGCTGCGCGCTACTGCAGACGGTTCACAGACATTAAGTTTTCGTGAGTGTGCGTGGTGTGTGTATGTTATATATCGTCATAATCAGCACGAAGATAATCGTGAGACAGAAACCACCTGTGTATCAGTTTATATATATATATATATATATATATATATATATATATATATATATATATATATATATATATATATATATATATATATATGTATATATATATATATATATAGTATATATATATATGTATATATATATATATATATATATATATATATATATATCTGTATAAAAGCATCGCATAAGCATTTGTCGAGTGTCGAATTTTATTATGATAACGAATTGGTAGCGTTTTGCTTCTGATTTAACGGCCAGTTGAAGCGAAGTTGTCGGTCGTTGGTGCAGCTATACGGGCGCTAGCTACCGTGTGCGTGCTCGATGCACGACGAACGCACGATTCCTGGAAGCCAAATAGGAAAACACGCAAAAAATGTGCGGTAGGTAGAGATTCATTCGTTCAGACGTTCACGATCGCTATTAGTTGCGCTCGAGCAGCGGCAACGCAGGCAGCCAGTGTTGTGTCCGGGCTGTGCGTGAAAATGCTGATCTTGCGTCGCGCTGAGTTCTACCACTCTCACTTTGGGCTCTCAGCAGCACAGCAACACCAACGCATGGCTCTGTCGTCTTCGTTAAACGGCAAGTTTACGTGCGCGAAAGAAAACGAGAAGCCCTTTTACATAGGAACGTCGTTTTTCCTCCAGCTGAGAGGCTTTAATGATGCATGAAGCCAACGAGCAGCCTGGCTGGCTGCTCTCGTTGTTGCTGTTGTTGTTGTCATCGTTGTTGTTGTTGTTGCTGTTGTTGTTGTCCTGGTTGTCGTCATTACTGTTAGCGTTGTTGTTGTTGTCATCTTTGGTGTTGTTGTGGTGGTGGGCCATCAGTCACAGAGAAGATCAAGGTCAAATAACCACCATGATGGTTGGCCATGATAACGATGACAGTAAGATCTACTTTCCGTTAACATCGAAAAATCTTTCAGGAAAGCTAGGAAGGGACACGCGCAAAAATGATTTTTAAACAAACCACAAAAAAGGGCAAGCAAAACAAAACATATTTCATCGTGACGAGTGCAATATTCCCATACACATATGTATATGTGACAGCGTAGTGCTATGCTGGAAGATTGCATCCCATTTGGCAGTGTTTACAGCAATGTATATGCATGCCTACATAAATACATACATGTCAAACGTATGTAGATTTGTACAGGTATGTTTACATACATATATATATATATATATATATATATATAAAGTGCAGAGTTAGTTGCGCAAAACTACTCTTCAAATGTCCTCGCTGCTCCGCCTTGCCCCGCTGGTTGCTGCTCGCTGATTTACGATTCAAACCCCAATTCAGATGTCAATTTCGGCGATGGTGTCTTCCTTCGCGCGTTCCTGTTCAGCCGTTGCGCGTATTGTAAGCAGCAGCAGCAGCAACAACAACGACAGCAACAAGGAGGCCCCGCATGAGCCAGCGGCATCCACCGTCGCTACAACTGCCTGATGTTATTGTGGCAGCGGTTGGGAGTTGCACTCTCTGTCAGCTACCCAGTACGACCTAGCAAAATATACACACACACTATATATATAGATATATATATATATATATATATATATATATATATATATATATATATATATATATATATAAATATATATATATGGCACGATTTGTGACAGTCTACGCAGGTATGTCGCTTTCGTTGCCGTGCGCCTTCTGCTCTTGTGCTCGTCTTCTGCTTCTTTAGCTCTTTCGTTTAGTTCTCTCTCTATCTCTATCTCTCTCTTTCCATCCTACTCTAAAGGAAGCTAGGAACCCAGATAAAGAAAGAAATAAAAGAAAATAAAGTTAGACAGGGGAGAGGGAAAGAGAGAGAGAGAAACATAGAGACAGCGGCACAGAAGGGAAAAGTTGACGAGCCTGCCTGCAGGGCAACTCCTCCACTGCCACGACAGCCACTCGTGCGAGAGCTTCTAAAAGCATCATGCATTATTGAACATATACTGCCTGTGCCTCTCTGTCTCTCTCTCTCTCTTCTTTCTATCTCTATCCACAGGATGAAAATTGTGACAATAATCATGTTAATAATAACAACGACAACAAATACGACGAAGAAAACACCAACAACAACAACAGTATCCATGATAGCAGTAGCAACAACAAGAAGACAACAACACAACAACAACAACATCGCAGATAGCAATAGCAAACAACGACAACAACAGCAATACTGGGAGCAAACGCGGTGATGATGACAACTTAATACAAAATATAGACTCAGCGCCGATAACAGCGGACAACTGGCATAATAAAAATGACCAAGATTATAGCATTCCAGTGTGGAAAGTAAATATATATATATATATATATATATATATAGATGGCGCAATAAAGATAACCATAAATCTCAAGACACAAACATTTTGCCTCTCTGGCTAAGGCGCGTTGGCCTTTTCGACCCCCAAAGGCGCTAGAGTGACAGGTTGACAACGACAATCACAATACATATATCGTGGGCAGAAGTGACTGTATCGCACCGAATCGTGACGCTCAATCCTTCGGCGATGACGGAAGAAATTATATGGAAGTACAACATGTTGTTGCGCTTTATGACTCCTGACATAGCAGTTTCAATCATTTATAATAGATGGCAGTTCCCCTAAGAATTGCATGCCTCACGGCGATTCCGAGTTCGCAAGAGATGGATGATCTTCTTGATTGAAAAACAATCTCTTTAAAGAAATGTTTTAAATCTAGTCGGTGGCGAGCTAATGGCTGCCGGGATGTAACCTGCAATCGGAGCAGTAGAAGTTGTAGAAAAACAATACACAGTAGCAGCAGTGAAGCGAAAGTAGTTCCGATGGAAATTGTTGTAAGTAGCAGTTTTAGTAATTGTTGCTGTTTTAATAGTACCAATACCAGCCGCTAACACTAAAATGTATAGAAAATTCATTCAGATGGGCGGAAGAGAGCAGAGTCCATAGAACGGCGGCGTGACGCCTATAGACGCCGCCTCGGTACGTGACAACACCTGTTCTCCCCATATAGGAAGTGAACACTACAAAGACGACCCGACAAAGGAGAACCTTCGGGAAGAAAGCGCCGAAAGCAAGGCAGGCGACCGTAGGCTTGTTTGCATTGCTGCTTCTCCAGCACGCCGCAACCAGAGAACCCCGACGTTCACTACTGACCGACCGACGTTCACTGTTGCGGCCGCCGTGAAGAGCATCCAGGACCTGCAGGATACTTGCAGATGAGTAGCCGAGTCGACGTCGGTGCGTAAATCGACCTCAGCCCCGGTTGTCGGTTGGTTGCACGACGGTGATGCACGACGAGACGACGAAACCAGGACGACAACGATATCTACTGACGTTCGTCGAAGTTGATGTCCGTCCGTCCGTCATCGGCGACAAATTCGACAAAGCAGAATCGTGAAGGCGACAGTCCATCAAAATTGGCTGTTGTTGTTGTTTTGAGTGCTGTTGTCGTTGTTATTGTTGTGTCGTTGTTGTTGCTGCTGCTGCTGCTGCCGCCAGTGGTGAATTCCCGTCAGTAAAGTGTGTGCACGTCGTTGTTCAGCCTGGTGACAATGCAACCAAACAGAAAAGAAGACGCGACAAAAAAAAGCGAACGCGCGAGAGAGCGAGAACAACACAATACAGACAGAAAATACGACGAATCTTGAAATATATTGCAGTGCCGAGATCAGCGCAAAACGCATCAGCAACTCCGCGGAAAACCGTTGTCTTCACTGAGGATTGAACGGATCGAATGAATGACTTAGTCGACTTTAGCGTGTGCTAAAGAATGCAGAAACGCGGCAAGCAGCGACTCTCACTCGTCGTTATGACGCATTTCGAAGTCAGTAGCCCAGCGCTAAAAAGGGAGAAACAGCAACACCAGCTACGGTGTGAACAGATGTGAAGCTTTCCTGCCCCGAGCAGACGAATCTCGGCAGGACAACACAGCAGCTCATTGAACTGCGAATTGGTCAACTGTCGCTTCTCACTGCTATCACTCGCTAGCAGGACTTGTTGTCGTTGCTCTCGAACAGGACGAGAGATTCTTCGAGATTGTCCGTCACAGCCGGCATCGCTGCTACCACGACCATTTCCAACAATAGGGGGGTGTGTCGCAACACGCCTTCGCCACGTAACCTCCTCGGTGTCCTCAACTGTCTCGCGCTGAAAAAGCAGTCGTGTGTGGTAGTCTCTATAGCATACGCGGCATACGACAGCCGTCTCATCATCGAGATAGCCTGTGCCCTTTGCGCTGTTGATAGCCAACAACAATAAGTAAATGTGGATCTGCGTAAACAACCGATTTACATACAGCCGAAGCACAGATGCCGAACGTAAGGCGGGAGAAGTCGGCAGATAGAGCTATCCGAGTTTACGTCGGTGAAACAACGATGCCGATGGTGAGACCCACCCCGTTGATTCTCCTATCTATGCACATTCTCATCACCCGCGGCTCACCTGCCACAACAACAAAAACCGTAATGCAAATAAATTCATCTCTTTGTCACGCAGGACTCGTTGTTCGTCAGGTAGGCGCTGCAACACTCGAACACCTAAAAACAAGCCCAGCTGTCCCAGATTGGCTGTGCTTGTAATTGTCATCATCGCCATCATCAACTGCATCGGCATCATCAACAGCATGGGCATCATCATTGTTGTTGCTGTTGTCGTTGAAGTGGTGGATTTCGTAATCTTCGCTAATCAGCGGAGCCAATCGAAGAAGACCAACCTAACTGTGCCCCTGCTGCAAGCAGACGAGCAGCCAATGATAATAACAACAGTAGCCAGCAACAACAACAACAACAGAAACCCCCAACCTGGCCATAAGGCCATGTCCCAACAGTTAACAGCAATAATAATAATACAAGGTGGTGAACATTGAATTACTACAAACTGCTCGTCGTCGCCATCACCAGTGAGTAGTAGGTTGGTGAAGACGCAGAAGCAGAAAAATAAGCATCACGAGGCGAGGATGAAGAAGAAGAAGAATAGGAAGAAGGAGAAAAAGAGACGAAGTATATCAAAGCAAAGATTCAAGGCCTCAAAGTCCCGGTGGTTCCCTCATAGCCTTCATCGTGTCTTCTTCATGCTCTTCTCTACTGCTGCATTCTCTCATTTTCTGCTTGTCTCTCTTCCTCTCTCTCTATATATATATCTCTCTCTTACTCTCTCTTTCCCAATGCCTTACGTACACACTGGTGCATGGACAACAAACCAATGTCTGGTTTGCGCCTGCTGAAGACTGAGGGTGGTGGCGAACGAAGTGCGAAGATGCGTACGGCCGGTTCTAACAGCCTACTACGGCTTCTGCTGCTCTGTTGCTGACACGAACGACGGCGGTCATCATACAGCCAACAGCCGGACACCACCGAATCATGGTGCGGCAAGCGACGCGGGGTAGCATCGCCATCTCGAGACTCTGTCGTTCGGTAGCTGGCCATAACCAATATTGATGGTGATCGCCACTATAAAACCTGGCAACATATTGAAAATATTGGAATTCGGTGTTTCTATATATATATATATATATATATATATATATATATATATATATATATATATATATATATTTGTTTGTTTAGTTAATAGGTATAACTACTAAAACACTCAGATCCACGAAAACTAGAGTGGCAGCGAAACAAAACTAGAGAGAAAAATCTAACCAGCAATTCTTCCGAACAGGATGCTTCGACCTTTTCTCGTGGCTGTCCGTCCCAACTCAGCAGAGTTTTGTACACAGGCACTATTTACACATGGTCGATCAATGTATGTATGCGCGCTCTTCAAGCAAATTTCGTAGCGAGCGAGAGAACGAGCGAGAGAAGAGATCGCAGAAGATGGCGTCGTCGTTTCGAACAACGGTACAATTTGCCTATCGAGCGCGTCTCGGCCGATCTGATCGGGGCGGACAGACTGCCGGGTGGACCTGTCAGACCACGGGAACAACAGCAACAACCTCAACAACAACAACAGCCCTAACAACAACACAACAACCTCAACAACAACAACAACAACATCGACGCAAACTCGCTTCCGCATCGTCTACGAGCCGTCGACGTCTGGCCGCCGCTGAAACGAAGCGCTGCCGAGCGAAGGCGGAGACAGGGGCGAACGGCTATCTATTTGTTTTAGGATAGCAGCAGATCAGGCAGTCTGGCAGAAGACGACGAAGACGGAGACGCCCGTGTTTGTCGTAGCAGCAGAAGTCTCCCCGACCGTCTTCGTCATGGTTGTGGCCGACGCTGGGCGACCAACTCAGTAAGTAAGTGCCTGCGAGTATGTGTCTCGAAATACGAAGGGAAGAACAGTTTGAACCTAGCCAGCCAGTTAATGAGGGGCGAGCTAGACACCAGCGCAAGAGGGGCACCTGAAATTGAGAGACATTGAATTAACGCGAGAAGGGAGGAAGAAGAGGAATAGTGAGGGTGGAGATGGGGCGAGAGACAGAGACAGACGTATCCATATTGAATAGCCATGTGTACAGCTATGGCCATACGGCGTGGTCACCAGCAACTAGCACACCACAACAGAGTGGGCACAGACTCTGGTGGTGGAGAACTGGCACATAGGAACATACGGTGACGGTCCTGGCGCTGACTGGCGATGATGGGATGATGATGATGATGATGGAGCTGGTTGGCTGATGTTGATCATGATCGATAAATGGTGGAATTCGTCGCATGCGGCACTATGGCGCGCAGACGTGCATCCACAGAGCACGCGCTCGCTGGCTCTGTGGGTGGGTTTTTCGGTGGGTGGGGGGGGGGAGAAGGGTTGCGGGTTAAGAGACGGAACGAGACGACGAAACGACAAAGTGAACGGTGGCGAGCCGCCTACACATAGAGGATCGTTGAAGGGACCTGCGTACCGATCGGGTACCATGAGCCTGCTTCGAATGTGAGGACGCTCACTCACATACAGAAACACGACGGTACAACGCCACGTTATGCTGATTGGGGTGGGTGGCGGAGCCGGTGGCCGTCGTTGTTGTCATCGCCGCCGTCTATCCGGCTACCCCCGTCTTAGCCAGCGTCTTCGCCAATTGCACCCCGTTGTCTTAGTCGTCGACGTCGTCGCCGTCATCGTCATCGTCATTAGGATCATCGTTAGTTCCGTTTACTAAGCGAAGTATTTAGTGATAGCAGCAGCAGCAACAGCGACAGTAGAAACAGGGCAAAGAGGTATGTATGGATTGCAGACGAGAGTCTTCTCAAACGGCGCCACGTTCGAGCGACGTTGCGTTAGCCCGAATTTTGCTCCACTATTCCTGCTACTACTGGAGTAGCAGCAGTAGTAGTAGCAGTAATTATAGTAGCAAAAGTAGTAGTAGTAGAAGACCTCTGCCCCAATCTCTAATCTCTTCTTCGGGAGCGATCTTCTCTAATCTAACGAATGCAACGAAGAGCAACAACAACAACAACAGTAGCAGAAGCAGTCAAAGCAGCTATACCTCCCCCAGGAACTCCCCCCCCCCCCCCACTACCCTCGTCGCCTCTCCGCCTCCACCCCCGCCAAGAACTAGGCGATCTTCGTCTTATCATCATCATCAGCATTAGCATCATCAGCAGCAGTAGCATCATCATCATCGTGACAGAAGGCTTCAGTTTTCTTTCAGGCTGAAGTGGTCGGAAGGTCGTCTGTCGGTCTGTCTGTATGTCTGTTACCCGCGTTGGTGTGCACGACGGTGCTGAGCCCCTAGAAAAGAGCTCAGCGCCCAGCTAACTGACAAGCGGAGGTCTTCTGCCTTTCGGCTGCTGCTGCTGCTGGGCCTGCTAAAGGGCATCAACCGAGATGTGGCGCCTAAGCTGGAGCCGTCGTCTTTTTCTACTTTTTCGCCGGCTTTTTCTTCTCGTCCTCGTCGCCGTCGCTGTCCTTGCCGCCACCCGAGCTTCAAGCTCAACCAACTCAACTGCGACCGGCCGAGATCCGAAATCGTCCAACCAACCCACTGGCGACTGGTGGTTCAAATGCGTCCAATGATTAATGATACTTGCACACACAGAGAAGCGGCTGGCCAACGCCCACGAGCCGGCCGAAGCTCGGCCAGCGATGAGCGGAGGAAAAACACACACACGCATCTTATACATATATACATGTATAAATGTATATATATATATATATATATATACATGTATATATGTATAGAAAAAGAGACAGGGAGAGGGAGAGAGAAAGCAAGGAAGAGCGAGAGGTTCAAACCAGTCCGACGGAGTCTCGAGAAGACCAAGAGCGGAAGCTCGTCCTCGGAGCTGACGTTACGACGTCAACTTGACGTTGACTATGGTAATGGTTATGCCACGCCGACGACGACGATGATGACGACGACCTTAAAGAGTTCCTCAACCTCATACAGTGTATACAGCCAAGTCAGTCACCCATCTCTTTCATCGAGGGAGGGCTTTAGAGAGATGGAAGATCGAGCGGGAAAGAGAAATGGAGCAAAACAATGTATGATGCGATGGCGAACCGGCAATCGTAAATGTCTTATTCCGTCTTGTCTTTGTGTGTGTGTGTATGAACGCGTTTGTTGTTCATTCATTTGAATCGCTCATTCATCCCTTCACCCATTAATTAATTCAATCATTTATCTATGCATTCCTCAACTTCCAGTGGTTTCGATCTGCATCCGGAACCGTACGTATGGCCGTCAACAAGTGCATATTGCACGTATGAAACGGCTTCTGTGAACCGTTCTCCCCTGTTTACTCATCCACTCCTAAGCCAATGAGCAGAATCGAACTCATACAATCAATGTTGCGCACCGGTAGCAGTATACACACGTTTGCTTTGCTATGATTCAATACACTTGCATTTATTCACATAATGATTTGCGTAGATATGCATATATATATATATATATATATATTGTACATGAACATCAGTCATATAATTTCATTAGAGTAATAATGGTGTATTGTTGCTTAAGGTTAACGGAGACCAAATTTGACTGAAGCATGTCGCATATATATATACATGCATGAGAACACAGGAACGGCGGCATGCTTGCTGCCCTTTGGTATGTACTAGTGCGCTGGTAAGGAAAGCCTGTCGACGATGAGGTGTAGTGTGCGAGGTTGATAATATACCAATAAACCACTGCATCACTTGACCTCAAGCACCTGAAGTTGATCCTAGCCGGGCAGCCGTTGCAGTCACATGTGGCGTCTTAACCTTGCCTTGTCCGACCAGTCGCTTGGTCCGGATACATCGTGTCCAGTTGGATAGCGAGAAAAAACCATAACGACGATTAGACTATAACAACGAGAACAGCAACTAAATAGAATATGACACTACTAGCACACTGCAAATGTAATTTGCTGCTATGCTAACGTTGCTAAAGCACAGACGACGAGGGCAATGACAACAGTAATAACGGCAGAAGCGGCAGCAGCAGCAGCAACCGCAAACGACAACAAAAGCGGCTGCCACAAAAACAACAACAGCAACAATAACAATAAGAAATAGACATAGCACCAGTAGCACCGATGTCGACCACCAATACTGACCTCGGTGGCAAACTGGACAGGCGACACTCCAACTCCAGCGTCCCTGAACGACAACACAAATAACACCAGAAGTGTTCCATCGTTCCAACAATGTCGTGCAGTTGGTCTATGTATATCGTGCGTAAAATGCGTCTCACGGATTTCGAGACGGATTAGGCTATTCGTTTGGCAGTAGAAGAAAGAATGAACTAAAAAACGAGCCACGGCGAGCCGCAAAAGACCCTATTTTGTTCTATTCTGTCCACCTTGCCTCGGTGTCACCCTATCGTTATTCTCGTTGTTATTTGCCTATTGGTGCCGTGGTTGTTGCTGTTGTTGTTGTTGTTGCTGCAGCAGCAGCTGTCGTGGTGATGTGACGTCGTTAGTGCCATCTTGATATGTATTTTTCTGCCTATTCCGTGTTTTTTTTAAATAATTTTGTTCCTTATTTCTAAGTCGTCCCACAATGCCACTGTCACGAGAACTGGACGGGCCGTGCTAGCGGCATCACGCCCAATCTGCGGCAATATCTGTGCATTGCGGCAGCGTGACGACAACGACGACGACGAAAAGGACGAAATCGAAAACGAAGAGTGCAGCGCGATTCCACAGTAATAACCGTGCACGCTTGTTCCGCCTGTTGCTGCTCTGCTATCGCTGTCGTGGTTGTTGTAGTTGTTGTCGTTGCTACTTATTGTTGTTATTGTTGTTGTTGTTGTTGTTGTTGCTGTTGTTGTTGTTGCTGTTGTTGTTGTCATCGTCACGGCCGAGACAAACAGCAAAAGAGAGCTTCTGTTAGTCCACCATCTCGTTTCGCCGTTTTTCTAGTGATGACCCAGTCACTCGTTTGCAGTTCGTTATGTAGCACCAGAGACACAACGAAACACCGGGCACAAAGTGATGAAACAAGCTCATCGTACAAAATCGTTTAAAGCGACCACAATATATATATATATATATATATATATATATAAAGCTAGTCGTACACTTGTACAATATATTTGATCACCCTCATCATCGGGTTTGGGTTGACGTAGTCTATATATATATATATATATTATTTTTTTTTTAGATTTTCCGTAAGGCAATTGCCCGTGTACGGTTTTTTCATGTCATGGCTAATTTTAATCCACTCCGGCATTTACCTTGTCTAAATTGGAAACCATGCAAACCAATTTAAGAGTGGCCGGTCTGGATCTCGAATCCAGTCTTCCCGAGTGCAAGGCAAAGACTTTGCCACTAAGCCATCTTGCTCGGTATATATATATATATATATATATATATATATATAAAGATGTAGAAGTCGATTCTTCATTCTTTCAAACAGAAGCAATGACGATTTGTTTGCGTTTCTGCGACGGTTAAAGTGCCATTTGAATTCTATAACACTCCACCGGTGTCAAAGTGTTTTCATGCATGTTTCATGCAAAGCCATGCATGCAGGAGCTTTCATCTCGTGTTACACAGTGTGCCAGAAATGGAGACGCACATCGAAATGTGTATAATGCAGGGGTCTTCACGTCTTGCACTCTCTATTGTGTCGACGACGTGCGTTTGAGAGTTCGTTTCGTGTAAGACATGGATGCAAAGCAGGTTCTATGCCTGAATGCATCAAGCATAGAATATCCGAACGCTACAGCTGTCAAAATGATTGACCGAGATCCAATATCGAATCATCCCGCAACGCCCAAAGCTCTTCTTGCATCGTCGGCTTCTGCATTCAGATCATATGCCTCTACCTAAAGTCCGCATGTAAAATCCGTAGTAGTCGAGACGCTATGGATGTGGACCGTAATTTAAGTAAATATGTTTGGAACGGCCGCCATTTCTCAGAAACTTCGTGGGCTAGGTCTAAACACACATCTCCGAACTCCAAACGAAAATCACTCCGACAAATGAAGTCGCTGCTATGGTCGCTCTCACCAGAGGCTCTAATAGTTAAGACGGCTATGACCTAGTAGTAACCCATTAAGCTTCTCGTACAACTTTAAATGTTGTGTGTCTGGAAGCCGCGGAATGCCTAGAGGGAACAGACTTCAGCCGTCTACAAACGTGCACACGCATATGTTTATATGTGAGTGACTATAGAAAGAGAGAGAGAGAAATTGAGTAGAAAATAACATTACTTAACCTGCACTCGCTATATAATGCCGCATCGGCTAAGGATTTATATATATATATATATATATATATATATATTTCAAAACGTGTTTTATTCACGGAACTGCATTTCACAACGCTTAAGTTCTCGGAAAATAAAAATGTTTGAAAAAAGATGAATTAAACAACAAAGCAGATAATTACTCTCGACAAAATCCAAGGAGTGCTTTGTATAAGCACTTTACACACAATGGTATTACAGTGGTTAAATATATATATATATATATATATATATATATATATATATATATATATATATATATATATATAATCATTTATTAAGGAATAAAAATGAGCTACAATTGTCTCCCGAGAACGTGTGCACAGGCAATATTACTCTATCTCGTATAGAGTGGGCTGGGGATATAATATATATATATGTATATATACCGAGTCGCCTAATTCGCATAAAGTAGCGTTCAGTTTTAGTCAAAATCCGCAGCAATCCGCGTGGTTGAAAATCATGTGTTTTCAAGTGTTGACAAAATATCCCACTTATGGATTTGTCACCGGACACCCGTAAAAAAGCAACCAATGATAAGGATGATGGTGATAATTGCCGGTGTGGTGATACTGTAGTTGCATTGTCTAAACTTGTAAATATTTATTATAGCAAATCTGTTAGTTGCGCCAGTGGTCGCTGCCAATCTAAATCTCATCAATATACAAGTAGTTGTCGTGGTGTCCGTGTGTATGTTGTTTCTTCCATACTTCTGGCATGTCTATCTGTCGCTATGAAA